>JAWWEY010000130.1:1327187-1337302 GCA_035582745.1 Loriotus luctuosus
GCTCTTAATTGCTTACAGGTGTGGGCTGCTGCTAGCAATCAACTGCAACTCCTTGTGCCTCCCTACAGGTGCAGGCTGTTCCTAGCAATCAGCTGCAACTCGTTGTGCCCTCTTACAATACTCCCTACATATGTGTGAGTGTATGTGTATATATATAAAGGCAGATCACATCCACAGCAGTGACTCAGAAGCACAGACTGCGAAACTGGAAATTGTGAAGTCCCACAATCAAGGAAGGAGTTTGTCTGCTACTAGTTAGGAGGTGTCAAGAAATCAGAAATCAAACAGGTTGAAATGAGCAACTAGTATTAACTTTGCATACATACTTGTAGCTCTAGATTTTATATTGTGCAATTTTCCTTTTGGTGCTGCAATTTCATAGAACTTATTATGTTTTATTGACTCTTGGGTCACACCTTTGTTGCTTTTAGGCCTGGCACAATCCCTGCTCCTATCTTTACAGCAGACTGCAGCCAACACACAAGCAAATCCTACCTGGGCCAGCTGGAGTCTACTGTAGTCAAACCAAGCCTCAGTCTTTTTTTCCTCCAGTAGCTTAGGGAATTGAGTTCTCAGGGTAGCTGAGTGCTTAAGCATTACTCTAATTTATATGAAAATTATGGATTAGTTTTATGGCATTCTGTCTCTTCTGACTCTTGGAATGATGCATAGAAGCTGGAAAACGTCTAAATATCTAGATACAAAGCGTTATAACAAACCGATTCATTTTTGATTGTTGCCACGCAGAAAATGGAGAAAATAATTTAAAAACTTCTAGGGCTCAAAAATCTTTGGTTTGTGAAAGAATGAAAAATGCCACATCCTTTCTTTAATAATCAAATCCCCCAATAAGCATATCTTTATGTAGTTTTGACAGACTGTGTCTTATGCCTTGGAAACTCCTATGTGAGTTTGGGAAAAATATTCTGAACTTTCAGTTTGAATATTGGAATCACAGAGAAGATATCACTAAACTATTGAACATGAGGAAATGTTACAAGCAGATTCCTTTGTGTAGAATGTTGTTAGATTTCTTCTCCTCACATTAGGTTACAGGTGTAGGTGAAGAACTGTTACTCACTGATGAAAGCAGAAGTCTATTCTATGAGATACTCTGTGCTCTGGCTAGCCCAAAACGCAAGGACACACAAGGATATAGCCTGCTTGCTGAGGTGACTGAGAAGTTTGCTTTTTCTCTGTTGACTGGGATAAAGTGTGGATCACCAGGAGAAAGGTTAGTAAGCTTGAATTCATAGCATGTCTTGTAAATACATGACAATTTACCAATATAGAAAAGCTATATTATATTTTCAGGAAAGGGACTTCTAGTATGTTACCCATATGTGAATGTGTTGTTACAGTGTCACAATCTTACAAAGCACTGTGTCACATTGCCAGTATATATAGTGCTTTGTAAGATTGGGTGTAACACATAACTGTTACTTTGGTATGGGGTAGATGCGGGAATATGAGTCAGGAGATCTGGTTTGTATTGACACACCTCTAGCTCAAATATTGCCTGGAAAAGTGTGCATTATTCTTGCTAATAAAATAATATGTGATTGTATGATGCAGACCTGTGTTTTAAGCCTTAGATGAAAGTTAGCAACCCAAAATTTCTACTGACCTTTTGTAATTTGTATGTTCTTGGTTTTGCTCACTTGAACATTGTTTTAAAATGTTTAAAGCTACTCGTAGTTTTAAATTGCTAGTTTTGTCTCCAAGAGCATTATAGCCTCATCAAGCTAATGGGCAGGAGAAATAGGTGACTGAGAAAGCGATTATTCTTTTTTATGAGACAGATGGTTTTAAACACTTTGTTTCCCCATTGGGGAGCTATTAAACAGCTGATGGTGGAATGTGTGTTCAGTGTTTAGAACTTAAAAGTTAAAATTCTTTATTGGATGCATTTTGCATCATCTGTTGGGAAAAAAAAATGCAACATCATCCATTTTAATACTTCCCCTGTTTTTTAGACTCAGCTGTACACCAAGTTGTAACAATGAGTGTTTTGATAAGCTAATTCACTATGGAAAGGTTTTAGTTGCAGGTCATAAGGAGCAAATCCCAGAGAAGAAATGAAGATGCTGAAATATGTAAAAAATTCAGCCCTTTTTTTTTTTCCCCACAGAAACTGAAACAGTGTGCCAATTAAATATCACAAGTCTAAAAATGATGAATTAATAGAGTACTAACAAATTATGAATACATTTTAGAGTCGTTATGTGATGAATAGTGAAGCTTGGTCCCACTTACCAGCCTTATTGCTTTTCCATTTCCACAGAGGCAAAAATATCCTTGACAGCTGCCCATATATTGCAATAATGGCTCACAACTGGTTTCCTCAGCAAATCAATGGACATAGATTTAATGGAAAAGATGGAGATTCTATTCAAGTCCCTGAACATCTACTAGAGGTCTCTGTAGTATTACCATCTCCCCAAGAAGAGAACTGTGAATCTATACAGTTCACAGAATACAGCAGTCAGCAGTGGTTCCTTACTAGAGATAAAGAACTTGCCCTGAACAACAAGGTTTGAAGATAATGCAATTTTTTTTTTTGCAAGAATTAGTTTTAATCTAGATATTGCTCAAAACATAATAAGTGTTTCATGGTTGTCTCTGATTAAAATGAGCACTGTGTTGCTTCTTAATATTAAATCTATCTTTACATTGTACATGTTGTTTCAGGTTTTTTCAATGAGCTTGAAGGGTCAGAGTTCACAACCTTTGAAAGATAACAGAGAAGTCATTTATCGTATTTATGCTGAAGGAAGTCGGATTGTTCCACAGAAGTCTCTATGTCTCCTCTGGAATCAAGCTGCTGAAAGGTTATTTTATTATTGTGTTTAGTTTTACATTTTCTACCATGAATCTATGTATTTGTGTAAAATGTGATAATGCCAATTAAATAATTTGCAAATATAAAATTGATCCATTTAATGTCTTTTTCATTTTTATGGCTATTTTACCAGTACATAAAACATTTTTTATAATAAAATGAGTAGTTATTCTATCTCAGATATTTCTCAGACTTCCACCCTTTTTTCATCAAAATACTATTTAGATTGTATAATGATGCATTAGGTTACAGTGACAGGCCATAAATCTAGAATTGCATCAATGAATGTGTTAATGACTTGGAGATAATAATGTTCTGTATCCCATTGAAGTATAGTTGATTTAGATTCAATTTCATTAGACCAACTGGATGATATCAGCCTGCTATTGATACAATTTGTTTTCAGGAGGAAATGCACCACAATCTACCTGTATGCTCTCCTTTTATCTATGCACAAATTCCAGTAGAAATGGCTTAGGATATCACCTGTGGTATGCCTTATCCTTTTTCCAAACCACTTCAGCAATACTGAAAAAAAACTCAACAAAAACCAAAGAACAAAAATAACCCTGAATTTTAATTTCAAACAAAAATACAGCAGTATAAAATATTCTCCATAACAGGATAAGGTGTTGAGCAAAAAAGTAACTATTTGAAAAGTCAGACAGACCTAGAAATCTAGTAGAAATTTTAAAAACATGGCCACAAAAATTCCCTAGTGAAAAAAGTTAATTTCAGTACATTTACAAAATTTAAAAAAGAACATGAAAAACAACATTTTAATCTCATGTAAATCTGCTATTCTGAGCACTGCACATGATAGATTACAGAAAACACCTCTGCAATAGTTTAGGGAAGTTCGTATTCCAGGAATACTACAAAAATTTTTATGCCTGCCTAAAATGTGAATTATGCAAGTCCATTTCCAACTCTGTGAAACTTATTTTGCAGCTGGCTGTCCGATAGTGGGTTCTGCAAAGTGGTTGATGACACATCAGATTATGTGGAATGCTCCTGTTCTCATATGTCCATTTATGCAGTTTATGCCCAAACAGATAACTTGTCTTCATACAACGAGGCTTTTTTTTCTTCTGGATTCATCTGTATTTCAGGTCAGTTCATTTAAGACAGTTTGTCCATTAATAACAACTGATGACCAGTAAAACTGGTTGATTGATTATTAACATTTTTGGTAGCTGATGACCATCTTCTTATTTAGTGGAATGTTGAATGAATGTTTACTAACTTCATGTTATTAGAGGTTCCATCTTGTCTGGTATTTGCACAATGACAAATTTTGCCACTGGAAAAAAATGTCAGGCATAGAAATATCACAGGACCAACTAAGTTGGAAAAGATTTTTGAGGTCATTGCGTTCAACCTATGACCTAACAACACCTTGCCAACTAGACGATGGCACTGGGTGCCACATCCAGTCTTTTCTTAAACACATCCAAGGGTGGTGATTCCACCACCTCCCTGAGCAGCCCATTTGCATCCCTGCTGGCTCATATTTTGGCACATAGGGGCAGCCTGCTCCTGTACCTTCAAGATTTTTTTCTTGAAGTATGTCCACTTTCCTGGATCCCTTTGCTTTTGAGGGCTGTTTCCCGAGGTTCTCTCCAAAACAGCATCCTGAATTCCACCCTCTGGAAGTCTTGTGTAGAAGTGTAGAAGTTTTATTGAAGTTTCAATATCCCTGTTTCACTGAATATTAAGAACTTTATTATTTCATGATCACTGTGCCCCAGATGGCCTCTGACCCCCACATCTCCCACCAGCTCCTCTCTGTTTGCAAACAGCAGGTCTAGCAGAACCCCACCCCTGGCAGGCTCACTCACCATCTGTGACAAGAAGCTCTCCTCTGTACACTCCAAGAACCTCTACACTGCCTCTTTTCCACTGTCTTGAGTTCCCAGCAGATCCCTGGCAGGTTAAATGTCCTACAAGAACAAGGGCTGGCAATCTTGAAACATCCTCCAGCTGCTTATATAATAATTCATCCATCCCTTCATCCTGGTTGGGTGGTCTGTAGGAGACTCCCACCAGGATGTCAGCCTTGTTGGCCTTTCTCTGATTCTTACCCATGGCACTTGATCTTATTGTCATTAATCTCAAGTTCCATGGTGCCCAGAGCCTCCCTAACGTACAGAGCTGCCCATCCACCTCTTGTCCCTCTCCTGTCTCTTGTGAAGAGCTTGTAGCCATCCACTGCAGTGCTCCAGTCCCGCAAGTCACCCCACCACATTTCTGTGATAGTGACTCTGTCATCGCTTTCCTGCTGTGCCATGGCTTCCAGCCCCCCGTTTGTAACCCACACTGCATGCATCAGTGCACATGCACTTCAGCTGTGCTGCTGATTTCACCCCTGACTCTGGCTCACCACCCTTGGGCTCACCTCTGGAGTGCCTGGTTTCATCCCCTTCCTCCTTCATACCTAGTTTAAAGCGTTCTCAATCAGCCCTGACAACTCATGGGCTAGAATTCTTTTGCCCTTGTTGAAGAGATGGAGCCCATCTGACTCAAGCAGGCCTGGTGCTGTAAAAATTGCCCATGGTAGAAAAACCAAAATCCCTCTGATGGCACCAGCCCTTAAGCAGCCATTCAGTGATAGTGTGGGTTTTCCTATTCCTTTCATCATTCATCCCTGCTCCTGAAGGAACTGAGCAGAACCACACCTGTGCTCCTGCCCCACCAACCAATCAATCCAGAGCCCTGATGTCCTTTCAAATGACCTGGTACCCTTCTTGTCAGCCTCATCACTGCCAACCTGGATGAGCAGCAGTGGGTAATAATCAGAGGGATGAATTAGTTCAGGGAATCTCCTGCTGATATCCCATACCTGACCCCAGACTTCCCTGTGGAATGGGTCTGGGTGACATACAGGGCCCTCAGTTCCCCTCAGGTGGTGAACTTTCCACAACTACCCTTCTTCTATTCTTAATTTCCTGAGGTTGTGATCCGTCTGACAGACAAAGTGCAGACCTGGGAGACTCTCCAGATTTTTTTGTTTACCATCATCTGCCTGAGTCTCTGGACCCAGGGCCTTGTACCTATTCTGTAAGGGCACCTGGGAAAGTGATGGGAGTCAGGAGGGAATTTTGCTACCTCTCTGAGTAGATACCCATTTCCATTCCCCCAGCTTGTTAGGTCGTACCTATTCTGTAAGGGCATCTGGGAAAGTGATGGGAGTCAGGAGGGAATTTTGCTACCTCTCTGAGTAGGTACCCATTTCCATTCCCCCAGCTTGTTAGGTCTCCTCCTTCTGCCTGATGGCAAGAGGGACGGGGCTCCTCTGGCTCCTGCCAAGCTTCTCTCAGGTTGCAAGGCTGTAACTCTACCAGTCGATTTCTCTTTTTGCTCTCCCTAGTACTCCTTAGCCTTTCTACCTCTTGCTTAAGCTCTGCTACCCGACAAAGCAGATCATTCACCAGCTCACACCACGCACAGGTGCCTTTTGCACTGTCCTCTGGTACTGCCCCAGGCTCCCTGCAGCCAGGGATCTGGACAGCTGTGTCCTTCTTGGCAGGTTCTCTTTGGGCTTAGCAGTTTTGCTGGCAGCAGCAGCAGGCTTTTGACCATTTGTAAACTATTACTGGATCTAGTCAAGTC
The DNA here is from genome assembly GCA_035582745.1 of Loriotus luctuosus. Lineage (NCBI taxonomy): Eukaryota > Metazoa > Chordata > Aves > Passeriformes > Thraupidae > Loriotus > Loriotus luctuosus. Next base: position 1,333,642 of record JAWWEY010000130.1, read on the forward strand.
AGTAGAAAAAAACCCAAGAAAACCCAACCAAAAGACACCCCTCTAACACAACACACCACCAGGAGCCAGGAGAGCAGCTGCATTCCTCCTGTGCGAACTGCTGTACCATGCTCTCGCTGCTGTGCTGTGCCCCTGTTTGTCCGGTCTGGCTCAACATGCTCCCTAGAGCAATTTAAATCTACATGTGGTCCTGGCAAATGCCTTGCTTGCCTGATTGGCTGTTTCCTTGGGATGATTTATTGAAAAGAGATAATATGTCATTCATTTGGGGGAAGAAACTTAAAAATCCTAAATTCATCTGTGTTTCTAGCAGGAGTACTGTAATCCTCTTTGTCAAATTTCTTTGACAATTTTAGCTGGAATTTACACTCAGAAATGATAACACAGGGGAGATAGATTCCATTACACTCTGCTGCCGTACTGCTGCCCAATATCTTGGGAAAAAACCCCTAAGAGTTTAACCTATAAGTAACATGACTCTTCGTTAGCAGCTTCAACAGCATAAATCACAAAGTGCGAGGCAGGAAGCAGGGTATCTAAGTTCAGAAATCAACTTGGCTTCTGAAGGAGCCTTTCAGATTGCAGTTGGTTTACTATTATGTTGCAGCAATCATAAAGAAAAGTAAATTTTCTCAGAACCGCAGAATTATTTAGGTTGGAAATGAACTCTTGCATTTATGGGCACTAAAAGCAATGGGTTTATTAAGGAAATATGCTGAACGGAATTCTCGAGTAATTTAATCCCCTTAAATGGGGGTCTGGGTGCGCTTCTTGTGAGGTTTATGACTTCTATATTAGATCGTCACTATATGAGTAACAAAAATTGTGCAAGCAGCTAAATCACCTATTTATCCCTTCCAAACAAACTGCCCTAACAGATTAAATCTAGGCTCCTTAATGTTTTTAAAATGTGAGCCAAAGAAAATGAAGACAAAGAAAGAGGAAAGACCTCTCCGTTTTTTACCTGCTCCCCACAAATTGATGGTTATATTTAACAATAAAAAAGGAGATTTTAGCATATAAAAATAAGCAGATTTTAAAATAAAATTGCTGGATTACAGAGAATAAACAAGTAAGTTGATGAAACAAAATGCTGTAAAATACAAAATGCTATAGAAACTGAAGAAAAAAATATGCAAAAGCTTAGAAAACATTTTGCTGAATTGGAATCAATAAAGATGCAGATCATTGTTCAGAACTAGTCACAGTATATGTCATAAAAATGTGTTTTAAAAATAAAAGTAGTTTAGCTTGGTTAAGGGTTATTTTGAACTTGAGGCAAATGCTTTCCAATGCCTTTCAGTTTTTTGGCCATTTGAATATGTTTATTTGTGTGATGATACAGATTACTAGATTTAAATGAATGTTTTAAGTAACAAATTGTTTAGGAGTGATAAGGATATTTTTAATGTGTCGTGAAATTTCCATTTGGGTGTGAATAGAATAGCAAAAAAGAGAAGAAGAATAAAATAAAATATTTAAAAAAAGAAGACTATTAAAAAAAAGAGAGAGACCATGTAGATGGTTGTGTAAGTATCACTAAGTTATTTTGAAATACTTAGATATAATACTTTTAGCAATTATTTTATGTATCTCTCACAAATACTGGTAGCTGAGCAAATAGTCAATCTCAAGACCAGCCTAAAAGATCTGCCTTAATTACCCAAATTCCTGCCCTGACTGAAGAGTCAAAGTGCACAATTAACTCCAATTAATTCTGAGATTTAGCAGTGTTTCTCCTGGTGGCTTAACTTTCCTAGAATCTTTTTCCCACTTACTACTTACTAGTAGGAAAGGGACCTCTGTTGTGTTCATGTTTACAATTACTTAGTGACACAAAAAGTGGTGTCATTTCTCCCGACTACTGCTATAACAAATTTCTATGCTCAACACAGATGAAACAGGAGACTGGCATTTAGAAGGTTGTAACTATCTGTTATAATAGTGCTACCAAACAGAGGCATTTTTTATGTAACTGTTTCTGAAAACATTTTTTGGAAGCACTAATATGAACACTGAACTGTTACCTTTGCTTTGAATAAAACTATTATTATAATCACACGTATCATGCAGAATGGGACACCAAAGAAATGCTTTTCAAAAATTTCTTGTTTACATTATGAAATTATTTTAGCTTCCAAGCGTATGGGAGCATTAAATATATTTTAATACTTGAAATAAACTCATGAGTGATCCTAGTGTGAACCAAAATGATCATACTCTCCCTGCAAGGTTTGTTTGGTTGGGGTTTTTTAGGTAATCTGCACCTTTGAGAAGCATCTGCTGGATAATATAGCACAGTTTATTAGTCTAAACTGAAATATGTCTTATGTTTTGAAACTTTTTTCATTATCATTTCTGTGTAGGTTTCACTTTGGCTATCATCTCCCACCTTTTCTGCACCAGGTGTGCCATGTTTGCAGCTAAACTTCTCACTCATATGATGGCTGCTTGTCTGGGTACTCAGGTAAGAAAAAAGGCTGAGTTCTCAACATGTAGAGTAAGTACATGTTTGCTTTCCTCTTCTTCACTTTCATGGCTGTGTCTGAACAGACCTTCTTCAGTATAAATGTTTTTGGAAAGTGTAAAGTTTCAACATATGACACCTAAAATTAATGCAATATTCATATCCTGTGTTGCGAATTCAAGTCAAATTACACATCATCTGAGAATATTTAATGAAAACTGATGAATGATATAGTAATGTGAGATGACATTCCATGTCTGGAATGCTGTACTCAATTCTAACCTTTGAAGGATTTTGACAGTTATTGTCTGTTTGGGCCCACAGGTTTTTCTGTCTGTGACCTGTTATTTTGTTTAAATACACTACATATTAACTTTTATATGTAATTCTTATCTCTGAAGAACAATTCCTGAAAATAATTCCATGTTGTGTGTAAATGTAATAATTTTGATTACAGAGGTGCAATTTGTATGGTTCTAAGTAATTTTGTCATTCATCCTCAATCTTTGAAATACATCATTCTCCTGATCTCTTTTCCTTTGCCATGCAAAGATGTTAAAAGTTTAAAACAAGATTTTTGAAAGAGGATTTTAGCAGGGTAACTGTTTAGCTAGTGAGCTAGTTTGGAGAAGAAGTAAAGACAGTTTGGCAGCAGCTGTCAGATAAAGGAAGGTGGTTTTAAGTCAAGAGTGAAAAGAGAGTGTTTGACAAGGGAGAACTGAACTACTGTACTAGCTGTTCTGAACATCTGAAAGAAAACCTTTGTACAGTTACCTGTGTTGTGGTATGTTGGCCTATTGTGAACTAGCCTGATTAGGTAGCAAAAATTTGACAACTCTAGGTAGATGATGTATGTACAGCTGTTGCCACATACAAGCATTTGCTTACTATACATATGATAAGAAATTCACAATGTAATTGAAAATTTCATGAGTTTGTTAACCTATGACTCTGTATATTTAAGACAGTTTTAACTGAGAACTTACTACATGAAAAACAGCACTTCATAGTTTAAATACAAGACAAATGTTAGTATTTTCCATTTCTATCTACTAATCTTTACTAGACAATGGATTTGTAACTATTAGCTCTCAGGCCAGTCTAGAGAATGAAGGAAGTTGGTGTTTCCCTGCATTTATATTTTTATCAGATAAAAACTCCCCAAAAACGAAACACCACCCCAGCTCCGCCCCC
>JAWWEY010000130.1:1343853-1359400 GCA_035582745.1 Loriotus luctuosus
TCACATCTTACAGCAGACACTAGGGAAGGTGTATCTTCATGGAGGCACTGGCAGTGTGCTAGTGTCGAACCATGACACATAGGTGGCCTTTTATTTCTTTTTGATCTGTTCCCATAGTGCGAAAAATGTTGGGAAGAGAGGAATCAAGTAGGCATACAATATGAATACATCCCATGAAGATGCATAGTCCTCTAAACCTAATATACAGAAGGGTTTTTTTGTCTTCCCACCACCTCTTTCATAGGCGTGCATGACTCAGCACAACATAAATGAGAGACAGATAGAGAAATATGTACCTGAAAAGTACAGCTATAGACTTCTGTTCTATATAAATTCATAATTAAAATTGGCTTATAGTTACTGCGATTTACTTCTGAAGTATTTTTAAAATATTGCAAATTGTGCTTGAGTGTAATTTGTGATCAAGATACAGCAGCGTACTTATGGACAATTGGAGACAGTTACATGAACATTTTCAAAAGGTCTCCATGGGACATAAAAGACACCTCTATAACAAAATCTATCTTCATATTTAATTGTGTTCTTCAGTTGTCACAGATCCTTGCAGCCACTCACCTTTGAGCAGAGTTTTGGGTAGATGGATAGTTATTGTGTTCCCAAACCCTGAATGTTTGCCAAGTCATTAACTTATAGTGGTATACAGCATCCTACCCTTGACATGGGACAGGTTAAAGCAATATCCATATATTAATCTTTAGATTTTTTATAAACTTGTACCTTGCCTTTAACTTTATGCAGACTGATATTTAGCATTAGTATGTTGTAGCTCATTACTAACTCTTAGCTGAGATCAGATGTGATGGCAACTAATCTTGTCAGGATAATTTTTAGTCTGGGCATCTCAGCTTCCCACCTTTGAAAAACAAAAGCTTTCAGGATATATTCGATAGTAAATTATAACTATTGTTAAAATATATCTTAACATCAGACCAATTTCTTAAAGTCTTGTGTAAATGTGGATTCAGTGAAAAAGGAATGAAATAGAAGCAAAAAAGGCAGTTGAATGAGAAGACTTTCACCATGTGATTACTAAGTCTAAAGCATTAGCTCTTCAGCCACCTTCTTCGTTATAAAATTCTTTACATTATTGATCAAAAGGTCACACTCATTTTACTCTAACTTTATGAAATGTGTTCTTGGTTGAGTTTGTGCATTGCTTTAAAATGAAGCTAGTTTTGACACCTTTAGCATTTAGACTAAGCTGCGTCCTTGTTCTGTACCTGTATAGTCAGTACAGGATATAACCAAAGGTGAACTTGCTCTTAATTGCGATAACAGATCATTCCTGACATATGAAGCAAGTGCTGATTTTCTCCTTAGAAGCATGAGTGAAAAACTAGCCTTTTCATCAAAAGACAAATAAGAAGCCGCTCCTTAGAAATCCAGTAATAGGTGCAGGTGAGCTTGGCTAGCTCTGGCTGGAAGCGGAAGTCACTGGCAATGTTCCACCAAACTCTCATTCTCTTGTTGCTTGGAAGTTTTCGTTCAGATTTATGATGAACTTTTACTAAGCTCAGTGTAGTTTAGACATCCAGAAAGTATGCATTGCAGAATAATAAAATGTGATGAGTTGTCTCTGAAGATAGCTGTTCACAGCTTTTTGTTCTGAAATACTGCTGCAGTGTGTGACACTCATCCACACACATAGCTGGCAGGTTTCTCACAATGGTATATTCCACTACATTTGCTGAAGCTTTAGATCTTTCAGGTCTAATTTTTTTTTTATTTTTATATTTAGACCATTCACTTTTGGAGGAGGAAACACAGCATATCAGTTTTACTTTCTGCCCAAAGACATGTATCTCCCTATGCTCCAGCTTTCACAAGTGTTGTTATTGGCAAGTGTCCTTATTAAACTTCACCCCAGAAAAAAGCATCTTCAAAAGATTCTTTGTCTGAAATACTGAGATGCACGGGTGTTATTAGTGAGTTTGACAAATATCAGATTCCACTAGACAAGTCTGTTTATCAAAGATAAAAAGGAGCACTTTATTTTTTCTAACCATGTGAATTACTGACATGTTGTCTTCAAAATGTTATAATATTCTACAGGATTCTCCTAACATTTAGCAGTGTGTAATATAGCAGTTGTTCCCTTTTCAAAGTTGCTGCCTAATTAGTTAAAATTGCTGTTAATATATTAGTTAATATAATTAGTTAATATAGCTACAAGACTGGAAACATTTTTTATTACAGCTTAGGATTCACTGTGATCTCCTTGCTCAGCTTGGCTGGAGTGAGTTGGCAAAATTAGGGACAGAAATGATGGTCCAGCCTGGAAAATAAAAACTTTAATGATGGAAATAACAAACATGAAAACCAGAGAGTATGGAGACTAGAACCAAAGATCCATGGATGGGGCAAACATAGCCAGGTGTAGGGGCAAAGGTCCAATCACAAACATGAACTCAAAATATGACCTTATATGAACTAGGCATTGAGTCAACTGAAAACAAGAACTAGGAACTTGACCAAATATAGGATGGTTCTATTAGCATAGTACAAATTCCCATGACCCCACTCTTCCCACTATGGCCTGGTCAGCTGCCCCCTCCTGTTAGTACCCTGCCTCCCATGGTCTGTGGCCAAAGTCGTCTGCAAACACAACTGAGACAGAAGTCTCAGCTGGACGTGATCCCATGTTTTTTTTAAAGAAAAATCAAATACATGTATTTATTTCTCAGAAGTACATTGCCCACTTAGTTCATAGTTGTATATGGAGTCCCAATTTGCTAGTTTATAAAGTGTAAGCATCACTGATTGTGATGCTTACAATATACTACACATTTGAAGTAGAAATTTGAAGAAAAGGACTGACCGGAGGAATTTTTAGTATAAAGAATCCCCTTTCCCATTTACTTCAGTAGATTACTTTCCTGCCTGAATGTTTCATTGAACATTGTATCATATTACCCCATCAAAATAATCAAATATTTGAATATTATTGGGGGCTGTTGATTGAGGTACAGACACAGAATATGACTCCAGCTTTGGAAGTAATACTTGCCATCAATGATGAAAATGTGACTGTTGGAGTTTCACTTGGTTTATTTCATAATCCTGCACAAGAACCACCCACAGGAAGTTGTAGCAATGATCTCCTAACATGCTAAATAATCCTAGGCAGGTCTGCTGCTTAGCAAATCTGATATACCACACAACTTTAATCAAACAGTGAGAGGAAACCAAACTATAAAAAATAAATGCCTTGTTAGACATCATTTGTACTGTCCTAATTTTGAGCTGCTATATAGGTAAAGAATTGAAGCATTTGTAGCTATTATAGATAGCTTTCAAGCTAGATAAAATATGCTTTCAAAACATCAGATGAATTTACTGCATTTATTTAAGGGGAGATAAACATAGTTTTTAAATGGTATTGAATTTCTATGGAATAAAATAAATCAATAGATTCCTTGTAATTTAATTTTCAGCATCTTTGGTCTGAAGTAAATGGAGTTGGGATCTTATCTAAACTCATGATTGATATTCTGCTTTCTAATATTCTTTCATGCTATTTGTCAACACTTTCACCTAAGCACTCTACCTCATTTTCTTCAAATGAAAGAAACAAATTAATGAGTTTAAGAATATGTTCGTTTGATAACTACCAAGTAGTGTGTTTTAAATAATCTAGTAAATTATGAGCTGCCATTTATTCATTAATTACGTGGTCTTTCCTAAGATAGAATGAGATAGATGGATTAATTGTTCTTCATTTCCCAAAATTAGTTATAGCCAGGGTCACATTGTTGAACATAATTTTTAATATGGCCAATGCTTTCTAACTAAGATTTGCAAAGTTTTGTGTAGTAACATCCTGTGATAGACAGAACTATTCAGGAAAGTTGTGTCACTGATAAATTAGAAACATTAAAAATTCATCTCAGACTGTAAGATTTTTTTTCCCCCTTCCTTTCCCAGCAAGACTTCCCTGCATATCAGGTGGAAATCTGGAGATTCAAATATCTTTCTTATAATTTGCTTTTAGCCTCCGTTTAGCTGTGTGGTCAGTTCCACAGATGATGGCCCTCTCTTTGTCTGTCACAACCCATCAGGCTAATAGCAGCTGCTGCACTCTCAGATGGTACAGAATTTCTAAAACTTAATGTGACTTTTCAGCAAGTCTAGAAGTCTGTTAATAACAAGAAAAAGTTTTGCAGAATCTACTTTATCATTTGACAAATTTAAAAAAGCCTGTCCTCTGTATTCAGAGTTGACTTTCCTCAGGGTACTGAGGGTTTTTTCCTAAGTAAACCCAAAGAAAGAACCTGACCAATATTTGTGTATCGTAGAGGATTGGGGGTCGTTGTTTTGTGTTTTCTTACTTTTCTTTCAGACTTTGTTTTTGGTATAGGTAATCATAGCACTTAGTGAGTCTCAATTCACTTTGGGAATGGGAAGCTAGTTCTCCTATATGATAAGATTATGATGCACTTTTTTCTTGCCTTTATTTGTTATTCATGTTTTCACATTTCTGTATAAAACATGAAAGTTGTAACTCCATGTTTCTTGTCAGTGGACCACTTCTCTTTCTGTGCATTTGCTGGTCTTTTTTCTAAAAACAAATCAGTCTGTGAAATTTCCTTCTCTTGTGTTTTTTTAGTCCAATGCTTAGTAACATTTGAGGTGACTTCAGGAGAACTATGAACAGAGAGTGACACAAATACAGCTGCTAAGTAGGTATGCATCAGGGTAGGAATTAGCTTGTCCTTAACAGCCAAATCACAGCACAGAATAAAATAATTATTTGGTTGAGAGGACCTCTAAACATCATGCAGTCCAATTGCTTGCTCAATGCTCCCCATTCTATTTAGAGAATACAGAGAGAGCTGTTTAGTTTGGATTTCCTTCTGATCAGCCAAGGATATGCTAGGAAGTGGCTTGTTTCTTTCAATTCTAGTATTTCTGTGTGGATTTGAAATTCAAAATGGGATTTGGAGAGTTTTTTATTGATATTGAACTCAGATTGTTCCAAATTATAAATCAAAGGTTTCCAGTTGAAATGGATCATATTTAAGCAATGGTCTAAATGCTCTAAATAGTCTAAATGATTCTAACTAGGAGGTATTTTTCAAAATCCTACTTGTACTGAATATACTTGGAGATATGACTAAAGATAATTCTTATTGTTTAGCTCTGCAGATCATATTGTTGCCTCCTGAATTTTAGAAAACACTTTGATTTGGTTAACTTCAATGGTTATAATGAAGGTTTTTTATTGTATGAGCTATAATTCTTGGTGATATCTTCAGTTCAGAGATATGTGCTTTTAATGTAAGTTTTATTGAATATAAAAACTTAGAGTTACCAGCTATATTAACTTTATAATATTATTTTCCAGGCTGTTTTCAAAAAATTCAAGAAAAATAACCAAACCAGACTTTCTCTCATAATCTAGTAAAATGCCCAGATTAACTCTATGGGTGGATGTTTATCTGAGATTGAAATGATGAAATGTCGTGCTAGAGGTTCTTGCAAAGCAGGTTTAACTAAGGCAAGACTACTGTATATCTCTCACAGAATCCTTTAGAATCCTAATCCCTACCTCCATTTAGTTATCCAATCTGTTTCTCTATCACATGGCCCTTATTGATGTGATCACTTTTTCCTCTCATGTTTAACTTTGATTTAGAATATGGATCAAGAGGTTTAACATCAGAGGTTTTATTTCATTTGTCTTGCAAATGAAATCCCATGTGAAATGAAGAGACAATTGTTATCTATAACAACTCAGTTATCACACTTTTTTGAACCTATTATGATCAGAATATTTCTTTTATTTTACATAGAAAACTGATGAAAAGGAATGCAGTGTGGTACAGTAAAAATACTCCTTTTGTTCATTAAAAATAATTTTAAAGCAAAAAAGTTTGAAGTCTGCAGAGCCACCTTTCTACTCAATGCTTTGTCAATAATTCCTCACAGGGAATGAAGACAACATATCTTTATGCAGATCTTTGCTATAAAGAGCTACAAAAAGTTTTCAGATGGTTACTAATTAATAAGATGTGAACTGAGAAAAAATTAATTTTCCCATAATAAAACCAGAACCCAATCAGCTTTTGGAGTGCTAAAGCATACAAACATAAATGAGCAGTAGTCACAAAGCTGTCAAACAATAACAAGTATTTCATTTTTCTTTTCTTATAAATTCAGAATTAATGAGAAATTAAGGGAGCTTCTAAAATGTTATAAGAAGAAATAGTTTTGATGTAAACATCTAAAGATGGTATAAGTATCTTGGATCAGTAATTTAAATGTTATATAATAAATTACAGGCTAAAACATCAAGATTCAAATTACATATAAGAAATTGCTTTTGTAAAAACGTTAGTTCCAGATTAAAAGAAAGTTAATAGATTGGATAATGGAGTTAATACATTTCTTTAGCTGTCCAGATTTTTGTCATTAAATTATAGTTTAATTTCTTGAGAAAAAACAATGTAGAAATATGTAGAATTTAGAATTTCTTTCAAAAGCATTGGTTTGAATTACTTTCAAAAAATGTATACATTTGAAAACTAAAAAGAAATTCCTTTCCCTTGACTGGACAAAACAAAAGGAAAATTTATTTTGCTTGTCCTGATATTGGTATATTTATCTAAGTGTCATCATGGTGTCCCAATTATGACTTTTTTCAAAGAGTTAGAAGATCAATGCTAAATTTTATTCATTGATAGCAAACTATATGAAACTATATATGATAAACCATTTAGATCATATGAGAAAGTTATTATATGTACTAAAAACTCGTTAGAGATTTTGTCTTTGGGTAGATTTTGTCTTTGGGTGAATTGGGTAATTGCTGTGAAATTCCATATAATACCATCCTGCTTGTGTCAGTTGGCCAAACTGCAGTCATTTCCAAGACAAGAAAAGCACAATAGTAATTTTATATGACCACCTGATCTAATCAGAGGTACACAAATGTGTTTTTTTCTTACAGAATAGAAGTTAAGTGGTTAGGCTGCAGTTTCTGTAAAAGCTGATCTCACTCATTATTTCTGGCTTATTTGTGTTTAGAAAGTAATAAAAACTAAGAATAAGATGCTATTCAGTACCTTGTATTGCCGGAAATGATGACAGTGCTAAATAGATTTTCTTTTTGTAAAAAGATCCAATTACTCCATTATTAATGACATTATTTAAGTACTCATTAAATGTGACATTATTTAATGGGCTCATGTTAGTTTAAAACCTTCATTAAAGGATTGCTCTGGGGAGCTTTGCAATCTTGTATTTTTCCATCCCTCCAGTGTTATATTTCCTACTGTCACTATAAATTTGGGAACTTTTTCATTTGAACAGTGAATGTGGAATCTCAGGTCATTGATGAAGGTGAAAATTATGTAGATTTCAGATGATAGAAGAAACTGGAAACAATTAAGCTTCATCAATTTTCACTGTTCTCTTTGAAATTATCGTGTGATGTCATGGTGATGGTTATTTGTTTTGTGAGACTTAATACCAGATGGCAATTTGCTGTCCTGATAAGTGTGGTGCATTAAATAGTTCTAATTGTCAAAGTGATCAGTGGCAGAATACTATCCCAATGTGAGAAACAGGGTAACCAGGAAACTCTGCACTAATTGTGAATGCATCTTCCACACTTTGTAGAGAGGGAAGCATCCACATACAGTTGGCAATGCTGTTATTCCCTTATTTTGGAGAACTGTTATTTTAATATCCTAGAATTGTAGGGGAAAAAAATCATTCATATCTAAAGCTGTTTTCTATTGTAATTTTTTGTAGCAAGCATTCTAATTATATCTCAAGTTAAATTGGTAATAAAGATATTACCAAAATATTTCTTCCTAAAGCTTAGGAAAATTGTCTTCTGATAATTTTTTTTTTCATTAAGAAGTATTTTTCATCTGACTAAAGTTTTATGTGTCAAAAGAGAGAGTTTACATCTACAGTCAGTAGTCAATTTCTGTCACTTTCGCACTTACTGTAAGTTACTTTTCAAGTGTTCTCATTTATTTAATCAGGCCTGCTTAGGAATAAGTATCTCAAAATGTGAAAGTCTAGTTGTAGAATTTGTCTCAGAACTGAAATACTGAATTTAGTACACTGATATTGGATGGACCTTCTATTAAGGATGTTTTGGGGATCTTCTGTGTGTTGGCATTTCTCAGGGATCACTATGTCAGTGAAAAATAAAGTAAAAAGTATAAAGTATGTAAAACTTTCCATATATTAAAAGTGTATCTAAACTCTTCCAGACTAAAAACTGACCTCTCTTTGTGTGCACACATAGATATACATATATAAATTCATGTGGAGATGCACATAGATATTTTATACATACACATAGGAAATATTACAGAGAAAAGAGAGAGCAAAAGATAGAGCCTTGCTAGATAGAATGTCTGCATATTTATATAGATATTTTATTTTACCTTTTTTATAATATTATTTCCAAGTGTGGGAACCTGTTGATGCTGCCTCTCTTCTACTCTTCTGTTCTTAACTCAAAGAACAGATTTCGTCCTGAAATCTTGCCGGTGAAAGAGAATACTTATTATTTTTGTAAAGCCAGCTGTTTTCCAAGCATTTTAGTTGTGTTCCAAGATGGATTAATGTTGACGAAATGTCATCTTCTCTTACATGTGATTACACGTCATCATTAATCTAGTGATTTAGCTTCTTGTAAGCCTTCTGGATTCAGGAGGCATTTCCTCTGAATTCTCCTATTGTGATTCAGAGGCCAGAATACCTCTACAGCTAACCTTTGCCAGGCAAAATTTGTTTCATAAACAGAGAGACCAATATATTTTCTCCACAGTAGCTAGTGGAATTTTCTTTTCTTCTGTCTTTATCAGCTACTGCTTAGTGATGATTTATATCACCCATGTGCTCATTATAACAATCTCTCCATCCCCTCCTCTTTCCTGCCCTTGTTACACTGAAATACTGTATTTTTTTGATTTCTTCTTTCCTTCATCCTTCAGCAGTCTCTCCATCTAAGCCCACTCCAATCCTTCATTGATCATTACCATCCATAACTTCTTCATATCCAGCCCTTAGCACTGAGTGACTGCTGGATGCTGTGATTTGACACTCTGCTGCTTTCTCAAAAAAGTATTTCTCCTTCTGATACCTCCCTGCAACTCCTGTTATTCCCCACACTAATCTCAACATAAACTTGCACCCAGCTAAACCCGTTAACTCTGCCAGTTCCTTTTCCTTTAAATGGTAGCCCTTTTAAACGCTTTGTGTTCACCAGTTGTTACTGGATACTGTCAAGTCATTCTTTCATTCTGTGGGACTCCTTTTAATGTGCTCAGTTACAAATGACTTCGCTATGGTGACGAACATGAGAAACTTGTCTTCTCCATTCCCATGCAACATTGCAGCAGGATGCCATTCAGGTCCAAAACTCAGCTTTTGTCTTGTGGCAAACAAGTCCTCTTCTTTGAATTGTCTCATTGGTCTGCATTAATTGTGCATATGAATGGCGCCTACACAGTTCAGCCATGATTTGAACACCTAATAAACTCAGATGAGTGAACATTAGAATGGCATGTAATTTAAATTGATTGCTACTGCAGGCAGTAGCAGTAGGGTAGGAGTTTGTCCTTTGAGAACAGAAGAGCAATCAGTCTTAGAAATCTGAAAATAGTAAACAGGAGAAGCTTGGAGAGAGATGATCAGTAATTTTTTTTCCTAGATCTTCTACATTCTACATACAATTTTTTTTTTCCCAGAACATTTTTTCCTCCTACCTAACACATTTTTTGTAGGGGAACATGAGGCAATGAATGAATAAGTTTTAACAGAAGTAATGTAACTTTCAGTTCTTTTTCACAAGGTGTGAAGTTAAACACCAAAAGAGCTGTAAAATTTCTGGGATATTTTGAAACATAATACTTGGAATTAAGTATAAAATAATAAATACTCTGTTTTCTCTTAATTTATTAAACTGGTTGCTTTTTATTATGAACCATGTATATGTCTGAAAAATTTGAACACGCTGATTTTGCTCATTCAGCTCTTTGTTTAGCCATATATCATGTTGGTGACTAAAATAATATCATTGTCTGTTGTTCAGCATGTCTGTGTTTTAACAGAAGTTTTCAATCTCAACTGCATAAGCACATAAGCCTTGCTTCAAAAATAGGGACAAATAAAATAACTAATCTAAGCCTAGAACTTTAGATAAGGTATATCCAGACACTTGCTGTAAAGCAGTTCCTCACATCTGATTTCTGAGCTGTATTGGCTTTTGATCTTTATTATGAAGTTTAATTTCATTATAATGCTTTACTTTATAACACAGTACAAGGCGAGAGCCCAAAGATCTCACTAATTAGTCTGGGTTTAATTTTGCAAACTAGACAGCTGTGCTAGTGTAGCATTCAACTCTAACCAATTAGTTCTACCCAGAGGCAAGGCTTATTTGTGTCCATCTAGACAAAATGTAACTTTTCTTCCACGCACCAGGCGGTATTTGTGTACTACTGTACTGCGCTGCTGGGGCATAATGGTCAGGGACCCATGTGCTAAACAACCTAGCAAGTGTGCATGTGACATTAATACACTTTGACTCAAGTTTAGACATTCAGATTAGCAGTGTGGTGCATTATGTACATTTCTCCTCAGTCTGACATACTGTTTTACCTGTTCTATGCTAGCCTCCATTTTTGATTCTCATTGGCTACAGAGCTGTACACAATTCATTTTTCTATTGCTAACAAAAATTAGCAAGTTACATTATTACTTAGTAAGTCAGATTGGAAAATTTGATACTTAGGAAGGATCAAATGCCCTGTCCTAGATATAACATCCTTCTGTGAGAGATACAACAATATTTACAAATAACAGTAGCTTGGAAAGAAAAAAAACAGCACATACTAATGAAATTTCCAATGTCAGGAATTCGTAATTTGTAAACTATTGAACCTCATTTATAGCAAATTGGGCTACTTCCCAATTTTATATACAGTAGGACAGGAAAAAAAAAAGTATCTTTTTCTGTATATATGATGTGGTTGTCTCAAGGTGTTTTAACAGTGAACATATAAAAAACTATGTATTTTTGAATCTATGTTTGTATAGCTGAAAGACAAATCATACTTCCAATGTGCTTTTCTCTTTGTGTTGGTTTTCTTTTCAGTATACTGTACTGGCTGTGGTCAAGATGAAGTCAATGTTCTTGATAAAAGACTCTACAATTCAAGGTTGATAACAGACCAGTGTTCTGGCTGTTTCTGAAAAGGTCACGTGTGATGTCGAGTCTTCGTATTTTTCCCACTGCCTCAATATGGAGTGGGCTGGTGATGGGAAAGGATCTAGGAAGGGACACAAAAGAAACAGCTGACCCAGATGACCAAAGGGGTAGTCAATACCATGTAACATTTTATTTAGAAATAAAAATTGAGAGACAGGAGTTAGCTGAGGTTGGCTGGGCATCTGTCTGGTTGTGGGAGCTGGTGAATGATTACTTTTGTATCACTTGTTTGATTCCCTTTCCTTCACTTACAAAATTGTCTTTATCATTATTAATTTTTCATTCATATTCATATATTCATATTACTTTAATGTGACCTAGTTAAAAGCTAAGGAGGAAAGCATTTTAAAAATACTTCCCATTCCAGGTATTACTAATTTTATAATTTTTATTGTTTTTAATTTTTCTTCTATTTTTCAGCAGATATTTTGGTTAAAGAAAAGCTATTCTTAGGAAGAAGAGTAGCATCATAGAAGGTTTTCTTTCTAAACACAGAGCTATAACATCACTGAAATACTGTAGGAACAAACACTTGTCCTATGGAAATATTCCTGAAAAAACAATAATTACCCTCCTAGTGTCAAGTATATAATGTTTCCTTCCTAGAAGTAAACAGTCCTCCTAGTGAAATCATAATGAAAACTGTGAGTGGCTTTTATATATGTGATAAACACTGTGAGTAATGCTTTAATTTTCTAGAAAAAAGGATTAAATCTACTCTAATAAATTTATTATGATCATGTTTATGATTAATTTTATGTATCAGTGAATAAATCTACCTAAATACAGGTTTTTGAAATAACTTCAACAGAATTTTCCCACCAGATCATTGACCAGCCAGACTTGGACATGTACTTTGCAATATTCAGAAACATTTTTACTTTTTTTACTTTATTGTAAAGTATTTTTTACTTTAGTGAAGAAATCTGTAGTTGAGCAGTAAAGGCCACCCACTCCTTTTACTCTCTATATTTCTGGATTTTCAGATATTACTGTAATGTGTTTGGCCTTGTCACAAATGCCTTAATTTCCCCCAGTCTTCCTTTGCCCAAGGCTTATAAAATCTCTTCTCTGAATTACACTTACCTACAATGTAGGGGTTTCTTTTTGTTTTTGAAGGTCCACCTCTGCCTGAAAAGTAGCCTGTGATTCTCAAGGAGCTTTTTTCACTTCTATTAGTATTTTTACCTTTACTTTCCCTCAAGTGGCTGTAAAGCAAAGTTAACAAAATTGCATTTTTATTTAGTATCATAATAGACAACAGAAATAAATTGCCATTCTGTTTTGTGAAGTTGTCTATGAAAACATGGAATAGCAAAACCACCAAATATATGTGTCATATATATTATACAGACTTATTAATTCTGAAACCTGCAAATAATTACATAATTGCTTGATAAAGATAAGCTTAAAATTAATATAATGTTGATTTAGGAGTTAGATTAAACATAAGCCTTGCAGTGTATTAGAGGGGAAAATGTCTAACTATTTTTTTCTTAATTTCTGGGTATCATCTTCACTAAAAATTAGAGCACACAGACATGTTCTGAAAATTTACAGTTTTATATTTAGAATTTAAAACTTTGATTTATTTCTGACCAAAGTAACAGAGAAAGATGAAAGTGGAGCTTAAATCTGGTTCTAATGAGCATTATTACATAATTGAAAGCTAAATTTGGAAAGACTTTTAGGAACCCTTGGCAGGAGGCAGAGACTTATTGGTTGAAGTGCCTGTCTGAGATAAAGAATGGCTCAGCAGACATGTAAATCAGAGCTGTATCTTCTTCTGTTCTCATGCTTTTATTCTCATTTCCTCTGTGAAAGTGCTTCAGATGGTCTTTAGGTTGGAAATATTTTGAAATATGTTTTTTTTTCATTTTATTTTTGCCTTTTCATCAAAAAAGGTGGGGTTTTTTAATGAGTTCTACATAAAAGTCTATTTAATGACTGTTTCTGACCTACAAATGCAAGAGAAACTTAGAAATTATCCAGGTGCTTCTTTGACAGTGTATTAACAGCTCTTAATTTTGCCAGATAGATTTAAGTGAATTTTTCTGACCCATTCTTTGGGTCACTATTGTGTATTGTCACTATTATATGAGGAAATTGGGAGGGGTGTCTTTGGGAGCGTTTTTTTATGCAATGTCCACATTGGATAAGATAGCACACATCTTAGAGGGATATTAGAATCAGGCAAACCAGGAAAGCAAGCTTGTACTGCACTGCGACATGCTGTGGTAACATACCAAAATGTACGAGAGATGTAAGAGTTTTGTTACTCATAAAAAGTTGTGCTAGGGGCTCTAGCTTAAAGAGGAACCTACAGACATAATTTTTAATGCTTAATGTTTCTTTGTCATCTTGGATTCAAACGTTTTCAAATTTTTTTTACTCAGCACGTACTGCTGAGATACTGTGATTTGATTCTGACTTGTTTATTTTTTCTTAAACTTCTAGTGTATATGCCTCAGATTCATGTGTCTTTGTATATCTTCATCTGGTTGTTTTCTTTTCTTTAAAAATGACAAGAACAAAAAAGTCTACCTGCCTCCAAAAAATACCAAAACACACACACACATACACACACACACACACACACACACACACACACACAAACCCCAAACAAACAAAACCCCTCACAATACACCACAAAAAACCACTCCCAAGGTGTGCCAGGTTCTGTACATGAGAGATAATAAGGTACGTGTACCAATGTCTGTAAACAAAAGCTGCCCCACCTTAAACCTCAAGCAGCATTCACCTGCCAACATCACTAGGATTTAGCACACCGGGTCCTGTTTGTTCAAACTGTTGCCACAGGAGCCAATATTTCAGCTGTGTTTGCCATAGACAAATCATGCCAGTTTTCAACTTACCTTCCTTTCCATTCCAGTTATTGCAATTGTAGAAGGACTTGGTCAACAGTGCTGCATTCCCTGGCTTTATCAAACAAACTGTGATTTTGAGGGAGGTGCAGCAGTAAAGATGCTAATGTCCCAGTGCTGCTATTGAAACTGCTGCCTGTTTGATTTTTCTTTCCTCTTCCTCACTTACTTATCAATAAGGAGGTTCATTTTTATAACCAGCAGTTTTCCAAGCAAGGATTTGTGAATGTTGACAGTCGTAAATAGCCAATTCCCTAAGAGTGAAACTTTAATCTGGAGATACAGTTCCACATAAATTACACACCCAAATGTGAGATGTTTTGGCATGTCCTGTTCTCAGTATGAATAAAGATGGTTCATTTAATCCTGGAACCTGACTACCAGGCTATAGGCTAGTCTGTGTGGGAGGCTCTTTTCACATCACCTCTTAATGCTGTGCCAGCTTGAAACAATTATATCAGAATTCCTTAGGTCAAAGTGAGGGAGCAAGAGGGAGCACGACTGTGGCTAAATGCATTGGACACCTATTTAGAAGAGGGGAGATCCCAGTTCTGATTTCTGCTCAAAAGACTGCATGAAAACCTTATATTAGAGTTATTGGAGTTCAGAGATGTGTGTCTGCCCCTCAAACCAACCCACAGGTTGAGGAGCTCATGAAAGACAAACTTTTCCTGTTCCTATTTGGATCCTGCAACCACTGACCAGTTACATAAAAGAAGGTAATTGCTACCATCTGAAAATGTTTGAGGTTTTAAGAAATAACTCTTCTGCCAAGTACAGAAGAAATTGTCCATCTGTGAGCCCTAATCAATTCCTGAATACATTATATGGAATTGTGGAATCACATAGCATTAAATGTTGAAGGGATCTTAAAGGTCATTGAGTACCAAACACCACTTCCATGGGCAGGGACACCTCCCTATAGATCAGTTTATGCAAGGCCTTATCCAAACTGGCCTTGAACACTTTGAGATTTGTGGCATCTGCAACCTCCCTAGGCAACATGTTCCAGTATATCACAGCCCTCAGAGTGAAAAAATTCTTCTTCATATGTAACCTAAATTTTCCCTCTTTCAGTTTGTACCCATTATTCCTTGTCCTATCACCACAGTTCCTAATAAAGAGTCCCACTCCAGCTTTCCAGTAGGCTCCCTTCACTTACTGGAAGGTTGCTAGGAGATCTCTATAAAACCTTCTCTTTTCCAGGCTGAACAGCTCTAACTTTCTCAACCTGTCTTCTTAGAAGAGATGCTCCAGTCCTCTTATCAACTTCTTGGCCCTCCTCTGGACTTGCTCCAACACTTCCACATCCTCCTTCTGTTGGGACACCAGAACTGTACACAGCACTCCAGGTGGGGTCCCACAAGAGCACAGCAGAGGGGCAGAATCACCTCCTTCCTCCTGC
>JAWWEY010000130.1:1367401-1378849 GCA_035582745.1 Loriotus luctuosus
TTCTTATCAAAATGCTGTGCCCAAAATTTTAGTCAAAGTTTTTAATGGGTAGGATGTTTTATTTACTTGATTCAAACCAGCCATTGTTGAAAATCTGGGGATGAAAAACTCTATAGAAAGTATCATTATGGCAAGACTCTGATATTTATCTAGTGGACTTAGATAATGTATGAAATAATCATGTACACTGTGGTTTGTTAAGGTACTTTCCTCAGACAGGAAAAGAAAAATTATTTTTAAAAAATGCCCAGCACCCTTACTCTACAGAGCTGTAGAGAGCTAAGCAGCAATGAAACAAGACAACCATATCAGAGCCCTCCAGACTGATAAAATTGCTCAAAAAGGGGAACTCATTAGGTAGGAGCACCAATGGTGGCAACACTGGCCAGCAAGATGCACAACTTCTCAACTCTCTCTCTGAGATACTTACCATATAATGTGTGACCATTCCCCCTCCTGACCCTAGTCAATCAGTCGATCCCTACTCTACTTACACCTTGCAAACTCAAAATGCATGACATTAATACCTTTTTCTTGATATTGCTGTGTCAGCATAGACTTTCTGCAGGGATGCCTATGGTATTATAGTAAAGATAACTCTAGACAAAAGTTGATCATATGTTTCGGCATAAAAAGCTATATCCAGCTGGGCGTCTCTTGGATTAAATACTATGAAGAAGCTAAGTGAAAACCTCCCAGCATGGAAGGCCCCTGATATCTTCTATTGCTATGGCAGGAAAAACAGAAGTGAAAGCACCACTAGAAAACAGTATGCTAATTTTTATAGGCTGACGTTCCAAACGGTATCAAAAGAGCTGTAAATTGTATGCTTCTAGCACAGGGTTTAGCATTACAGAAATACAGTATATTTTCCACAGAATCACATTTCATGTTTAATAACAAACAGTATGAATGTAGCTCAGTGAACTTTAACAAATCAAGAACAACATTCATAAAGTGACCCTCAAAAGTGACAATGTTTAGTTCTGGTCTTGCAGACCTTTGGAGTTAGTTTGTTTAATTTGGGAAAAGTTTATATACATGAAGAGTGCTGTATTTTTGGCTTTGGAATCTAGACAGCTGTTTAGCCACTTTTCATAATTATAATATTACTTATTAATCTTGTAGCACTAAGTCAGTAGAGGGCTGAAATACAGCTTTGCATGGCTCAAGCATGACAACTTGTCTCTTCATTTCAAGTGACAGATGGCTTTAAAAATAAGCACAGCTACAGTATGTAGTACTTTGTCTAATTTTTTTAACAGCCCACTGCAAAGTGCTTAAAAATATTTGAAATCTTTGTGTTGCAGATAGAGACAGTGAGAGGCAGAGAAGCATTCTTTAGCTTCTGTGAGTCTTTACATTAGGATAGGGCAGAACCTGGATAGATTCAAACCCAGATTCCTTTAGCCTCAGTCCAATGCCCTATTTACTTAATGTGAAAAGAATCACAGTATAAGAATATTCTTAGTAAAAAAAAAAAATCTCAATTTTTGTCTACCAAGTCTATAATCCCACTTTGAGATAATAACCAAAATTAAGATTTATGCTACATTCTGAGTTGCTTTTCCAGAAATTTAGTTCTCTATCAATTGGGATTTTCTTTGAAAGATCCCACTCTGAGGAGGCATTTCTACCTTAAACTTTAAAAGATTCCCATTGACAAGAGCTCAAATTCTCTCTTAAATTTTCCATTAAAAAGTAGTTTCACTCTCTGAGACTAGCTGCTGTAATTTAAGTTTGTGAAGGTTTACTCAGGGTTGTTACTCAACAGGCAGTATTCTTCTTGCCTGTTTTTAGACCAATGTTATATATTCATGGTTAAGATGTTCATAATTAAACAAGGTTCCTTAAATAATAGTAGTCGCTTTGAAATTTAATATAGGTAAATGTAAATATAGGAGAGTTTTATTTTTCTCAAAATAGTTCATTTGAAAGTCTTTAAAATTTTGCCTTCCTGCAGAGTTCTTTCTCATTTTCTTGTGTATTTTCATAGGTTTTTCCACAGTAGATAGGATACTAAATTCTTCAGACACTTTGTAATTTTCCATGTGCTACTGAGAAGTTTATTGGAGATTTGGAATTAATCACTTACACAGTTCTGTCTCATAATGTGGTTTAGCTGTTACTGATTGACCACCGTAAGCAAAGAGTTCTTAAAATATTGATGATGACTTTCTATAAATTAACAATGCCATTAGCCTCCACTCAAGCAAGCAATTATTTTCCTGAAAAATCTCTCCTTTGAGAAAGAAGTTGAAAGCATAAAGCCCAAGAGGTTTTACTTATGGTAGCCCTTGCTGTGCTTTTAAAAACACACTGTGGCTAAATATAAACATCTCCTTTTGTTTCTTCATATAAATTTACGGAGACTGAAGTGAGCAGTTCAATACTTTATGGAGCTATAAAAAAATTATACTGGAGCCAGAAGCTTCAATCTTTTTTTCCAGAGGAAAAAAGACTTTTCCTTTTTCTTAGCAACTGGAAGAATTGGTGCCAGTGGTTCCATTGGTAGTTTTCCCATTAACCAGAGGAGGGAAAGGAGGCAAAAGGAAGAGGAGGAAAAAATTTTTAAGGAACATTAATTTCTGTCCACAAGCATAATTTTTCAAATAGTCCCTTGTTCTTCTCTTATGCTGGAAAATATAAACTACCCCAGTAAATTTATGTATCTTAAGGACTAACCATATTTTCAACTTCAGTAGTGAAGACTGGAGGTAATTCATGAGTGAAACAGCCATAGTGTCCAGTCTCCAGATAAACTACATGCCAGTAAGAGAAGGTATGAAATTATGAAAATAATTTTCTGATTACACCGAAAAACATTTATCTCTATGGATTCTGCATATAATAATTAGAAACTACAAGTGTTTAGTTAATGTTGGATTCAGAAATAGCTCTTCCACTTTTTCTTTCTTGGGGAAAAAAAATAGAGTTTACTAGGATAAAGGCAGGGATGAGATGGAGTTTTGTTGAATATTTAAGACTTGTTTTCAGGTTACATAAAGAGGTAGACTGTGCTCACCAAACTACTCTGTTCCTTAGTAAGTGGTGGCCATATCTTACCTACAGTAGAAAAAACTAGTCAGGGGGAAAATGGTGATAAGCAATCTACTGTTTTTACCAGTGTCCCAATCCGACCCAGCGGTACAGATGATGGGGTTGATTTTAAG
The DNA here is from genome assembly GCA_035582745.1 of Loriotus luctuosus. Classification (NCBI taxonomy): domain Eukaryota; kingdom Metazoa; phylum Chordata; class Aves; order Passeriformes; family Thraupidae; genus Loriotus; species Loriotus luctuosus. Next base: position 1,370,575 of record JAWWEY010000130.1, read on the forward strand.
GTGCAAAATAACCAACAATGGCACAGAGGGTTTATGGCAACAAAATCAAATACAGTTTATTGAAAATCACAACAGAAAAGCTTTGGTGTGGTGGGGAACCGGAGAGAAAAGGAAATGACAAGGAAAAAGAGGGAGGAAAAAGGAGGAAATGGGTTTTGTATAGCTACCGAAACCGTGGCGTGGCTTCTTCGGTCCAGCCATTGAGCTCAGCAGGGTACCACGTCCCGGGGAGATCTCAAAGGCATTGCTGAACTGGGACCCTAGTTACAGTGTCTTTCGTTGTGGGGAGGAGAGAGGTGATTTCATTGTCAAGGGGGGACAAAAGGTACAGAACAGGGAGGTACACAGAGTCCAGGCAGAATAATCGGCGAGAACCATTGTTTTCAAGCCTCAGTGCTTGTACCTTTACGTATTCTGGGCAGCTCTCCCTCCCCCTTATTGCACACCTACCCCGAGTCGGGGGGGTGTTCAGTCCCAGTCTCTAGAAGAGGATACAAGGGCGTTCTTTTGCAGAGGGGCTTCTTGTCTTGATCCCTTGATGAAGAAGCCCGGACCTCTGCTCGTCTGTCACGATGGTTGAAGGCAGGCAAGAGGGGTCTTTTTATTGGAAAGAGACCATTTCCACAGTTCAAAACCAGCCAGGCCAAGAGGGGCGGAGAAGAGAGTCCAGATTCATTCCATTGCTCAGAATAGGGCAGAATGTCCCATCAGGTTCAGCGTGGCGTGCAACAGATAAACAGCAAGCCAAAAGGCACACAACTCACCCCCCTGTACTGGCTTAAGAGCTTTTAAGTTTTTTGGTGGTCTTTTCTTCATGACGATCGTGAGGCAAAGACACAAAATTTTGGACAGACTCTCACAACCAGCCTGTGCAAAAAGCAGCAGACTTATGGGTTATGTTTTGCAAATTGGTAAGCAAAAGCCATATTTGAAGTCACAGTGAGATATAAACCAATTATACTTTCATGCTAATCTTTTCTGGAATTTGAGAAACTTCACTCATCACTGAATTTTTAGGTGAGACGAACTCTTGTCTGGCACTGACAGCATTTGCTATTATAATTTCACTTTCTAATTTGAAACCTGTACTCAGTGCATATTACTGAAAGAATATTTTTTGGTTGCTTGGTCTTTCTTTGTTTCTTTTGTAAAGCAGCATTCATTTCAGTTTTCTCATGGGGAGAAATGAAAGATAGTGCAATAGAACACATACCTTCCCTTCTTCCGTACTGCGGTATACTACACTACATTGCACAGTACCAAAACACACAATACTGTGCCATATTGTAGCTTATGTATTTCAGATATTTGCATTTATACCAATCACTGATAAACTGTATTTGTCATCCTTTTTGTGCATTAATAAATTTCTATCTGTTGCTGACAGCTAGGATATTCTTTTGTACCCAGAGCACCACTGACAGACCCAGTGCCCACTCCTTTGGAAAGTGTTGTCTCCTAGCAGTTAATCTTTTCACCTCCACCTTCTGCTTGTGATACCAAAGTCCTTTGTAACTGGTCTTTGTAATTTTTTCTTTCCTTCAACTGTAAATAAAAGGACATGAAAATTCTAAATTAAAGAAGATGAACATTCTTATGAAGGGCATGAAAGATATCTGTATGGTGGCATTCATGACAGATTTATTACAGTGTCTCCAAACTGACAAACCAGCCTCCAGCTGTGAAACAATTGTCTTTAGTGGCACATCTTTTTAAATGGGAAAACCATTTAAATGTACTGACTGGATAAAGCTAATAATAATTGCTTCTATACTGAAAGTTTCAAATACATTTTGTACCATAATTGTCTGATTATCTGGCAAAAATATTTGAGACAAATGGAGAATTATTTAACTTGACTAGTAGCTGGTGGTTCTTCCTACACAGAACACAAAAGATTCTCAAATATAAATAACTTAAAGCTCCATGTAAAAAGACTAGCACCTCTCTGATGAGCATAAGTGCCAAGTACAGACTCACAGCATGGCAACGTTTTTACCTAGGTGTCCTCCAAGAAAAGGAAAAAATATTTGGATAATTTTATATAATATATATTGGGAAATTAACTTATCCTGCATCTAATAATTTAGTAATATTTGGTTTTGGATGAAAGTCTGTTGTGTTTTTTAACCAAGATACAACACAGTTTTGAACTTTCTGTGACATTGCAAAAGGCTTTTTGTCTTAGAGGATAGTCAGCTTGAGAATTAACTCCTTACTAGGTTATTTAAACACGAAAAGTAGCTTTCCCAAGTCCAAAATATTATCTTGTTGAATGCAATGGTATTACTTCTGTCATAATTTTTAAGGGCTCTGTAATGTTTTATATATGGTTCCTCAAAACATGAATAATTTTAATTTTCAGTGTCATTTGAAGCCCTTTCTAGTTTACTTCTTTGTAGCCCTTTCCTGTATCTACATCTGGTGTTTAAATACTTCCAAGTATTTTGCTTCTATGCTTAATTTCAATAAAATATTTTGATTGTTAAACTGTATATCAGGAAGAAAATACATCAAGGACTTTAAGTCAGGGAAGATGGTGGGGAAAGGGAGAAAAAAGGAGAAGACAAAGAATATTAATTTTTAAGTCAGCTTCTCTGTAACTCACACTTCAACAGTCTGGCTTAATTCCTTTTTTAGGGTCAGTTCAGGACTAGAGGAAAAAAGGTTTTAGAAGAATAAAAAATATGGAAACTTGCTTGACTGCTCTTGGAGCATAGAGCTTGAGAGGTCTCTGCCCAGCAGTGTCCTAATACAAAGTGCATGCTAAAACTGTGTTGTTCTCCAGGTTTTGTGGCTTGCCAACCTTTCAGAGGTGCAGCCAGCTCATAAACTGATTTTGTCAGTCTTGTACAAAGAATGTAAACAAAGTCCATTTCAAAAATGTCATGTTACTGTGGGACTTGAACCTAGAAACAGCTGGTCTTCAGGAAAACAGGTGGGCTTCAAACACATCCTTCTAGAAGACACAACCTATGACTTTCCCTCTCCTTCTGTGTTCCCATTTAGACTTTCTAGAAATACTGCATTGCAAACTCTTCCATTAGCATTCCTCCAATCCTCTGCAACTTTATTTCACCCTTTAATTTTTTCTTAATGCCTCTTTCCTTTCCCACCTCTGTACCAACCATTTAGTCTGATCCCAAAGCAAATAGCAGTTTTGGTTTTGCTTGGCATGTTCTGTCATGTTTAAAAATAGAGACAGAGATTAGTGTAATAAAGTTACTATGAACAAAAATCAAAACTTGGAGATAAAGACAGGAAAAATAACCCTATAATTAGAAAAATGTACTAATTTCCATCTCACTTTTATGTCATTGCTGTTGAACTGCTTTCTTCAACACAAAATAAAATACGTTGTTCTGTCAAAAAGTAGAATATGAAAATAATCTGCTGTTTGTTCTTTAGTTCATAGTCATCTCTCCAGAATTGTCTTTGTTTTCACATGCTCACTGTCATCAGAGTACTACAGAATACCTTACAGATTGCCTCCTGATTTTATTTTATTTTATTTAGTTTTATTTTGTTTTTCCTTAGACTTTTTGGTGATTTTATTTTTTGGTGGTTTTATTTTTTTTTTGTTTGTTTTAGTTGTTGTTTTTTTATTTGAGTTTTCTAGCCAAAGAAAACATCCTTTAATTTTGTTTGAAAAACATGTAGTGTTAATTAAGGGTTTTGAGAGTTGTGTACTAGCTACTTACCCATGGTTTTGGTTGGGGATAAATGAGTTAATACTCCTGGTAAAATGATCAGTTCATGATGATTTTTTCAAGACCTTTGCTGACATTAATCTTTTCTGGGGTGGGGGAGAAAAAAGTTAAAAAATTAGACAAAGTATACTTGAATACGAAGAAAAGATCATCATTTATGTGTGTAGCTGGAAAAAAAATTATTTCCAGAAAAGCCTCCTGTAATTTAAGTGTAGGAATTCCATTTTTCTAGCTTGAAAGGTGAACTAAGACCAAAGGTAGGAGGTTCAACTACACCAATTGCTGTGTTCTGCACTTTGGCCACAACAACCCCATTGAGAGCTACAGGCTGGGGATGGAGTGGTTGGAAAGTGGCTCAGCAAAAGTGCATGACAGTGCTTGTCAATAGCTGGCTGAACATGAGTGAGCTGTGCCCAGGTGGCCCAGAAGGCCAGTGGCATCCTGGCCCAGTCAGCAATAATGTGGCAGGGCAGTGACTGTCCTGCTGTACTGGGCACTGGTGAGGTCATTGCACTTGGTTCAGTTTTGGACCCCTCAATTTATTACAAATAAAAATATTTACGTGCTTCAGAGGGTCCAAAGAAGTGCAATGTAGTTGATGAAGGGTCTGGAGCACAAGTCCTGTGGGGAGTGGCTGAGGGACTTATTTACTCTGGAGAAAAGGAGGGTCAGTGGTGACTTTATCACTCTCTACAACTCCAGGTTTTAGCCAGGTAAGGGTCAATCTCTTCTCCTGGACAACTAGCAATAGGATGAGAGGAAATAGACACAAGCTGTACTAGGGGATGTTCAGGTTGGACATAAGGAGGAATTTCTCCACAGAAAGGGTGATTAAACATTGAAATGGGCTGCCCAGAGAGGTTTCCTTAAGTCTCGTCTTTTCTTAAATGATTCAACCACCAGAGAGGTGGCTGAATCATTTAAGGAAAGACTAGACTTACTGCCATGGTCTCATTGGCATAGTAGTCTTCAGTCAGAGGCTGGTGTCAGAGATGATGTCAGATGTCAGAGTTCAGAGTTTCTTGATTCTGTGATTCTGTTACGACACATGTAATAGTGCAGAATAGTAAATCATAGGAATTGCTGAATTTCTTGGGAAATGCTTGATGGCAGTCTTGTTCAGGTTTATTTGCTTAGTGACAAACTCACTAGAGTTGGATATGATGATGATTTACAGTTAATTAGGTGACTGACACCAACAGATGTGCCCACTGAGAGGCAGTCTTTACCCACACTCCAATCCAAATGCTCAGGAGACTTACATTTCCTAAATTTTACTCATGTGGGATTTTTACACTTATTCCATGTGGATTTTATTTACAAGTAATTTGCCTAAGGAGACAATGAAAAGGAACTTCATATTTTAGTCACTAAAACACTTTGAATTGATACTCTGTCTTAAGCAGTCATATTAATAGCTCTAATATGGTACAGATACTAGCAAACAAAGTAAGTAACAGTGTTGAGACTGTGAAAGGGAGGAACTATGAACAGAATTTTGGGATCTTTTGTTCTGCATTGATACTAATTTTTGTAATCTTAGAGCTTTATATTTCTACTCAAGACTCAAAAATGCAGTAAAACATAGAAAAATAATACCTTTTTCAATTGCATAAATTTATACTTCACAGTGACAAAAGGTTTAAATGACTAATCCTGTAGAGTGAAAAGTACAACTTATGTTTTTTGTTTACATTCACATTGCTTCCAAATAAGACTCTGAGTTTTGCCGCTGTGTGCAAATCAGAGAAGTGAAGGAATATCTGCAGTGAGTGATCTGGGTTTGTGTAGGAAAGGTTTAGCCTGGCATATGCTATACACGCGGTCTTTTAAACATTTGCCTAATTCTGTATTTTCAGAATGTGATTGTTGTATGTTTACATCCAGTCAAAGGCAGAGATATACACATTCAGAAGCATATGTAAATGAGTCTTGCAGTAATACTGTGGTAGTTACACTTTGTTCATAGCACAATTTGTAGGACAAGATGTTTTTTACACCAGCAACACAGTTGGACAACCTAGTTAAAGCTTCTAATTTGCCAGCATTTTTGGTGATGAAGAACTGAAGAAGCAGATAGCATCCCTCAAATTCTTCATTTCTTTACTAATTAGGTACTTTACACAAATTTGCTACCTCACCAAATGGCCAGTTTTGTCCAAAGGAGCCATTGTGGAAGCCTGCAATTGCTGGGAAATTTTAGGAGATATCTCTCTCTATATTTTTTTTTTACCTAATTTTTCTTGAGCTCTGTAATGCCTTGGTCCACTTGGCAGGTTTAGAGGAAGGTTGTTTGATTTGCTCTGGGCTGTGTCCAGGTGAAAACAACAAAATTCTGAGGAATTTCTGGAGAACCAACAAAATTCTCTGGAGGTTCAAAACAAATTTTTACTTACAAACTTTAGAACATTGAGGTAGAATAAGGTAACTTGGCAAATTTTGAAACAACCCAGAGAAAGTAAAGCACTTCACTGACTTTAACTTTTTGAAACACAACAAGGTACTTAACAAAGCATTGGTTGGAATTTTTACAGTCGGGCTTACAGTATATTTTGAGAAGAAGAAGATGATAGGAAAAGGAGAGAAACGGAGAAAAAGGAGAGAGAAATGTATTTAGTTGTGAGAAATATGTTTGCTGATATTGGAGACAGACATGTAACAAAACACATCGCAGATCATGTGTCAGCAGCCAACTTCTATAGAGTGCTATTCTCCTTATATAGAGTTGAAGGTCCCCATGGTTAATCCTGATTGGCTGAACCAGTTGCCACCCGGCCAACCAGCCAATAGCTGCCTGTGTCCCCAACAGCCTAGGCCAGCTCCCTGACAGCCCAGACTGGTCATGTTGTATAATCAAAGTAATTACGTTATTAGTTATATAATCGGTTATGTTTCAGTTATAAAATTATAGTTAGGATTACTTATAACTGTGAGGCCGTCAGGCCAGCTGTTAGCCACCACATATGGTCACCACATGAGGATCCAGTGTGGTCTCAGCTGCTTTTAAATGCAGGGCAGTGGAACACCTGAATTTAGCATGTGTCACTGTTCCTTTATCTGCTCCTGTTCACTGGTACTCTCCTCCAGGCATGCACCTGCACTTTAATGCTTCCAGCAGGGCCACATGGTCAGCATGCACCATTTTGGACTGTAGCAGAGACTGATGGAAGTCACAGGGGACCAGGGCAAGCAGTGGCCCTCCTACCAATAATGAACTCACAATTGTCCTCCCCTAATTCCTGTGTGGTTCTTTTGAACAAATCCACTGGTCTTCTAAAAATTCCTATCCAGGTGGCCATGCAATGGGAAAAATGAAGTATATGAACCTAATCTTACCCAGGGACATTTTGTTCATCAGGCCTTAGAAAGCAAGGATATGCCTGTGAAGTCCTTTCCTAGCAGGAAGTGTATAAATACACACTTGCCCTGCTTCAAACTGGACTCAAGGCAGCTCCGTTTAGCTTCAGTTAAGAGTAGCATTGTGTTCAAACTAATGTGGGGCTTGGTCTCTCAACAAGACTTATTTTCTCAAGTATTACACAGTGTTAGCCAAACTATGCAGCTTTTGATCTGTAGCTGGCTCATATTCAGCTGCCTTAAAGCATAAGGCAGATGAAGTTTCATCTGTGTAGAAGATACGATATGAATTAAAACTGACCTTGCACAACATGGGCAATGGCCATGCTTGGCAGAAATTCTCTCCTCACTGTACCAAAGGGCCTGTGGACATGCATGTGGGCTATTTGCAAACATGGCTTGGAGGTAGGTGGCATAATGGGGAGGTGGAGGGAGTGAGAGTGTTGGAAGGTGCCTCCACAGATAAGATTAACTGACGAGGTAAGGAAATTGTTTTCTTTGAAATGACAAAATTCAGTTTTGCTATGGTGTTGAAAAGCAAGTAACATGTAATCAATGCCAGTTGGGAGCTCAGAAGACATTTCTGTGATAGTATTTTACTGTATGAACATATTATGAAGAAATAGAAAACCAAAACATGTGATGAGGTAATTTCAGTTAATAACTGAATAAGCTGCTTTATGTACATTTGACCTTCTGGTATTGATTAATTTAAAATGTGAGGGGTCTGAAGAGAGCAGTTGCTATTATTAGTATAGTCAAGCATAGGAATCATTCGAAACACTTGGTCACAGCAAAAACATCCCTGTTTCTGTAGGAACATGAAAAATGTTGAAACTAAGTACAGGAGACAACTCTGTAGGGAGACAGGTTTGAGATGTGTGAGTGTTTAAGAAAAATATTCTCTGTATTTGGCTGGCATTGAAATAAAAGATAATGAAAATACCACACTCCTAGAAAAAGAGAGGTTGCAGAAAAAGTGCTTTTGTTCCTGTCTTGAAGGTAAATGTAACCACATTGCTTTAGAACTATCAGTTAAGCAGAGAGAGTGCTTGCTTTCTTACATGTGCTCCCATACACAAAGCTGTTCTGCTCAGCCTGTTTTCATTGTATATGTAATCTAAGTATGTACTTTGCAAAGCTGGTTTTCAGAACTCTGTGTTCTGTCAACTTCTTTTTGCCTGCAGAATTACCACACATGCATGAGA
>JAWWEY010000130.1:1388058-1399198 GCA_035582745.1 Loriotus luctuosus
TACTCTTAGTTTAAACACACTATCCTTTAGCTGCTGTATGCTTTTATGGATAGATTCTGAGTGATTAGAAGGGTTCATGCAACACATTCCATCAAAATCTTCACAGCCATGACATTGTGCTAAAAGCAAAAAATCTATTGCAGCCTTGTTTTGTAAAGTAGTGTGCCTTACACTGTCAACATCTCTTAATACGTTTGATAAAGCAGAGCTGGTGGCACTCATTTGTTTTGCCAGCCAGCAAGCTACCTTATTTAGTTGACTCAAAGCCTTTTTTTGCCGCCAGGCCTGGCCAAAGCAAAGAGGCCCAATTCATCTGATCTCAGAGCACAAAGACAATTCATCATTGCAGTATTCATCAAATGCATGTAAACCGTGCTTTATTCTGTGGGGATATTTGTGCTGTAAAATTATGGATGCATTAGGTATCGTCCAAAACTACAGGGACCTCCTTTTATGTGCGAAGGGATAGCAGCCTGGGCCTGATTGCCAAAGACAAAAAACTCGCCTGATAGCAGCTGTAGGGGGGCACTACGAGATTTAGAAGGGCTGCCAGAAGTATAAATGCACCAAAAGGTTTGATTCTTATTCATGGTTTGATAGAGAGAAATCCCAAGCTTTAGATTTCTACCTGTGTATTTAAAATTAACACAAAAATCCATTTTCACAGAACTCAGGAGCATTAATTCTTGGGGCTCCAAGGGTGCTTCAGGTGGGTAATAGGCCCACTGATCCCATGCATCAACAGGATTTGAACTCTGCACCACGCTTTCATTATTTTTTGGTATTGGCCAGTCATCTAATGGCAAGCTGAGTAGACAGGTTGAAAGTGGATTTTCTGGGGATACAGTAGCCAAGCATAGGGTATCTAGTTTTGTTCATTAGCCAGAGTTATCCAGACATTTGTTTTGGGTTGGTCAACAGGCCAGGCAGTGCAAATAAAAGCAAGCAGTACTAATAAGCATAAACATAGCATCCAATTTAACCACATGTTTTTTTCTTAACTATGTGTGGCAAAAACCCCCTTTTGGACTTTAGTTTCCAAGCATGTCTTTTAGCACATTCCCTTTTTGTTCCTTCCCAAGCTTGTTCAGGGACTGGCCAGATAGAAGAAACTAATTTGTTTTGTTTGCAAATATGGCTGTTTTCGGATTCCCTCAAACTTCCCTTCAGAGAACAGGGAGGTGAGGTCTACAGTAGATATTTTTGCCCCCAACGAAGGAGAGGAATGATGAGGAGGACTCCATCTTATCAGAAGGCTAATTAATTACTTTACTGTACTGTATTATTTTATACTATATTGCATTATATTATGTTACATCTAAACTGAATCTGCCAAGCACTCAACTGCATTCCACTGCCCAGCATCTCATGACAGCCAGCAGTCCTGACACACACACGCCTGGATTCCATTGGCCAGTGAATCAAAACACTCACACCAGAATCCAATTATTAATTCCCTTCAGGTAAACAATCTTCCATGATGGATTCTGCTTGTGAACAACACAGGAGCAGTAAATGAGATAAAAATTTTTTTTCTTTCTCTGAGGTTCAGAGAATGTGAAACCCAGAAATATTCTTGGGAGGAATCGTGCTTTGCTTTTCTGTGTGAAGAGAAATGTGGCGACAGAGGTCTATCCCTTTCCTCTTGGCCTACTACAATCAAAAATTCAATGCTCTTATACCTTATTTGTAACTCCACATCATAAATGGTCTTGCCAAAAGGGCTCTGTGATATCACCGATTTCCACACTTTTTACACTGACATAAACCCCAAGGTTCACAGTTTCCTTTACAGGTGGGACAAAAGATATTAGTCAGGAATTACAGTCTCAGTATCGTTCCTCCCTCCCTTCTCTTCTGAGGGCTTGATAGCATCCTGGCCTCCATCAGCTTCTGGCAGAGGTTCCTGGAACAATTTCACATTCCTTGCAGGGATCCAATGTGGTCCCTTCTTTGTAGAGATACAAGCAAAACCTCTCCCCCGTGTGATCAAAGGGTAAGGGCCAAGGATTTTACCAGATTCTGGGTCACAGATCAGTACCAATAGTTTCTCCTTGCATGAAAGCTATGTGGATGATGCAAAATGCATCATCTTTCAGCAGGCGTGTCTCCAGCTCCTCCCTTCTGTGGATGATGCAAATGCATCATCTTTCAGCAGGTGTGTCTCCAGCTCTTCCCTTCTGTTGGGCCAGGAGATGCTTGAGGGAGCCATGGGCTCGCTCTATAGTGGACTGTCTGGTGGGTGAGTGGGGTATGCTCATCTTGTGGGTAATTCCCCATAAGGAGAAAAAATTTCCGCCTTTATGGGAAATGTATGCAGGGCCAGTATCTCTCTTAATCTGTTCCTAATGTGGCAAAGGCAGCAGTGAAATGATGGCAAGCATCCTTTGCTATTTCTCCTATGTGGGCTGAGGCAAACATATCACCTGAAAAGGTATAAATAGAAGTATGCACAAATTTCAAATGACCAAATTCAGGAACGTGTGTCACATCTGTTTGTCAAATTTGTAGGCTCTGTAGACCTCTCAGGTTGACCCCATGTTCACATTAGGAAGAGAGCAACGCTGACTGGACTTGTAGCAAAAATACTAGAAGCTTGTACTGGAGTGAACTCAAAAGTCTAAAGTCCCAGTGTTTTGGTGAAAAAATGAATGACTCTAGCTTGCTTTGTTCTCTTTGATAAAACATATTGCCCTGGTAGGGTTAACAAGTCTGCCTGGGCATTGCCTTTTGTAAGAAATCCAGGCAGATTGGAATGCAGCTTTATATGCATAACAAAGTAAGGAGCAGTCCTTTGATTTAAAATAAAAACTAGCATTTTCAACCAGTAAAAAAGAATATAATTTTAACTTGTTTTAAGACAGAGGCTTCTGCTTCAGACACAATTCTTGCGACACAGGCAGCAGTTAGGGTCAGTAATTAGGTTAAAAGGTGAGCTGAATTTCTGAAGCACTGACCACAACAACTAATTCTAAAACCTGGGGACACCCTTCTACAACAGCAATATCAGATTGCCAAGCTCCCATGACAGAATAACTCCATGCAATCAGTGATTTATAGGTTTTGCAAGAACCATTTGTGAATATTGCCATATCTTGCAAAGGAGTCTCGCTTCTCCTTGGCTTTAGGAGCAGATTAAAAGAACAGCTTAACATTTTATGGATGGATAGATATCTGCCTTGGGTAATCTGCTAAAGCTATTTGCAAATTCTCTGATTTCTGTAGCAACCAATCCAAATAGAACATTGTAAGAGGTAAAAATGTATAGTCGAAATCCCTTCCAGCCAAAGAGGTCATTCTTTGATGAGCTTTGACAATTAACATGGCCATAAGTTCATCTTGCATTGAAATAGTCTTGGACATATTATTAGGGAAAAAGACCCGTTCGATAGTTAACAGAGGTTTTTTCTGAGTCCCACTGAAATATCAAGGCATGTGGTTGGCTGTCAGGGTTTAAAATTATTAACCATAGTGGTAACTCTGGAGCCTAGCCTGGCGAGCTCATTGCCTTTGTGAGATAGCATCAGCTACTTTTAGAAGCACAACTTGTGCCTTTGTGTTTAAATGTCTAGGTGATAAGAGGTCAGGCTTTCCCTTTAAAAGGGCAAACAATGGCTCCAAATCTACATTTGAGATTCCAAGCAAGGGATGAACAAAGTTTATGGTCCCTAGCAAATTTTTGCTTCATGCAGAGTTTTGATTTCAGTTATAATTTGCAAAGGTTGTGCCGAAATAGAGTGCATTGCTACGCGCCAGCCCAGATATTTCCGTGCGGATGTCCTTTGAACCTTTTCAGAAGCAATGATCACCTGCTGATGTAACAGCCTGGCTGACAGCCAGCACTGCTTCTTCCATTCAAATCACAGTTTCTGCAGAAATAAGAATATCATCCATATAATGATACAATAGAACATCAGGCATATGATCCTGAATCGGACTTAGGGTCCTCGCAACGTACCATTGGGAAATAGCCAGCCATTGGCTGTTGCACATGCCTTGGGGTAATACCACCCAATGATATCAAATCAGTGATGCTACATACTAATGCTCAGTAAAGAAAAGCTGAATTTTGGTGCATTGTCCAGCTGCAGCAGAATATCAAAGGAAAAATCTTTTAAATCAATCATTGTCATATGCCAGTTTCTGGGGATCATGGAAGGGAAAGGGAAGCCAGTTGGAGGGCTCCCATTTCTTCTATTACTTCATTTATTTTCCACATGTCATGCCACAACCTCCACTCCCCAGATCACTTTCTGATCACAAACACAGGAGAATCCAAGGGCTATTAGATGGGACTATATGTCCTTTTTCCAGCTGTATCTGTACAAGTTCTTGTAATATGCGCAGTTTGTCTAATGACGGGGACCACTGGTTCACCAACACTGGGTCAGAAGTTTTCCAAGTATGTTTGGGGGTGCCGTGTATCCCGATGACCCCTATATGAAAATATGAATGCATAACATTTCCCACTTTGTCTACACATCCCTCCCTCACAAAACCAGAGAGACTGATAGCACAAATGGTTTAACTGTGCCTATCTGCCCATCAGGCCTGGTTATAACCCTAACCCTAACCCTTTGCAACCTTTGACTATTCCCACCCACACCTGAGAGTGCCTGAGGCACAGTTGTTAATGGCCAATCACTGGGCATTGCCTTTTGAGGTAACAGTCACACGTGCACCAATATCAACCAGTTCTGTTAAAATGATGTCCCTGTCTTTCAGAGTCACTTTGCACTGGTATGTGGGACACTGAGATGTGATACATTGCGTCCAAACAATCTGTGGGACCCCTGTGGAACCAAACACCCCCCCTCTTCCCTCTATTCAGCTATTGGGGTGCAGATAGGGATGCTGCAGGGAAAAGTATGAGTAGGGCTATATTGCTCCTGGCCGGGACTACACAGGGCAGTTGGGGGCTCCAAGCCATGATCTCTATGAGTCAGTGTCAATAGCCCCAGGGAGAACAACCAACCCTGATGGTTGTTGGGGATGATTGGCCCAAAAGCAAAGCATGCATATGCTGTCCTGGTGGTCCAAAAACTCCTGTGGGAAGCAAATGAACAGATTAATCAAGCAACATTACTGTGTTGGAGGTTACCAGGTCCATTCCTGCACTGCCTGTGGTGGCTGGTTGTAGCTCAGTGACGGTGGTCAAGCAGGTGGGGGCAGAGCTGGTTGGAAGTTGACAGATGCTCCTGATTGCTGCATCGGCTGTGGAATTTGTGTCATTGCATGCTCCACACTCCAAGATGAGTTTCCCTGTAAAGGTTGGCCATTCTGGTGAAACTTAGAGTGGCATAGACTACCGAAGTGAGGGCCTTTCTGACAGCAAGGGCATATACCCAGGGCTTTGGGGTTTTGCACTTTTTGGCAGTCTCTGTTAATGCATCCAGATTCTCCACAGCCAAACAAACCAGCTGCTTTCCAGAGGTTAATTTCAGGGCAGCAAAAGCGTCTGCTGTGTCCTGCCCCACGGCTTGATATGTGATTGCCACGGTGTGTTGTAGTGTCCCCAAGCGGTTGCACATTTGTATCATTTGGAGTAAAGTGTGTTCAGTTTCAGGGAGCAGAGATTTCAAAAAGTGTTTATGGTCCTCATTAGCATTTTCTATGGCCAATTTGAGGAGTATAATTTCCCTTGCTTGACAAGTATTTATTTATCTCTCCAGTGTTTGTTTTAATCTGTCCACAAACTGCATATAGGACTCTTGTGGACCTTGTTTGATATTTATGAAGGACTTTTGTGGGATTTTGGCATCAGGAACCTTTAGAAATGCCAAACAAACTGTGTCTGTGACACCCTCTAGGGCTTCTCTCCATAAGGCAGCTTGGACACTAGGATTGGTATGCCCCCCTTCCCCCATAAGGTGATCGATAGTTAAGGCAGCAAGGGCTTGGTTTGCATGCCCTGCATATGTTGTAATTAAATTCTCCAGTCTTCTTTTCCATTGTGCCATAAATATTGCATATTGTGTCAGTGTGAGCAAAAGATTTGCCAAAAACTTATCATGAGGAGTCGTGAGGTGACTAGTAAAAGTTGCTCTTCATAAATTACTTAACTAAGGGGACCCCAGTCCATATTTCACTGTGGTACAGTGCAGTTCCTTAATTTTTGAGTGACCTAGGGGGTCTCATTGTGGACTTTCCCACTTTGGGCCAAGTTGCACAGGGGCCAAAAAGATTTCTGCCACAGTGTCAGTCCCTGTCTTTAAGGGCTTTCTTTTTTATGTGTAACCAATTATTATGCATATCCAAAGGGAATAAGACCAGATCTTTTCCAAGGATGGGCTTAAAAGGATCACTCTCCCCTACACTGCTGGAGTCAGTGTTTGCTGTATGAGAGATTGCTGGTGGTGTGGTGGTGAGACTGGAGGTGGCAACCAGGCCCTATCCCTGGCACTCATCAGGGAGGGTGTGAGGATGGGGGATGGGGAGAGGGACCTGGGCAGATTTCAATCTGGTATGGTTGCAGGGACCATCTCAGCAGTACCCTTACAGGCTTCCTCCCTCCCTCCCTTCCTTCCTCCCTCCCCACTTCCCTGCATGGCCTCCAAGCAGGAAGCATTTGTAACTCTGGCTCATGGCCACACAGTGTAGCGAGGTCGTAGAGCTTTACACCGACCTTGTCCCAGAAGGAGAGAGCAAGTATAGAAGAAGGAGTGGCATCGGGGGGCATGTGTGGCACCCATCGTAAAAATGACTTCAGGTTGTGCTTTGGGATGGGGGATCTTTGCTTGCCCAGAAGGGCGAGCATGGTTTCATGTCACATTGCAGCAGACAGGGGATTGTGGGCCCAAACATGGTCATCTCACCATCACAATCAGTTCAGGTGCTCGCCGGCTGCTGCCAGTCAGGCCAGTCATTTTCCTCACATGAAGGTACCAATTATTGGCAATGATGACTCTGAGATGGTCAGAAGAATCCAATCCTATTGTGGACTACATATGTTTGTGGACTATTTTAGGAAGAGTAGTATTGTTTTACTACAATGGTTGAGTTAATCATCACATAAACAAACTTACACTTTTTACAACATCTCTTGCTTGCAGAAGCCTTGATGTAATTTTCTTTTCCAGTAAGTTCTGTTTACTCTTTGCCAAGGCATCCTGATTACCAAATCTTATATGCCAATAACGTCCAAAGTACTCTCTGTCTTATGTGCCCCAATAGTAGGTGGGTGGGGGCTCTATTATATAGATGAAAAGAGAATAATGCAAAATTTCTGGTAAAAATTTGCAATGAGGCAGGAAAAGTAAATACATTAGATGTGACTCCAAACAGAAAAAAGTTCAATCTTCACACCATCAGTGAAGATACCTTTTATTAAAGGTCACCACTGAGATAAAGTCAAGATTGTAGAGTTAGTAGCATGGAGTGAAGGTTATGGACACCAAGAGAGAAGGAACATTCAAAGGATAGGTGCATTCAAGGTTTGAAACAGAAAAGCTCCCAGCCCTAACTTCGACAACACTTGTAGAATACCTTGCAGGTCTCACAGCAAGTGCTTTTAAAAAATCTTATGTTTCCGAGTGCCATTTTGTGATTGGAAAATAATATTTTAAGAGTAATATATAGTAAAAAATAATTAATATTGGCAACTGGAGGCCCATTAATGCAATATCAGAAGCATCTAAGAGTTAAAAAAAGTAATTCTGTTGACAGTCAGTAGTGATAAATAAAGGAGGGAATGTGCTCACATGTGCTTATACTTAGATCGTACCAAACTAGTCTGATAAATTTCTTTGACAAGAATGTGTCATATAATTAGTAAAATAGTAATGGAGGAGGATTAGTCTAGGAACTCGGATCTCAGAAGACACAGACTAAGGGGAAAAGACAGCAATGAGAGGGTGACAAAGAGAGGTGTTTTACTGGTTCTAAAGCCCTGATTTATGGGACAGAAAATAACATGCCCAGGCAAAATGCCCCAATGGTGGGAAGTAGAGAAGCGCTGACACTAAAGGGTAGTGGGGTAGCATATAAAAGCTTTGAATAATTTTGAAGACTGAAGAATGAAATAAAGGAATATTTTCTAGAACAAGTTGAACCATCATAACTTGTAGGCTAGCAGTAAAATTCTGCACCAAGTAGTAGTTCATTTAAAATAGGAAGGAAAGCTTGGTGTACCACTGATGATCACTGGATGATGATCACTGTGTGATGATCACTGAGGTATTAACATTTATCTGCCTAAAAAGACAGCTGCATCATGGGCTGCATCCAAAGCAGTGCATCCAGCAGGTTGAGGGACAGTATTTGGCCCCTCTGCTCTGCTCTCACAAGACCCCAATGAGGTCTGAGGTTTCCAGCCCAGAAGGGGCATGGATCTCTTGGAGCAAGTCCACCAAGATGATTAAAGGGATAGAACATCTCTCTTATGAGGAAAAGCTAGGAGAGTTGGAACTGCTCCATCTGGCATTGGGGTGACCTAATTGTGACCATCTAGTACCTGAAGGGAGCATACAAGAAAGATCGAGAGAAACAGTTTTCGAGAGTTTGTAATGACAGAGTAAGGAGAAAGGATTAAAACTGACAGTAAGTTTAGATATTAGGAAAATATTATTTGCTGTGAGGGTGGTGAGGAACTGGCGCAGATTGCCCAGAAAAGCTGTAGCTGCCCCTACACTGGAAGTGTTAAAGGCTGGGTTGGATGGGGTTTAAAACAACCTGGTGTAATGGAAGGTGTTGGTGCCCATGGCAGAGATTTTGGAACTAGATGATATTTAAGATCCCTTCCAAACTATTATGTAAATGTATGACTGTGATCAGAAGTTTTTGCATGGATATAGGGAGATAAGGGAAGTGCTGGATGAGAATCTTGGGAAACCTCTGCCTACATGTTTTTGTCCAGCCCTACATGTTTTCAAGACAGATAGAATCAATGTATCACCAGTGTACAGAAGGACAATGAAATTGGAGCATAAGCTGCAAAGACTTTTTGCACAAGGACAAATTTTCACATGTGTGAGCATACATTTCAGTATGCAGGGTGAGAAACAAGGTAAATTGATCTAGGCAGATGCTGTATTCATGGAGCTAAACTGATTTGCTGTCCAGATCAGTTTAGGCATCTCTACAGAGTACTTGTTTTACAGTGGGTCAATTAACCGTGAAAAATGGAGCTCCTGAGGGACAGTACTACTGCTTTCTGTAAATTCATGATAGTACAAACCCCAAGGATTAGGAAACCCTGTGTAACCTGAGAAACTTACAACAGAAATCAAAACAGACATAAACTGACCTGAAAAAGTGCAGGCTGGAAACTAGAAGCAGATCTCATCTAGTAGAGGAGAGATGTTCAGATACAGCCTACCACTTGGAAAGAGCAGTAAAAAAATACTCTTCATACATGTTTTGGTTTGAAAAGACAGATGTCTGCTAAGGAAGGCAGTAGCCTCTCTTGAAATGGAAAATGTCAACCTCCTCCATCTGGATTATTATAACTTTGAAATTAAGGGGGCTCTCAGACAAAGATATGGGAGTAGGAATAACAGTTCTTTATTAGGAAAAATAAAAATAAAAATGCAGTAATACAAAACTGACAGAGTGAAATTACAACCTGGCACCCTGTGTGTCAGGGTGTTGGTAGCAGCCCAATTAAATGGTGGCAGTCCTCCTGAAGTGACATATGTGGTTCTCTTGGAGCAGTGATCCTGTAGAAGGGTGTAGTTTTCCTCTGAAGGTCCAGTGGTGGTGTAGATGGGCTTGGTCTTCCTCTGAGAATCCAGAGGGAAAAGGCTGCCTGTGGTGTTCTTAACATCAGATTCTATCCAGGTAGGAATGCTTGGCTCCTCCCCCAGGGTAGAACAACTCCCAGTGGGATGATGTAATTTTATCAGTCATGCAGTGACACTCAATGGCCCATGAACAGAAGATATCTCCCCTGAGGGAGGATGGGTTGTGGAGGAGATAAAGAAAACTGTCCCACCTGGTTTTAACAGTGGCCCAATCAATAGAAGATAGCTGCCCCACCTCTAACAGATGGCAATAGAACATACACCACTGGCCACATCTTGCATTTGCAAACTAAAACAATACAGGAACATATAATTTTGTAAATCATCTCATGTTACTCATTTATAGTTTGGTGTTGATGACTTAAATTGAATCACCTGGTAATAATTTTCTTCAAATAATTGGTAGATAATTATCTTAAAGTTTAAAAAGAATTGCAGTGTCCTTTGATTAACTGAGTAAATGACTGTCAGATGGGGACCGTGTCGAAGGGCTTTTTGCTGTTACATGGAAGTGCATTTATTGATCTTATTTTTTAACTTTTTTTTTTTCACAGTCAAGGGGAACCTTTTGAATTATGTGCTATCACCGTAATTTTCTGTGTGGTATGGAACCATCACAGTCAAATTATTAAAAGTATCAGCCTGCTACTTGAGTTATTTAAGGGATTATTAATTAAATAATTTTGGGTCAAGACTGATTTGGAGGTTTTCAGCGCTGGTTGAATGCCAGTGCACTTACTAGAATACGCTTACTTATTTTTTTGCTGTGAGATTGATTTAGGAGGAAGGCAAAGCAGGCTAAAAACTTTAAAAGGATGTGAAAAAAGCTTTATTAATGGTGACTAAAAGAAAGAACACTAAGAATCAGAATAAGACCTTTAGAACACTTGTCCTCCCCCGTAAAGCTTTTTCTTTCTCACTAACAATGTACAAAAACAATTCAGTTTATCACTTCTAGAATAGTCTTCCTTCAATTCACTTAGGGAGAAAAGTCCCTCTTGTTAATTTATGGAGACTGCTGCACAAGAAAATAGTTCTCTCGTGGTTTCTAATTTTCAATAGCAGCCGCCCAGAAAATCTGCAGTTATGAAGTTCCTCCCATTTTCACATTTTTTCCCACAGCTGTGTTTGTGGGCCTTGTCAAGTTATGAAGTACTATTTTAAGGATGAGCTCTTCATAAGCAAAGGTTCTCTTTATCTATCTCTGAGATCATCTTCATCTCTGTGAACAGAGATCTTCTTCTCTTCCTGGAGGTGCGGGGTTTTCTTCATTCTTCTCTCTTTCTGTTCAAACTTCTCAAATTCACAGCTATTTCAACAATGCCTGCTTCAGCACAGATTTGAACAATCCATCCCCCCATATTTCTTCAATGAGTTATAGGGAAAAAAGAGTCTGATGT
>JAWWEY010000130.1:1399949-1429433 GCA_035582745.1 Loriotus luctuosus
GCCTCCAGACTGGGAGGGAAAGAGACGCTCCTGGGCTTTTTTCATCTTTAACATGTATCTTCACAGAGGCATGTACAGTTTTCTTCGTGGTTTAACAGATTGGCAATTCTTGAAATTAATTACTGATTGATCTTTTTGTCAGACATGGAGGAAACCGCTAGCAGCTTCTCTTAGAAAGTCACTTCCATGAATGCCTCCAATATAAAACTACCACAACTAATCACCTTGACGAGAATGAGGAAGAAGCATTATGTTATCATTTCAGCATAGAACTAAATGTCAGTATATAAAGATTGAAAAGGGCTATTTAAACTGTAAGTTCTCTGTAAAAAGAGCTCTGGACATTTGGTGTTATAATGAGCATATATTTTAAAGATCCAGGAGTGTACAATTTGTCCCAATAGATGGTACATATTTTTGTTATTAATGTAATATGTTCCTTGTTATAAAAGGTTGCAGCCTACAGTTAATAACTGAATGAGGCACAGAAGACATGGGACAATTAGTCCAAGGAACACTTTATTGGGAAGGCACATTATTGGTTTGCAGGGCTTTTTGTGTAATAAACCAACTCTTATTTGTAGCTTCCAACCAAGATACAAGATAACAAGTCTATGAAAACTTTATATTTCACCTTTTTTTCCTAAAATACTCTAAGGCCACTAAGTACAGTGAATTCTTAGCTGAGTGATTACTCCAGCCATATTGCTGTCTTGTTCCTTTAAGAAAAGTCAGTTTCTGTCAAAGATATGCATTTCTAGCACATATTTGGACATTGTTTTAATTGGAAAACTATTGATATAGTGATATACTCATCTTTTTTAATATGCAAAACCTTATTTTTCTTGAGTAACAGGAGAGTGTTAGGAATTATAGTTTCTTGATTATAAATGCAAAACTCTTTCAAACCAACATTCTGTCCAAAAGGTTAAAAATAATATTTCCAGAACTCCATCAGTCTGCTTTTGTGTTTTCATCCCCTATTTGACTCTAGACTGGCAGTCTGTCCTTGACATATACACAAACCTTCAGAGAGCAAAAGGTTATAAAGCCTTTCCACCCTTTGTTGTCAGATGCTTGTTGTCATCGTAGAAGCATTTGCTCGAGTCTCAGACAAATTACTACTGGTAGTGTTTGAGAGAGCTGGCGCTATGGGGTTGTCTCCGCAAACACTTCTTGTTTATCCCTTATGGGTGGCAGCTATTGCAGACATATTTCAGTTGTGCGTAACCCACTCCAGATGATGGGATTTCTTTCAGCAGCATCAGAATTTGGCAAAGACCAGTCATTATTAATCTGTGTGTTAACCTTTTAATAACTGAATGGTTATATGGCCATGATCAGATGCCAGTTCTCAGCAGAAGCTGATAAATACCACATAAAATATTGAACGTGCATTTTTTCCTTTAGATTTTGAAATGCTTTTCATAATTATTTTTAGGCTACTTGTTCCTCAGTTGCTCATTGTGATTCTTAAATTTCATGATAAGGTAACATTATGCTGTCTTTATAAGGGTACTTTTATGATAAAGAGACAGTGTAAGGGTTACTCAGTACCATAGGAGTATTTTGTTGCAAATACCGTGTCCACATGTATCCAAATCACTTAATTTGCTTTAACTTTCTTATCTATCCCATCTCCTGATTTTATGTACATCAAATCTGTCTCCAGAACCTATTACTTTCTGTTACTAACAAGTCAATGGGCTTTTGGTGAAAAAAGTAGTACTTTTTGTCAGGCAAAGAGAAAATGATCAGCATAGTGGATGAGTAGAACCTTTCTTTATGTGAACACTTTAAGTCTTTTATGAATTTTGCTTGAAGAGCCATTTCTTCTGTAAAGAAATTTACAGAAGACAGAGCTTAAGGTTTCTGAGTTGTGTTTTAATTTAAAATGTTCTGAAATTGTCTAGCTGCATTCACTGAAGTCAGAGTTGGAATACCTTTGTTCCTTACACAATGCATTGGCTACTTATCCAGCCAACATATAGTCCTTTGACATTTGGCGTATTTGTGGAAAAAACCCAAATTGTAACTGCCTTGCATATGTGAAAACTTGGCATGGTATTAAGACAAAGGAATAGTTGCATCCTCCTGTTTGTCCAGTATTGCTATCTTAGGGGCTGAGGTTTAATATTCCTGCAAGTCTGATGGCCTGAAGACAGTAAATGCCTTGAGTTTGTTTGTTTACTTGATAAAATATCTGGATTTATTCAAATCAGAAGATAACATCTCTCTTAGTCTTATACATGCAAATCTGCACCCCAACTGCAAAACCTGTGTCTAATGTTGTATGGGAATGGTTTTAAACAATAAATATTTAGTCTCTCTGTAGTCTGGTCATATAAGTGTGCAGTGTGTGGAGAGGGCACTGCCTGAACATTCTCACACCATTTAAGGAGTTACACATGCACCACCTGAGACTGTCACTGCTGGGACTGGGGTCCCTTCACAGCAGACAGCTCCAGATGGCCCCAGGGTGCCTGTCGTGACTCTTTACCACACATACCCTCTCTCTCAGGTGTGCTTCCTCATTTTTCAAGCTTGACCCTTGGTTTCCCATAGCAGAGTCTCAGGTGTCAGATTTCTAAAAAAAAAAAGTAATTTAAGAGTGGTACAGCACCTGCTAGCTGGCAGAGCATGGGAAATTAAAAAAAACCTAGGCTTCAGAAAAACATTATCTAGCAACAACAAAAACATCCATGCAGTATCAATATTCTTTTCAATTCCAGCCAAAAATATATCTAGATGTAAAATCGCAGCTTGTCAACTAAGGCTTCAGCAAATCCAACTGCTTTAGGGGCTGACAGTGTTTAAGCATAACTTCTTTTGGGTGACTATTAAATGTCTGAGATATCTTTCCTGAGTCTATGAAATAGTAATTTAGTGTATGTTTTACTTCCAAACTATTTTTTCCCCTTATTGTTAATATTAACTTATTTCTGTTTAATTCCAATATGCGTGTATTCTTTTTTTCCCCCATCAGGTTTCATTTCTGGCCTCTGCTTACATGAGCCAGCATATCTCAGAGGAAAGCTGCTTTGCCCTTGCATCTGTTACCCATTACCTTTACCTCTGCCAGTTCAGCTGGATGCTTATTCAGGTTGGTTTCTTAGTCCTTTTTATAATTTCCCCAAAACACCTGTAAAAGTAACTGATAGTTAGACTGTATTTCTGTTATATTTTAGCGCATATATATACATATCTGTATATCTATATATAAGAGAGATATAGAGCACTGAAATTCAATGCTACTAGAAGGCCAAAACTTCAGATGACTTTTATTAAATCTGCCGTGACACAATTCCAAGGGTAAATATACAAACACCATAAAGACTTTTTCCACTAATTTCCATTACAACTCCTTATTCTTAGAACAATGAAGAATTGTCTCAGAGCAAGGAAGAATTTTTTTTCTTACTCTTAACAGTTTTTCTAAACATCTCTTATTTGGTCTTTTGAAGCAGTCTATTACAAGTGAAGTTTAAATGCAAACTACACTGTAATTTGTTGAGACAGTGGCTTTTTTGTCATTAAACTTGTATAACATGACAAACATACCTTCACAGATTTGCATTAAAATACAGAATATATGTATTTATAATTATTTCCAGAATTTTTATGGAATCATAGAATCATTTAGGAGAAGCCTTCTATGATCAATAAGTCCAACTGTTAACTCAGTACTGCCAAGTCCACAACTAAACCATGTCCCCACATGCTTTTGTCTAGGCTGAACACCCCCAGCTCCCTCAGCCATTCCTCATCAGTCTACTACTCCAGACTAGTGTCACGCCTGTGTTGCTCATTTCATATATTATAGAACAGTAAATGGTGGAAAAAACAATTGAACAAACATGAGCAATCAAATTAGTTATGGAAAATTACTAACTGAAATTTAGTCAAAGCGACAAGCTATGGTGTTATTAGAAAAAATACATTATTATGCCCTCCTTTAGAAATGTATATTTAGCACCAGTATTTGAGTTGATTTATTTGTCTGTTATTTTAAGAGAATTTGTCCCAAGCACATTTATTATACCATACAGCTTTATATATGCATCTCCATATCTTACCACACAAATCCTCCAATATGCAAGCTGTCAGACCAAACCAAGAATTGCAAATTAGGCTGCATCTAATACAACTTCCTCTCCCAGTAATATTCATGTAATATGTGGTGTTTTCCTGGAATATGTCAGGCTCATATTCATTGAGAACCCTAGCGGCCTTTCCAACAGCTCACCTGTGCTCATTAGCCTTAGGAAGTCACATGTAGATGGCCTCAATAGAGAAACTTTTTTGCTTGGAAAATGATGTTCTTGTAGGTTAACTACTGTAAATTATATTCTTCACAGTTGCTCATTCACTTTATTCCTAAATTGTTTCAGAGCTCTTCCCCATTTGCTAACTGGGACAAAGTAACATTTTTCTTTTTTACTGGGATGCCTCAAGCTTTGGCAATTCAGTGTTTGACAGTATTTAATTCTGTGTGTTTTACATGGCATTAAGTTGCAAAAATTACTTGTAATGGCAGTCAGAAAATTTAACTGTTAACGGTTGGTCATTTTTATGTCTGTAGTTGAAATTCAGTGTTATTTTTTTTTTAGTAGACTTTGGTCAAATCCTAAGAACTTGCATAATACATTGCATTTAGTGGAGCCTCAGGCTTGTGTTAAACATGAAGACTCTTCATGGAAATCTGACAGGACAAAAGTGCTTAAGAGGGAGTCCATCAACCTGCTGAGTGATGAGCTGCCAGGAGTAAAACTCAGAATGAAGATGATTCTCCTTTTTGTAGGTGCAGGCCTTCAGCTGAGAATAATTCCTGAACTTTGAAAGACTGAAAAGGAAAGAAATAGCCTGAAATATAGATCAACCCAGTCCTCACCTACAGTTTGCTCCTCTTGGCTGGGAATAGGTCTTAGATTTATATATGTCATTATGGAGTGAATAAGCTATATCAGGGCACAAGAATGAGTGTTGGGGACTTCTCTGTGCTTGAATTGACAGCTCTAGAAAAGCTTGTGGATCCAAGGGGAAACCAGATTGGTTTAGGAAGTCTGGATGCTACTTCTGTTTGAACAGCAGTCTTAAAAGTCTGGGAAACTAATGTTTTTACTTCTCAGCATGGTATACTTTATATACATGATTTGAAAAGCAGAATGAATAATATATTTATACTTAAATGGGACTTAAATACTTATGTCTGAAAAAGAGCAAAAACACAGGGGAATATTCTGTGTCCTTTGTGCAGTCACTGCATTTATGAGGCTGCATATCATAGTGCATATGTTTGATCATTGACTTATACAAATCCGCTAGTGGCTGCCTTGATCACAAGATACAGAAATGGGTGAATGTGATAATCAAGTACAAGCACCGTGCAGGTATGTAAAACTGAAACATCCACAAAATCCAGGCACTTTTAAGTGATCAAAAGGTGGTGGAGCAACATTTCCAGGCAACAAAACTAAAGAAAACACAGATTTAACAGTACAGTCAGACATTCACAGGTTTATTTCTGGGGTCCAGATCAAAGACCTTCACTTTCTAGACTCCAGGATAACTTCCTTGCTTTTTTTTTGGTAATTTTTCCATCTTCTGCATAGTGTTAGGCATAATAATTATGCTTAATATTTTGTCTTACATCAGTGCTCTTTATAAGAGAATTTATGTATAGCTTCATGTTTTAATTCTTGTTCTCTTTTTAGCTTCTTGTATTTGTAGACATATTCAATATCTGTATTTCTGCTACAAATGTAACTACTATTCAGATATTGACTGAAATGTAAGAATGGAAAGGATCTCAGAGGTCACCCTCAGCGTCAGGACAAAGATTCCATCAAATCATCCTTGCTTGTTTGTTTGTTCCTCTCCCTTTTGTATTGTATATTCTTGTTTCTTGCTTTTTATGGAGAGAAGTCAGAACAAATTGATAGCATTACCCAATTTTTAAAAAGATGAAGCTTTCTTAACTGCAAAAGAAAAGGAGTATGCAAAGTACAAATGGCTCTTTATGGGCCTGAAATATTTGCCCTATGTTAATATCAGACACCCAGAAGTCTTCATCCTGACAAGTGTCCCTTTGTACAGCTGAAGAGCATAAACCTGTATTTTCAAATGGATTTATTTTAGGAGCATGCACTAAAAGTGTCTTTCATCATGACAAGGAAAGTAAGTTTCTTCTCGTAGTATTTTATAACATGTTGCAAAAAGTAAGTTGCAGAAAAAAAATTAGAAGCTGTTATTAAAAAAAATCTGTCCTTTTCACTTGTCAATTCTGACACAGAGTAAAATTATGGAAAAATATGATTCTTTGTGCTTTCTTGACCTATTGCTAAAGTGACGTAAATCAACAGTGAAAGTGTCAATTCAACAAGCAAACCAGAATGAAAATCATGAACTTGCTATCACCCGTACCTGAATCTTTCTCCTACATCAATTTAATGACACTTTAAATTTTCTATAAATTTCTATAAATTTGTGTCAGAGTTGTAAGATGTCTATTGATCTTAAAGTAGGTTTGATGCTTTTTAACAATAATTTGTAGACTGCTTAACAGCTTCAAAAAAGGAATTATATAAATGAATAAAATTATTATAAAATGACACCTTCAACTATTTGTAAAAAGAAGAAAGGAAAATAGAAGTTTTCCTACTGAATTGGAAATTATTTTATTAAAGTATTTTGCACCTGTTGTTTGCCAGCTATCTGCAGATTATCACAGGTGGTAGGGCACTGGAACAGGTTGCCCAGGTTGCCAAGCTGTGCCTACTTCATCCCTGGAAGTGTTCAAGGGCAGCTTGGAGACGAGACTTTGAGCAACTTTGTTGTCCTCGTTTAGGGCTGGTATTCTCCAGTTTAGTCATCCCACTGAATCCATGCTCTGCTCTCTTGCTCCCAGCCTCCCCTGCNNNNTGCCCTGCAAAGATTATAGGTTGAGATAAGAGCAGTGTGCTGGAAACAGCAATGAGATAAGGGAACAAACAGTAGAACAACACCGACAGAGGGTACAAGAGAGAGGTGAACGATTCACACAGAAACAGCCCCACCCAACTGCTCCCTCGATCACATTACACTGGCCCAGAACAAACCCCTTCTCCCCAGAACAGTTTCTTCTGCCAACTCCCAGCAGTGATGGGAGGTGATATAGGATAACCTCTGGGTCCCAGCCATTGCTACTGCAAAAATTAACCCTGTTCTGGCTGGTAACAGGACACTGGTCCAGTGGAAAATGTCCTATGGTGGGAGATGGGGAACTAGGTGGCCCCTTCCAACATAAAAAATTCTAAAATTCTGTGATTATCACTAAAGATAAATCAATGAATAATTAAACAGTTAAATAAATGTGTCCCAGGTTTGAGAATGTAATTTCCATTAATTGCTTCATTTTAAAAGAAAAAAACCTTCACTGAAGTTCACGTTATCTCATTACAGTGTTATGTGAATAAACAATTATTTTACTTTCTATATCAGAACAAATTACAAGTTGCCCATTTGTTCTTCCACCTGAGCAGCTGGAAAATGGCCAGTACATTTTATTCTTCTGTTGAACTGGTAATTGTTGCAGAATGGCAACAGGAAAGGATTTGCTAACGTTAGCTCCTGTATTATCTAATTGATTACATTTTGAAGCATCAAAGGGGTTGAATAAAAGAGCTAGTAATTATCAAAATACAAAGGTGACTGTGCAGAAAATGTGGATAATCCAACCTCACTTACACCTTTACAGCAGCTGTGGTATTGTGTTATGCTGTGATAAGTGAGGTGAGATAACTAAATATGGCTAACCAAACACAGAACAAGGACAAAACATATGACTTCATAGAAAGCAATTTCAGTTGGTGACTGAGAACAATGCTCACCAGATTGTCAGAATTAGTAGAACCAACAGTCCCTGAGTGTAATGGCATATAGAGTTCAAGGATTTTGCTGTCTGGAAGTGCTTTCAGTGAGGCACAGCCTAGCTAGCACTATAAGGGCACGTAATTGAAGTATGTTTACTGACATGTAGTGACAAACAGAATTTTGGATGAGTTTTCAGTCCCACTTAAAAGTGAACAGGACAACCAAATATTTCCACAAGCTGTGGATTTTTTTGTCCAAATACAATTTTCATCTGTTTAATATTTTCTTCCTATGCATGTTCAGTAATGGAATTAATATTTTTTCTGTGTTCTTTCAAGCTACACAGGATAGTCGCAATTATGTTGTGGGATTTACCTGTGATCTTTTAAGGAAAATAAACTTTGCCTTTGTTCATATAGCACCAATCACCAAACAAAAACCAAAAAAGACATAATAGTTATTATATCATTAATATAATTATATACACTGGATATAGCTATGAAATCTCATTCTCTAAAACAGGCATTTAAAACAGTTACTAACCTGTTTTAAACGAGTTGCTGCCGTTCTATGTGCTTTATTATTAATGAGAGAAAGTATTGCATATTCATACCATATAAATCATAGAAAAAAATCTGAAATGATAGGTAACTAATGAGACCGACAGAAGGAATACAGAAATAAGTAATTAAGCACTTTAATGTGAAAATTAAGTGTTCCCAAACAAAGGGGTAGACAAGCCCTTGGCCAAGGGAAATGTGCAAAATTTCCCTGAATAAAATAATGTTGTGTTGTCTTGTCACAGTATATGAATTTTTACTTATCCTTACAATAGATGGCTGAAAATGAAGCATGTAAATTAACATTATTATGTGAAACCCTTGTGTAGACCATAGAGAGGGATGATTATGCTTGTGTTAGGATTAATGAGTCTCTGAAGGTGCCTGTCTTGTCTCCATTGACTGACAAGACATGCTTAAAGGGACAAGCTCAAATTAGATATGTTACATGCAAAAAAAGACAAATAATCCCTTATCCACCTCATATAAAAGGCCAGAAATCATAATATCGCATGTGGACCTGTAGGTGGAATAACATTTTTGAAATGTAGAAAGTGAAGAAAAATGAAAAATTTTTTTTTTTGTGGATGGCTTAGTTGTTTATTAGGCAGTAGTGTGTAGATGTGCTTTAAAAAATGCTCACACATGACAATGTTTCTACTATGAACATCTTGAAGAAAATTCAAATATCCAAGCTCTCAAACTGTTATGCATATATTGCACAGAATCATAGAACTGTTGAAGTTTTAGGGGTACCTTGAGGCTGTCTACCTCAAACAACTAGGGCAGGTTGCTCAGGACTGTGGTCAGTTTGGTTTTGATTATCTACAGACACATACTCCACAACCACTCTGGGCATCTTGGCCCAGTGTTTGACCACCCTCACAGTAAGAAAGCTTTTTCTTGAATGCAGATGAAGCTTCTTGTATGTTAATTTGGGCCCATTGCCTCTTGCCCCACTATTGGGCATCACTGAGGAGAGTGTCTCCTTCGTCACTGACTCCTATCAGATGTTGATACATATGGATGTGATCCCCCTGAGCATCCTCTTTCCAGGCTGAACAGCCACAGCTCCCTCAGCCTCCCCTCACGTGAGAAGTTTGCCATCCCTCTATCATCCTCATGAACCATTGGTGGACTTGCTCCATGTCTGTATTGTACTGCTGAGCCCGGAACAGTATCACAGAACCATCAAAGGAGCTTAGTGTGTTTCTTACAAGATTCATACTGCTGAACAATAAGATAAAAATATTAAATACAGATAAGATTTAGAAACACTATATGCCAGTCTTCTATGTGAAAGTATGAGTATCTAGAGAAAAAAGTGACTTTTTTCCCAAAAGGCTATTTTTACATTGCAAAAATAGTGTTCTCTACTAAACAGGGTGTGTCTTTCTCTGTTAGTCTAATTCAAAATAGTTATATAAATAAGCATATTGTATTTATAATGTCTTTTCATTGCTTAAAAAAAGTGAGGGTGAAGTATTTTTGTTGAATAGTGATTATACATATACCTGCACTGGGGCAGAAATATGCTGCATTGTGGCCTTCAGAGTAATTTGTTTTTTGGCATAGTTTGTAACCAGCAAGTCTACTGATTGTTTTTGTGCTTTTTTCTCCAGGCGGTTAATTTCTGGTATGTCCTTGTGATGAATGATGAGCACACAGAGAGACGCTATCTGCTTTACTTCCTTTTGAGTTGGGGGCTTCCAGCTTTTGTTGTTATCCTTCTTCTAATTATACTGAGAGGAATCTACCATCACAGCACAGCGCAGATTTATGGCCTTGTCTACAGTGATCTGTAAGTGTTTCCTTAAAAAAGCATGAACTAGGCATTGTACTGTCTATTTGGGTTTGTACTTAATTTTCTTCCATGTGGAGAGTCATATATAAGCATAGAAAACAGTCATAATTAAAACAGTATATCTTCATAGAACCAGATGCATTTAAGTGGAGATACATAAATAAATATTTTTGCTCTTTCCTATCTTTTTTTTTTCCCTCTGGCTTCTTTGCTGGCAAACTTAATCTATGATGATAACTATTCTAGGATATAAGGATAATATACTTATTGATTTTGGATCACAATTATATTCTTCATGTGCAGAAAATAAACACATCTTCTTTTTAAAATGAATGTACAAATTCTTTTTATGAAAACAACATATGACGTTGCTTTCAGGGTAGACCCACAGCAGGAGAATATTCATCTGCCTTTAATAAAAGAGGAAGATACAGTGTGCATCATTCCATTATAAGAGAACAAAATTTAGTGGTTTGTTTTTTGTTGCACCGAGAGAATTCCTGTGAGTAGATTCTTGAATTTCATACTGATGTTTAAATATATGCAAGTATATATACACACACACATGTGGCCTTATAAATATTGTTTGTGTATGCATATCTGTGTGTGAATCTGTACTGTGCATGGTAAACAGGAATACCTGATTTTGATGTAAATGAGTTACATTGGGTACTTCAAGTTCTGTGACCATGTTGGCTGAAGTTTAGTCCTACATTCATAGACATCAACTCAACTCAGAAATATAACTGAGATCCACAACAACAAACCATTGCTGATGTTCATTATGTTCATGTTATATCAACGAATGCTCCGTAGGTGTATACCATGCCATACACATCAATATTTCTCACAGAATGTGTCTTTTTCTTCATGGTAAAATGCTTCTTTGCGCAAAGTAAACCCAAGGAATGCATGTAACATAATCAAGTTCTCCGACAGCAGCCAAACTGTTTAGTTGATGGTATCATGTAGTGAAACAGTTTTCCAGGTGTTTTCTTTTGATGTCCATGTCTCATTCTTTGAAAAACAAGGAAAAACCTTACAATTCTGATAGAATTATTCAGTAGAGGAAAATTACTCAGTCCAACCCATTGCCCAAATTAAATATAAAACTTTTCCAGCATTCTATTACAGTGTGAAAATGCTAGAAATCACCACAAACTTAGTGAATGTGCAGCTTACTCTATCTCAATCAACATGAACACTCTAAGAGATATCTGCAAAAATTTTCATAAATAGCATCAATGCTAATTCCTGATTTGACAAGCACTGTAAGGCTTGCTCTTATTTATACGAGATAGGTTTGAAAGACAGAATGTAGAAATGGGGACAGATTGAACTACAGCACTTGGTTTGTTTTCTCCAAGCCAGAGTGCAGTAGTGGAAAAAGTGACAAGGACATTTCCAAATCCAAGCTCATTGCATACTGACTTCAGAATCAGCCTCAGAAACGGTTTGAGAACAGTAGTGTGCTGGTAAGGACTCCTCACATATGAGCGCTGTAAGACTGGTTAAACTTACAGAAGTAGTGAAGTCTGTTATCCTAGCTCTCTCCTAAGCAATCACTCCTTCAGGCAACCCATTTCTGCATTACT
This sequence comes from Loriotus luctuosus, assembly GCA_035582745.1. NCBI lineage: Eukaryota > Metazoa > Chordata > Aves > Passeriformes > Thraupidae > Loriotus > Loriotus luctuosus. Next base: position 1,411,760 of record JAWWEY010000130.1, read on the forward strand.
GTGGTGTCTGACCAACTGTTTTGTTCTTAACCAGTATGCAATGGGCACAATTAATAGCCAACAGCATAACAGTGTTTGAAAAAGTTAATTTTATGCTTGCACTGAACAAAAAATGGGTTCAGCCATGTTGTTTTTTATGCTTCAAAGGAAGTATTAGGATAGAGTTTCTCTCCAAATATGAAAAACTCTAAACAAAAGTGCCTGTATTTTATACTGTGACTCCCATGTCCATGTCACAGTTATACTACTGATTACTTTAATAATTAGCAGTGTTTATGTATGGTATGAACAGTTCTCTCTTAGGCATTGTGTAATTTTAAGTTTTTTTAATACTGGTAAATTTGTCTGTATAAATGCCACCAAGCAGCATTGGTTTTTTTTTTTAAGGTTGGAGTTCAGTGATAAGTGAAAGACCTAGCTGACACAGAAGGGCTCTTTCACTCCTCCCTTTGCTGATTCCCCTATTGCTCAGCTGCAAAGGTTGAAGTCTCTTTGAATAAGCCTGGAAAATATGCTTATTCTGCACAATTTTAAAGTAGTACAGGGCTCTTTTATAATATCTTTTAGAATTCTGGATCATCTCTTGGGTACAAGTCCAGTGAGTGCAGCATAATTAACCTTTAAACTTGTGTTTGTGAATAAAAGCTGGTACTTGTCATTAAACAATTCTGGCTTCTGATCTGAGAAACAGATGAGTTAGGGCAAAGCTTGCAAATGGGTGTGGTTCACAAACTCGCAACAGTGCTGAATTTTTCAGGGCTACGTGAGCAATTAGAAAGCTACTTTACTGACCGAGATTTCTATTTTAGCTCTTTTACTTGCATCTTTGTTCTGTAAGTGTTAGAGAGTGACAAGTGACCAGGATGAAACTGGAGAGAGCTAGATTTTATGTAATTATTCAATTTCTCTTTCTTCTTACCTCTCCATTGTGCTATACATCTTTGTCAATATCTACAGTTTGAATTTGCCTCCTTATGTTTTCACCATATTAGTGAACTGTGTCTTTGTACTTTAAGAGATTAGAAAAAACATCATTCTGTTTAACTGTGAGATAAAACTTTTCAGAACCTTAATGGAATGATTTTCAGAAATGAGGTCTGGCTGTACATACCAAGAATGCAGCAAATGCTAAACTCTCTAGAGTTTTGGAACCACAGTAAGCTTTGGAATTTGATTTTAAGGTGACTTTTGTCTTGTTGTAAACTCATCTGTTCATAAATTTTTCTTTAATTAATGAAAAAAATTCTTCTGAAAAGTGAGCTTGATCTTTTACTGCTTGGGTATTTTAAATCTCTTACCTACAGCAACATGGTTTTGTCAGCTCAGGAACTACTCTTGCTGCTTTAAGCTTTGAGTCTGACTAGACCTTCTTGAAATCAATTTCACATAAGAAGGCCAAAGGACTTTATTTGAGTATAAGCTAAAACAGTAACCTTTGAAAATGAGAAAATTATAAATTATTACACTTGACAGAATAAAAATCTAGAAGTTTATAAGCAAATATCTCCCTACCCACTGTATCTTTGCAAATGCTGTATTTCACGCATTATTTTTATCATGCTGTTTCCTATATTTTTTATTTTTTTTCAATTGCAACCAACTCTATAATTCCCTCTAGTTCCCAGAAAGTAGGAGTTTTTTTGTTCATATTCTCTCAGGGATCAGTGTTGGCCCAGTCCCATTTAATTATCTTTATTGATGATCTGGATGAGAGGATTGTGTCTATTGTTAGGAAATATGTGAATGATACCAAATTGCACGGGGTGTTGATCTGCAGGAGGGTAGGAATGCTCTGCAGAGGGACCTGGACAGGCTGAGTTGATGGACCAGCACCAATGGCATGAGGTTCAACAAGGCCAGGTCCTGGGTCCTGCACTTCAGCTACAACAACCCCATTGAGAGCTACAGGCTGGGAATGGAGTGGCTAGACAGTGCCCAGCAAAAAAAGTGCCTGGGGGTGCTTGTCAATAGCTGGCGGAACATGAGCAGGCTGTGCCCAGGTGGCCCAGAAGGCCAACGGCGTCCTGGCCTGGGTCAGAAATGTGTGGACAGTAGGACCAGAACAGTGACTGTCCTGCTGTACTGGGCACTGGTGAGGCCACACCTTGAGTGCTGGGTTCAGTTTTGGACCCCTCAGTTTAGGAGGGGCATTGAGGTACTTGAATGTGTTCAGAGAAGGGCAATGGAGCTGGGGAAGGGTCTGGAGCACAAGTCCTGTGAAGAAAGGCTGAGCCTGGAGAAAATGAGTCTCAGCACAGGCCTTATCAACTCCCTGAAAGGAGACTGTAGCCAGGTAGGAGTCAGCCTAGTCTCCCAGACAACCGATGACAGGATGACAGGACATAGTTTCAAGCTGCACCAGGGGAGATTCTTCACAGAAGGAGTGGCTGGATATTGCAATGGGCTGTCCAGGGACGTAGTGAAGTCACTTGGAGGTGTTAAAGGAAAGGCTTTAGTGCCATAGTCTAGTTGCTGTGGTGTTTGATTCTAGGTTGGGCTCAATGATCTCAGACCTATTTTCCAACCTAATTAATTCTGTGTTTCTGTCTGTGTCTTGGCTGTCTTTTACTTGCTCTTTTCCCTCTGTTAATCTCTCCAGGTTCTCGAAGTGTCTCTCTTCTAGCAGAATCATGTGTTTGCCCAAGGGGGGAATGATCTCCTTTGTCGGGAGGATCCCTGTCACACATTCATTTTCCTCTTTATTTGTGGCAAACAAAGTACAAAAGATATGTGCCATTACAATACTTTATATTTGTACAAATATCCATTCACTTGGATTTAGATTCATATTTCCTCATAGCAAAAATAGGGTTAAGCTAAATGTTCTTAAATATCTTCTTTGTATCATTGTCATGAAATATCTATGAGAAATAATGGAAAAGATTTTCCAGTGACGTTCCTTCTAAAAAACCCGAAATACTTCTATGTCCTCTACAGTCCAACTCAAAGCAGAGTTATTTTGCAGGAAAATCACTGGATCTGTGATTATGGAGCCACAACTGTGGGATAGGGAGGCTAAGCTAAAGAAGCTGGATCTATGAAATTTTTGCTGTGATTAAGGGTTACGGCTCTTGTTACTCACACTGCAGTTTCTCTGAATCTTACATATAGAGAGAGCTTAGGGAACAGATAAGCCTGCCACGGTTTTAAGCCCAGCTGGACACAAAACACCATTTTTTACTTCTTTCTGTCTTTCTCCTCCATCCCAGTAGAATGGGGAGGAGAATCCAAGTGAAACTTGTATATTGAGATAAAAAGTACTTACTGTTTGAAAATAAAATAATAATTGAAAGTAATCATAATCATAATCTTAATAATTAGAATCATAACAATGATATATTTTTTTCTTCAAAGGGATGCAAAGTGCAGTTTGTCTCTCCAGTTTTTCTGGCTGATGCCAAACACCCCTTCCTGAACCCAGATTGACTGCACTTACCATTTTATATACTGCGCATGAAGTTCTATGGTGTGGAAATATCCTTTTGGTCAGTTCAGGTCACCTGTCGCAGCAATGTTTCCTTCCAGTTTATTTTGCCTACCTTTTCACTGACAGAGCATGAGGCAAGGAAGAAAAAGTCCTTGACTTAGGGTAAATATGACTAGCAAAACCCCAAAACATTAGTGTCTTATCAGTACCATTCTCATTCCAACCCAGAACACAGCACTTGTACCATCTACTGAGAAGAAATTAACTGATACCAGGGCAGAGCCATTGTTAACATTATTGGGACAAGAAACTCCATCGAAAATGTGCTTTCATACCAGGCCCTTTGCAATGAGTCACGGGCACTTTGTGCCATGGTTTCTCTCTCGCTGAATGTCTGAAAGGCTGGTGCACTGACCCTTAACCCAGTCAGAAGAATGTACTGGGTGCTGCTTTGGGTCTCACCCAGTTGAATGACTGTCTCAGTGTTGGCACACATCCCAGGAACAGATCCCTGGCTTACTAGCTGTTCCCTAAAATGGAAATTGCTTTCTTTAAACCAAGGACCAGTAACAAGAATATTTTAGCTTGAGTGAGCTCATATCCATCCAAGCATTTGGATTAAGTCTCATGTGTCCTTTTCTGTATCACTTCAAAAGTGCTGAATTCAGCCATGAGCAACATTTGTATCACCAGACTTTTACAGGCAGGAATAGCTAAGAAAATAGCTAAGAATTGCCACAGAACATACAGGGATTTTCATTTAACTCAAAGACATACTAAGAAGAAGGGGTTTGTATGACAAACCTATGAGGAATTACCATCCTCTAATGCCTACTTTTATATTCTGCATGGACAAGAAGTGTCTCCCTACATGGACTTCTCTCTGCAGCTTCTTTTTCCTATTATCCAAGTTTTTCCACCTCCTCTCTCCTCAGTTCACTGGCACATCATCTAGGATTTCAAAGCTATTCCAAACTGCTGTTGCTAGACCTCAGTACAGAATGATGCTTGACTGTCTGTATGCAAAGCCAAGTGCTTCATGAACCACTCAGCTGAAGTTGGGGGGAAAAAAGCCTGCAGTTTTCACCACTGATTTCTCACCATTTGGGCTCTGTCCTTTTCTGCATAGTAAATTAAACCATCCTGAGCTACTGCTACTGCTACTGTAGTAGCAGTATAAATATGGATAGTAGTAGTGTGTAGCAGCAGGATAAATGTTTCTGATGAACCAGAGCTGTTTAAATTATGTTGACACAGTGCCACACTACAGGCATTCTTATACATATATATACATACACACATATGCATACACATGCATATACATATATACACACATATTTATATAGGGAAAAACCTACAGAATAAGTTAATAAAGTACAAAGTTTGACCTTTTTGTATCCTGTACTTGTGCTTTATTTTCTAAACTTTTCCTGTGTTTCCAAAGAAACACAGGTAGTCTGATGTGCTACCAACTTCTAAGGATTATTTAAAAACACTTCACTCCTAAATGGGATGGCTTTAATTACTTTTTGCTTATACCTCATTACCAAGATAAGTTTTCAGTGAGGAGAAATCATTGGGGTCAGTGGCAGGGGGTTGAATGTCTTTCATATATTGGCAAATATTTCTTGTAGCACATCAAAATCAGGCATGATCACTGTACTGTGCTTTTTAAAAACTACAATAAAGAAAGATAAGTTCTGGCTGCCTTAACTGATGGAAGTTTGAAACATGAGTAGAGAAGAATAGTTGTTATGGTAAAATTTCCAATCATTATGGGATGGTTAATGTCTGAAAAATCATAGTATTATGTTGTCATGGTAAAGAGTTAAAAAGATAGGTTGTTATGGGTGGAGGTTGGACTCACTAATGCCTGTGAAACCTGATCCTTCAAACAGGTTCAGATGTAGGGATTTTTTGTGCCCCAAAAAAGCTCCAGGAACTTTTCTGGAGCCCCTGTAGTATTATGACAGGAGTATCAAAGAACATCTGCAGGATGAAGGCTTGCATCCCTGTCATTCATAGCTTTTAAAAGCTTTGTATTTTCTTTGTAGTTGTACAAGTAACTAGTAATTTCATCCCTCCTACTTTGTCATCTTTAATCATTAAAATATAGCCTACTACTACTAAACCAAATCATTCTCAATTTATCTGTTTTCCACCAAATTAGAAAAACTTTAATCTGATATGCCAGAATAACTTGAGAAATGCTACGATAAGCAAAAGTGAGATCAATACCAGCCACTAGTTCTGACTACCCCATTGATACTGACAAACGGAGTCCATATATAAACCTTCTTGCATTTGATCTTTCTAAAAAAGAGGTGGAAAAAAAGTAGGATTTTTTTGGTTGGGTGGGGGTTTTTTTGGGTTGGTTTTTTTGGTCTTTTTAATTTCACCACAGGGCTGTTCTACAACCACTCAGTTTTGTCTCAGATTTTAGTTCCATGAAGTAAGTTTTAGTGTATTTAGTGCAATAAGTTGTACTTGGGAAGGCAAATTCTTGTCTGCCCTATGTAAAAGCCACAGTAAACAAAGGCATATCTCACTGACCTGTACTATGATGCATATGATTAAAAGGAATGCAGCTTTAGCAGACTGATTTGTGTTATTAGTATTACATTTAATTGTCAGTAGAGAAAAAACATATTTTGCAGATGTTATTCTTCTTCCCAAAGGGCAGGACTATGAACATGAGCTTCATTTATGTTTGACAGTTTGCACATGGAAGTGTCTTCTTTTTCAGCTAGATTTGTAGTGAATGCTTGGTTTAGACAATGCATAGGAAAAGTAAGATTAGAGTGTCTGCCTTAAAACATAGTACTAGGTAAATATTTTCTGGCATTGGAGAAACTATAAGAAGTCTTAAGTAGTAAAAACCCGAAAACATAGCCTCAACAATATATTGTAGTTTCGAAGTCATTGATAATGGCTCATACACATGAGGAGCAAGCCTAGATTTAAACAGGAGCAAGATACTTAACTGAAATCAGACACATAACTCCTTATGTAATTTTAAAATTGTGTTGTTAGCAAGAACCATGCTCTAAGAGATTTCAAGCAGGTTTCTATCAGCTTAGTTTCCTGGTCAAACGCTGAAGGCTGCAAATCTTCTGGGACTTGTGGAATGAGCTGCCTGGAAACTCCAGAGCTTCCAGTTCCTTAGAGGTCTCAAATGTATTAAAGTAGTGCTTATGCTAGGTCTTTACTGCTTCTTCTTTGGTAACTGTATTTCTTTACTATTAACTTTCACTCTAGGAAGAAAAAAAAGAAAAAGACAAAAACAAAGAAAAAGATCAAAAAACTAGGTATAAAATTGTTCAGAGAAATTTCCAGAGGATCATATATTGAGAACACTGAAACACAATAAGATGTGTTCTAAAACAACAGCAGATGACCTTTTGGATTCTCATTATAGAAAAGCATTGTTTAGACATTTTCATTTTCCCCTTTTTCCAACTGTTTAGCTCTACAATAACAGCAGCAGGAGAGGGCAACAAGGAAATTGTTTTTCTGCTTTATTATGCAATAGGTCTGGTTTATTGACAAGCCTGTTGTTGCACACACTGACTCAGACTGAACCTTCCGAAGATTCAGTTCTTTGCTGTTCCAAAACAACATCTTGGCATTTCTTCATCTTCTGTTCATGGAGGACTGGATTTTCCCCCATGTGTTCTATCGTTGGTATTTACTCAGTGGGTACCTCCATTAATGAGTATGGTGCTACTTATAATAAATTTTGACATGTCAGTAAAGATGATAGGATTAAATTTCTAGCAGTAAATCCTATGGATGTAGATTTGGCTTTCAAAAAACTGCTGGGACAGTCTGGCCAAACATAAACAAGAATGAGCAAGCCTTGACTTAAGTTCTGGCAATTCTAATTCTGCTGTTTCTGAGCTCACATTTCTTAACCAAAACAGTCTAACTGTATTTGCATTTTTTCCCCTCTTTCTCCTCTTTCCCTCATTCTTTTTTCTCTTTCTTTTGCTGCATAGACAAAAGAAATGAAAAAGAAACTAAATAATGCCAAAGAGTTGATGCCACATTTTCAATCTATAAAATCTGGGAGAACCATTATTAAAAATTTTGCATTTCACTTGAAACATGTGTGCAAAATAGAAGTAAAATAATTATTTTCTGAGCTAAGAATTATATATGAAATAAAACATATGGACCTATCTCTGAGTTAATCTGGATGAGACATAAACTAACTTAAATTAATTGAATACAAATGCAGCTTTCCTTTTTCCTCATACCAAACAACCTCCACAATTTTATGGGCAGTAAGAGATTTCTTGGGTTGTTAATTTTCCCATCATCCTGGTGAGGTGACTGAGGCAGAGTACAGCACTGAATCAAAACAGCCAGTCTTATTGTGTTCAGCTTGGGGGAGTAGTATTTGATTTCAGGCATTTCAAAATGTATTTGTACAAGGGTGTGACTGGTTTTACAGTTGCACGGGATTCTTTGGGGAAGCTTTTATGAGTCCTCTGAGATTTGCTTAACTTGAACCATGAGCAGATGGTGTTCAGTGTTCCAGAGAAAATCCCCATTTGCTTTTGAGGAAAAGTGATTACCCAAAAGCAAAAGTAACATCATGCTGGAATTTTTTAGATGCAGCTGCAGGGAAAGCACTCACCTTTTCATTTTCTATTTCAAAATAATTCCTTAGGTATATACAATCTTTCTCAATGAATTGTTCAGCTGAAATTATAGGGTGATTTTTTTCCCTGTGATTTGAGTTCTTACACACTCTCTCTCTTAGGTAAATAAGGCAAATTGAACCAGAAATTTTCAACATTTTCACACTGAGATTTGTATGGTTCTTACCATGGAGGAAGATGGATAACATGGGAAACAGCTGGTAGAACATTTTGGCTATGTGTTTATGAAAAACTTGCGCATCATACAGAGATTTCTTCACACAGATTTCTTTTCAAGCTACACAGAAATGAACTTGTAGCTCCAGCTGCACAGGTGTTGTGGGGCAGAGGCTGTGTTTGCACAGGGGGTGTTTCACATCTCTGCACACACAGCTGCAAGCAGCAGCTTAGCTCCAGTTTCTAGTCCAGTGCAGAGCAACAATGTGGCTAACAAAGTAGGGCTTTGGAAAATGCCCTTAAAGAAGAGCTGGTGGGTCCAGGAGCACTCAAACTGTAACAAGTGGGGTGCAGCCTCTGCATTCTCCAGGCTCACAAATTTAAATATTTGAGGCTGGTTATAAGCAAGCAAACTGGTACTTCCTCCAGAGCAGAAACACCGCAAGTGTCCACCCTGTGCTGTGTCCTGAACACACTGTACTGAGAGATATGTCTGTTTGCAAAGCAGGGGAAAAAAAAGGCACTATGAAAACCCTTAACGTACATAACTCTACACATTGAAAAAACCTCTGGTAACATCCAGAGATGGAGGTTATGTAGCTGCATTTTTTGATGGTAAGAATTGAGACAAGGTTTTAAAAAACCCTTGCTAATATCAGGAAGGAGCGGCTGTAATTCACTTATCATCATGAACATTTATTTGTATTAGTGTTCTTTGCTTATCAGTAACAGCACCAACATGAGCTTATGGTAGAAGTTCAGTGAACACTGTATTGTTTAGGTTAAAAAGAACAAAACTCTGAGAAATCCTTTAAAATGTTTGGTACATTTTGTTCAATTTCTAATTTCTTTTACCTGACTTTTTCATAGCTTTCCTAAATGTCTTGTCTGGCTTGTAGAAAACCTACTTATTTTTAGCAAATTCACTCTCTAAATTGCAAAAAAGATTTTTTTCAGGACTAGAAGCAACAGGAATTGACATTTAAATAGCTTCAAATACATATAATGCAGAGACAAGTGTATTGTTTGTAACTTTTCTCTCTGTCACCTTAAATTTCAGAGTTGCTTTACACACAGTATGTCATTCCTGAGAATGATGGAACCCAAAAATACGAGAAAACTTTTCTTCTTCATAAAATGTTGCTCCACCACAGGACCAAGTTTTTTGGGTTTTTTTTCCTAAACTTCTGTAGTCATCGTGCACCTCCTAATTCCAGTGGAGTCAGATTTTAGAATCCAATTCCTTATGTTTTGGACCCACTTCTCACAGCTGCCTAGAATTTTATGCAAAGAGATCAGGAAACTATTTCTCAGAAGAGCATGTACATATTTAAATAGCATTTAAAAATCTTAAATTGTCTCACTAGAAATTTCCAGTGTGTAGCAAATACAATTCTAAGATTTTTTTCTAAATAATCTGGGATTTGAACTCATTTATAATACTGTACTGCAACTCCAATTAGGAAAATCAGACTGTGGTTTAAAATTTGATACAGTCCATGTAATTTGACAAACATGGGATGAAAATTCTGTTTGTTTGCAAATAATAAAAAAAAAGGATGTGTCAGGGATTTTCCAAGAAATGCAAGAAAGCCTGTGGCAACCATATTCTGTCGAGGCAGTGTCAGTGTGCCATGCCTCTTTGAAAGCTCCCACGTCATGTTTGATTCAGTCATAAACCAGTGCTGCTTTCACCTCCCTGTCAGACTATTGTTTGGAGTTACCTCATGCAAATATAGATCAGATAGCTCACTCCTATTATTATTAGCTACTGTCTTGTTGCTGAGTAGAAAAAAAAAGAAATCTATTTCCTGAGAGGAACCTCTTGCTGAAAGAAACCCTTGCATATTGGAATGTAATCAAAATATAAGCCTAGAACACATTTCAGCCTCCATTGCTTGAACAACTTCTCTAGCCTGCCAAATGTAATTTAGAGTATTGTGATGCAGCTGTAGTTTTTGCTGACCAATGCAAAATCATTCTTCCCTGCTTAGTCTTGTAGAAAAGTCATCCCAGTCAGAAGTTCTAGCTAAATGCACTTATACTGAAGCACTGAGTCATGAAAGAGGGCATATTGTGTCTTTCTGAGTCATGATACCACTGTGCTTGCTTACAGTGTTCAATTTACTCTAGATGTCATTTTTTCTTCTAAAACTTGCCAAGGTTATTCATGATATAATAACTTAGGTTGTTATGAATAATGAGACATGAGAAATGTGGAATGCATCTGACCATTAGTGCTCAGCTTCAGTTACATGGCCTTTTAGTCATATTTTGATCAAGGAATCCATAGCCTTGCTTTTAATGCATGTCATTGTGTAAACGCAGTACATTATATTATTATGACTTTTTCTATAGTAGCTGGAGTTTTCTGGCTGGGGGTGACCGGCCTCCCCCAGTCTTAGGAGGGTACATGGCCAGGACAGCTGACCCAAGCTGACCCAAGGGATACTCCATGATATATCCTGTCTGCTCAGATATAAAACCTAGGAGAAAGGAGAAGGAAGGGGACACATTTGTTGTTATGATGTTTGTCTTATGGAGCAAATGCTAGACATACTCAAGTCCTGCTTTCTAGGAAGTGACTGGACATCACCTGCTGATGGGAAGTGGACCACAAGTCTTTTCTTTCCACATGCAACCTTGTTCTTTGCTTTATTAAACTGTATTTATCTGCACTTATCTGCATCCATGTGGATTTTTTCATCTTGTTTGCTGTCCCACCCTTCCTCTCTGGTTTGCTGAGAAGGGGAGCGATAGAGCAGCTTAGAAAGCACCTGACATCCTGCCAAAGGGAGTCCACCAGAAAGTTCTAAGGCCTGGAGTAGGGTTTGAGTAGCGTTGAGAGGCTGTAGAGGATAGGAGGAGTCAAATCTTACCTAGAATCATCCATAATGACCTCTTAGAGCCTCTGCCTTGGCATTGTTTTAGAAGTATCAGATTGGAGTGATGCAAAACAGACCTAGGAATTTTGGGTAGGAAGAGGATCCATTCTTGATCAAAGATCCTTAGATCTATTCTAGTGGGTGTCCCCCACTGAGTCAGATTCTTGTTTTTCCTTTCCACTTCCCTAAGTAGACACATTGTGACAACTTGGACCAACTTTCATTGCAAAATGTTTTAAGCTATACTTTCATGCAAATGCATCCATAGAAACAGAAAGACTTGACTAAGTACTTTCCTGGTAGCTGTAATCCCTTTATTGTACATTTTGACCTTGCACTAACATTCTCAAAAGCCTAGTAAAAATTATTTTATGTCACTAAGTTTTCTTTCTGTGATGCAAATTGGAAATTTTAACCTCTTTAGCCTATGCTTAGTGTATGATAAGTATATATAACAGAATTATTACTCAATGCTACATTTGCATGATATTACTCAAAGCACATCTGAAAAAAAAGGTTGCTTTCTGAAGGCTTGGGGCAGGGAAAAGTAATGCTTTGGATGCCCCTGTGGCTATTGTATTTGAACACATTTTGCCCTTTTCAAAAGAAACTACAAAAAGGAAATCTTTGCTGATGAGTTGTTTTAGAATTCTTGTGTCTTATGCCAATCTTTAGAGAGAGATTGTCTAACCAGCATCAGGATGCAAGACAGATTAGCAGTGACAATGAAGTTTTTGGTAAATGCTATTTTGGGTGCTTGTTAAAATAAATACTGCATTGTTAGACTGGAGCTGTGCATGTGGTTTTCATTCTTGGACTTTGGAAGGATTACTCTTCTATTTTGTAGTTTGGATTGTGCAATGTTTTAGTTGATAACAGCTATAAATAGCAAAAACGTATGTTAAAAAAGCGAGAACTAGAACAAGATAAATTCACAAGTATTTGTGCAGGTGTGTATCTTGTCCATCCTATGCCTGTGCATAGCTTGCAGTTATTGGTAATGAAGAGAAGGAAAAGGAGGGGCAAAGGGGAGAAAGGAAAGGAGAAAAGGAAAGGAGAAAAGAAAAGGAGTAAAATTGAGAAAATATCTACAGTGGAAAAGAAGAAAGCTCAGCTGATCTTCATTCTAGGCTTAACTCTCTATTGCCTAGGAAATGTTTAACAAGTCTACCAGAAAAGAAAGCTTAGAACTGAACCTCAGAGGTTACATTGGAAAAAATGCTTCAACTAGAGAAACGAGATCTGTCTGACATCTTTCATTGTAAGGCATGTGCTTTAAATATTTATTTTGTGGGGTTTTTTCCTCCAAGCATTAGCTCTTGGGCTTGAAAGTACATTTCTAATTTTTGTTTGGTTGCTCCTCTAAGGTGCCCAATCCTGATCATTTTCAGTTTGCTGAATACAGCTAATCCCTCCTGTGACTAATCTGATAACCATCTGCCAACACTGATATAGTTTAAGCTCTTCAGTTTGTGTTTTCCAGCAAGCAAAATATATTACAACATGGAGTATTCTAATTTCGCTTTTTGTCTACTTGTAGATTGCCAGTTCCTTGGCTACTTGTACTTTTCCAGTAATCGTCCTTTCCCATTAGCAAAAACCTCACAAACCAAACAAACCAAAACATATCAGAAATATTTTTCCCATGTGTTCAGAGCAGAACATATGTATAAGACCTCTGGTGGCTTTCATAGCTCTAGTGTGAACTTTTTAAATTCAATTTTTGTTCTTGAAATTTGCCAAAAGCAGACTGTTCTGGTTTTGACTGGTGCAGATGTAATTTTCTTCATAGTTGCTAGTACACAGCACTGTGTGTTTTGATGATTTGGCTGTTGCTGCATAGTCCTCACCCTAAGTCCAGGACTTTGCAGTGTTTCATTTAATGCCAGTGAGGAGCTGCACAGAAAGCTGTGAGAGACCGTGGCCAGGACAGGTAACAACTGGCCAAAGGGATATTCCACACTATAGAACATCATATTCAGTATATAAACAGGGAGAGTCGCCTAGAAGGGGACAGATAATTGTGCAGGAATGGGCTGGGCATCAGTCAGTGGTGATGTGTTCTTGTATAGTGTATTCCTTGTTTCTTCCAGGTTTGGTTACTATCTCTCATTCTTCTTATTACTGTTAATATTTCAATTACTAACTTTATTATTATCATGATCATTGTCATTATCATCATATTCAGTATTACTATAGTATTTTATTTCCATTATTAAATAATTCTTAACTCAACCCGCAAGGCTCACATTTCATTTCCAAGTCTCTCCACTGAGAGGGCAGGTGGGGAGAGTGAGCAACTGGTCCTTACCTGCTAACTAGGATTAAACCACAACACAGGCTCAGCATGCCACTCTGAGGTATTTGTAAGACTGATTAAAGTAGAACATTTAGCTCGTGTGTTGCAGAGTAGACAATTTTTTGAGGTCCAAGTATGACCTTTTCTTCTTTGGAAGAGTATAAAATTACAACTCCTGTCATTGTTAATGTGATCCGTAGTAACTTCCAGATTCCATTCTGCAAAAATAAAACTAGCTAGTGTGTTCACTAGGTATGCAGTGTGTTTTACATTACTTTCCTTGTATTGCCTCCTTTGTAATTTAAATAGTGTAAGAGAACTTAAGTCCATTTATAAAACAAACCTGTAAACTTGTGAAATAATGAAATCAATTTCACTTGATCTAGTCTGTTGTCCAGAAAAATCTTGAAAATGAGCTGAACACTTTAGCATGTCTCCCATTTTTTTTGGTTTCTGGCTTTAGTGAAATATTAATTTATATCTTGCAATCTCAAATTCTGCACTATATTCCAAGACATATTGAAAAAGATTGTCAATGGCTCTCAGGTTTTCAGAATTCCTAGATGAAATGTTTTAAGGAATAATTACTTTAAAGTGACCTTCAAATATTTTTCAACATTTGTTTTGATGACACATATAGTTTTTATATGTGTAGTAAAGCTCCTAAAAACCTCCAAATAAATGCTAGATCACCTTCCATCCTCCAAGGTACCCATAAAGCATATCAAATTGGGCCTCACTCTTTAGCTCAGTTTCACTCAGTTTGAAAAAATGTGAAGTCTTTTTCCAGGGTGTTGAGTGAACTATTGTTAATGTGTACAGAAGACTGTGTGAAGTTGACTGATGAGTACAAGTCTAAACTCGTGTGCCTTCGGCAGTATGAATTATTTTTCTAACGTAGAAATCTCTAGAATCTTCCCTACTGTAGAAACAGAAATTTCTTTCATGTGGCTTGAATTTCCTCAAAAACTAATGACTACCATCTCAAATGATACCTGTGATAAGCTTAGCATACACTTTCCTTATGGTTTTCTCCACATCACTTCATAGATACACAAGATTTTCTCTTAAAAAAAACAAGTCAAAAACCACAAAAAACCCAAGCAAACAGAAAAACCCCAAAGCAAACAGAAAAACACCAAACAAACAAAAAACCCTGAACAAAACAAAATAAAACACAAAAGAACCCACAAAAAAAACCAACAAACCTCCCCCCTGCACAACAAAAATGTCCATGTTTCATTCCCTGTCAGGGGAGTGGAAAAATAAAAAAGAGAATTAGAATAGTTATTAGGAAGAAATTATTTCTTGTGAGGATATTAACGGACTGAAACACATTCTGGAACACATTGCCCAGAGAAGCTGTGGATGCTCCATCCCTGGAAATGTTCAAGACCAGGTTGGATGCAAATTGGAGCAAACAAATCTAATGGAAGGTGTACCTGCCCATGGCAGTGCAGTTGGAACAAGATGAACTTTAAGACCCCTTCCAATGCAAACCATTCTAGGATTCTGTGAATCTATTGTTATATTGTTGTTTAATGTTTTTATGAAAAAGGATAACTGGTGCAACATAAAAGAAAATAGAGTGCAACTCCATAATCTATCTGATCAGGTTGATTCATCAGGTTAAATAGGCTTTGACACTGCAAGAGTCAATACGTTTATCTCCTTGGAAGGTTTGTCCACCACTGACTTGGTCTCAAACAGTTGTTAAACCCATTGTTTTCCTTAGTGCCATTTTAAAGTAAATGAATATTATTCTTGTTTTCCTGTAAAATGATTTCCTGTAAATGTCAATGTCTCAGAACACCAGACATTTGATAGATAAGGACACTTGTAGTCTTTTGTCACAGGTAGCCTTTTATAGTTTCAAGATACAGTCAAAAGAGATTGTCCTTGCAATTCAATTCAAGGCAATGCAATAATGGAATTAAACCATTCTTATCGCATTGAGCAAATTTAAAATTTTACAATTGTAAATATTTTTTGCTCAGAAGTGGACAAAGAATGTCAGTCCTTCAATTTTTTAACAATTGTTATTTCCTTAGCAATGTCGCTTGTTGTTTATTTTTGTTTTCCGTTTTTAATATTAATTAGGTAATTGTGCTAACAGTAGTTCCAGTATACATGTTCTTGTGTTTCCTTTAAAAGTATTAGGGAAAACAAAGAGAAAGAATGGCCTTCCCATATCATGTGTAGCTGAAATACCTCTCCAGATTTTAGGAAGTGTGATGTTTTAAGAGATCACAGAAGACTTTACAAAAACAATTGGAGTGTCAGATAACATGCTTCATCCCCTTGAGAAGAATCTGCTTTAATAGATTTGAAGGGGGAAGAAAGGAAAATCAAAGTAAAACACTGATTTCTGGCTGACCAATAAGTGAGGTGTTTTTTATCAATTTATAGATTTAAATGTATATGATTTTCTAAGGTTACATCTTTTCCAAGGGGAAAGATGTCTCTTAAATTCCCCTAATCTTTCTGTGTTTGTTGTATTTGAAAGTAGCATTTTAAATTAAATGAACATCTGCATCAATGAGAAAACTATTTTATATACTAAAGCTATTTCTCATCATTCTAGGCCTGAAAAAAACAACATATAAATTAAATGTCTTATTGATTTGTATGGCAGGAAAAATAGCTGCTTAGTTTCAATATTATGTTTTTTCCAGTTGTAAAATGATTAACAAGTCATTACATACTAGTATGGAATTATACCTTGGAGGAGAAGCATACTACAGACAATTCTTTCTAAATTTCTTTTTAGCCTCTTTCATGGAAGAGACCTTTCACAGATACAGACATACAAGGAGCTTTCGAAAATATGCTTTATGTTCTGTTCTGTTCTGTTCTGTTAGAAACATTTGAGATGGAAATAAAGTACTGTTTAAAGTGATACCATGCATGAAATAGGAGACTGGGAAGATACAAGGTGAAGTCTTGAAGATAATGAAATTGAATGAATTTAAATAGGAGTAGTGCAAGAGAGACCAATGGGAATATCTTAATGTCAAAGTGTTATGATCTGATTATAAGAGATACTTCTGGCCAAATCGAGGTGTTAATGAGACCACATGCTGAAATCATTAGTGCAGATTAAATTTAACAGTAAATGTGAGGTAGAGAGATAGGAAAAAAGAGGAAGGTGGGAGGGATAGGGGAGGAAAGAAATAGAGTGAGAGATTAAGCAGAAGATGAAAAGATATCATATTCACCACATGAATTCCTGCAGCATCTCACTGGTCCTTCTACACCCTGGTCTTCAGTGGTGGGGTCTCCCTGTTGCTCATCTGGAGGTACCACTTTTATACAGTCCGAGTTTGGGGTATCCACGGGGTGTAGATGCAGTTTCCACAACTTTGGCTGACATGTGGATCCTTTCTCACAGTTTTCACTATGTGTTTTTTCTTTGTCCAGATAAGTCTTATGTCCCTACAGTCTGTACATCAGAATTTTGCCTGGTATGCCAATTTCAGATCTCCACCTTCATTAGGCCTGATGTTAATGTCTTCCTATTTTGCCATCTGTGCTAATGTCAGATTCTATTGTCGTGGCTTATCTTATGGAGACAGTGTCCTGGGCTAGGTGGCTGCATTCTTTAAGCCTTCACACCACCCTATGTCTCAAATAATGACTTCCAGGGACTTTTACTCAGTTTGTTTTTTGTGTTTTCCACAGGGGGGATGCATACAGAGAAAAGGCAAAGAGAAAAGACAGAAGCAACAGTAATAATACCAGTAATCATAAAATGTACAACAGCCGTTCTAATAATTAAATACACAAATCCAATTGCAATTATCAACCCAATTCTCAGTAGACACAACTCCCAATATCTGAGTCCCAACTATTAGAATATGGATCTTAGCCAGGTATTGGGGCTAATTTCCTGAAGCCAATTTTAGAGTTAGAGTGATTGAAAAAGTTCTGATGTCTGATTAGCCATTTCTGTGTTTCAGGCTTTTTCAATTGATGATATTGTGAATCGCAATAGTGCATTCAGTTTCCATAAGATTTAACATTCCATATACCCCTTGTTCTTTTAATAGTAGCATATCTAATGCCGACTGACTTTGTAGAGCCTTTTTGACACTTGTTAGAATTGCAAGTTAAGATCTCTAACTCATATTTGGTCCATTACTGAAGGCATGTACCTGCCACATAACATTTCCTAGGACCCACTGGTGCTGTGGAAAAACTACCTTAAACCTAAAACCTATCTTTTGTCCCACTATATCTG
>JAWWEY010000130.1:1429533-1446176 GCA_035582745.1 Loriotus luctuosus
ACTACTGATCCATTCTTAACTTAGTTCAGGAGAATTAAATTCCTGTCATGTCCTTCCTGCAGATGAATAGTGAAATACACAATTTGGGCAAATGGATGAGACTACTATCCTGCACCTTAGACCAGCATGTGGAGTTAGGGTCACTCACTTTTCATCAGAATAGCCCCTGACTAATCCCAGTGATGTACCACAGTGGCTTGTCTTGCAAGTTCAGCTGTCTATTAGGTACATTTGGGGCTTGAAATTAGCCATAGAATTACACAGCAAGTGTTGATTTTTAAATTCCATACAGGGGTATCCCAAACAAATACACATGTTACATATTATGACATGTATTTTCTCAGTCAGCCAAGACTCAAGGGGATGACCAGGTCTCACAGCACAATTGATGATTACCTTTGCACACTGAAACAAGTGTGAATAGGTTTGTTGAGGATGTATCTTCATGTACTTTAAAGGCTTCAAAATAGGGTTCTTTCTCAACTACATCAGCATATAGTTGGAGAAATTTTGTAGATAATGACAGAATTACAGAATATTCTGACTTTAAAGGGACTCGCATTCCTGTCTCACTGGGTAATTCTATGAGAAATTAAGTTTTAGCACACAAAGTTCTCCTATAAAATGCGAAAAGTTCTCATATATAAAAAAGTTTCTTATATAAAAAGGTTTTCAGACAAGCACATCTTCAAATTGAACCTATATCAGTTCTCCAGAGGATAGATTAAAGCTCTGTTGTGATTTAATTTTACACAAAACAAAAGCTGTGACTACTGTTGATGGAGTAATTAGTGAAATTAATTCCCTTTCAAATTTAGTTGTTTTTTCCTCTCTTTTTTATTATTATTGTTTTTTAATTTTATTTTCAGTGGGAAAATTGCTCTCATTACATTCCTTTGCAATTACTACTGCAGTAAATTGCACCCATGAGTTGGAAGCATGTGTGGTCCACAGTGTACTATAGTTACCATATTGATTGGAATAGATAAAAGAAGTGAGGTGAGGTTGAAATAATCTCTCAGGACACATGCTAGAAAACCTTACAGTAGATCTGGCATATTAATGTGAGAATACGAGTATTTTCAAAAACAGTTACAGGTCTTGATAGGTGGTAAAAAGCTTTTCTGAATTTTATCCATCAGCTATTTTTAGTCCATGGCTGTCCCATCATTCTAATTTAGGAAGGGAGACTCTATTATTTCCCATGTCATATTCTCTTTTGTTTTGTTAAGATTGTTTAGGTTACTTATTAATTCTTCTGATGTTTCTGAAAAATTATGCCAAGTCATGATAAATAAAAGCCTTCTGGGGCAGAACTTGCAAGGTTAATACATGTTTGCATGATTCCAATATGCATAAATTCTTGAACCAACTCTCATTCCAAATTTGGTAGAATTTTCTAATTCTCAATTGGTAGAAATAAAAGAATGCATGCATGAGATAAAAGCTTTTCCCACACCACTGATTTTTTTAGTAAAAAGACAAACTCAGCAAAAATCAAAGTAATGAAACATTCAGTGTTTTGTCTTATGTAATCTTACTAATATTTGGTCTCCCAACAAGTTCCTGTCAATTAAAACACAAAAAAAAATCACAAAAATTCATAACCAAAAAAACCCAAGCAATTATGGGAGCCAGTTAAATGTTCCATCATTTTTTGTTATCAGCTTTCTATAAAAAGGTACTTACCTCAAGTTGCTGTTGATGGCTTTTCTCATAGGAACAGTGTTTTGAGACATGCAATTGCATTCTTTAAGTCCTCACACAAAGTTAACAGAGAAATTTATAGCAATCAAAACAAAATTAGACATCAACAAAGTCAATGATCAAAACAAAGCAGTCAACACAGAACCAAAACTGAGCCCTCCAGTCAGATAACAATAGTCAAGAAGGGCAAGACTTATGGCAACCTGGGACAAAAGATAATTAGCTGTCTTTCCAGTGCTAGAAGATACCTAAGCTGGGATCAAAAATACTCAAAAGGGTGAGGGAAAAAAAATCCATTTTGATAAAAGGAAGTGTTATGAGGAAGTCATGGTATCTCTATAATAAAATGAGAACTGAAAAAGCTAAAACTGCTGGTTTTCTGTTGGCTTTTTGGTTTTTTTTGGTTGGTTGGTTGTTTTTTTGTCTCTCTTGCAGAAGGCAGTATTTCAGGGAATAGATTTTTTTGATCTGTTGGTTGGTTGTTTAGTTGGTTTTTTCGCTATCACTCAAATTCAAAACAAACAAAACAAAATAATTAAAGAAATCTAGGCCCTTAAAAAAAAAAAAAGAAAAAAGAAACTTGCTGGAAAGCTAGGAAAGGAAATTACTGCAGGAAATAATGCTCATCTTCGGGCAAATAAGATTTATAATTATGTAGTTTTTTTAAGCTTCTACATCAGTCTTGCAGGGCCTTTTAAAGAGTAGTTGTGTTCTGAAACATCAGCTTAGCTGATATTTTGGGGTATTTTTCTAATATTTCTATCCAGTGCTAGGAATATGCAATACACAGTAGTTCCATGAGACAGATGTGTCACAGTAATGGAATAATATCTGTGTCCCCAGTGTTAAGTACAATAAATAATTGCAGCTGGTCCCTGTAATGTTATCCCATATGATTTCTATAATGGAATATATCTGTCAACATATGTCATCACATGACTATATATGAATAAATCTTACAGGATGATGTAGTTGTCATTGACCTGCACACCATTGCTTCAAGAAAAAAATTCAAAGTAACCTTTGAAGATTAATATGGCTTTGTGTGTTTCTTTACATAAATTTCCAGTATATTTTTTAGAGCAGGTACCAAAGGTTATTTGTAAAAGTGATCCATCACAAAAAACCCCAAAAAACCAGCTTTTTGAAATTGAATATAAAGGAGTGTTCACAATAAAGTTTCAAAAACTCTGGTAGTTTTTTTGGAGTGTATATTATCTTGGAAATACAAAAAATCATCAAGTTGAAAAAAATACAGATTTGAGAACTTAAATGTGATTTTATAGAGGATTTTTCATGTGCTAAGATTCTTGCCTTCAGTATAATCATTAAATGCAGCATAGGTTGTGGTGATATAATTTCATTTCTTAGTGCTAATTGTGCCAACTCAAGAATGCATTTGGAGAAAAAAATAACTTTCATACCTGAGAAATAATAAAAATTAGAAAGATTAAATGGATGGGATGTTATGTTCCATATCAACCATGTTGAGAGCAGGTCAAGGGGGATGATCCTGGCCCTCTGCTCAGTACTCATGAAGTCACACCTGGAGTGCTGGGTTCAGTTCTGGTCTTCTCAGTACAAAAGGGACATGGACAGACTGTACAAGGTCCAGTGAAGGCCTCCAAGATGAGCAAAGGACTGAGGTATCTCTTCTATGAGGAAAGGAACAAACACTTTTAATTACAATGCAGAGTTCCTACTTTCCCCGATGAGTACTTGTTCAGTTATGTTATCAGATGATATCTAAGCTTGGTGTCTGACCGAGCCTCTACATTCTGCAGAGAGCTGTGAAAGGTATCTAGATTGTGCTGGAAATTATTTTTGGGATTCACTGAGTATGCATGACTGCTGTTCTGAAAGATACAACACAGAATGCAATCTTGACTTTATGGCATATATGAAAGTACACCTAAGCAAACCCAGAAGGTTATCCAACCAGGTGTGTCAGTGAAACGTACCTAGGCCTCTCTCAGACATATATCAGCATCAATGCTAAGCTTACTTAGATGAGCTGATCTAAGAAACAGAAAGGCTGTAAGTTACACCCTCTTAATAGGGATGACAGTGATCACATAATCTCTAGACATACTGACTCCTGCGCCGTCCCTTGGGCTGCTCTGCTGTGCGTCATCTGTAGAGTGGGTCAGTGGCTGTAAAGCCCATACTGGTCTCCAGGGAGAGCACAGAAAACCCTGACCTCTCGCACTCCTGAGAGCTCTTTTTAACTATCATCTCATTTTTGTTCAAGTCATCATCATATATGCATAATTTGACTCTTTCAGAGATAATTAATATTCTTGACACATCTTTAAAAATAATTATAACTTAAATAAATGAAAAGGACAAGGACAGACTGAACAACTGGGGGAAAAGAAAGGGGGAGGGAGGGAGCATTTGGTTTCTGTGAGCAAATGACTTGAGAAAGAATAGTTATGTTGTCTTTAGGACTTGTTCATTTATTTTAAAAATATCTTTTTCAAAACTTAATTTGTGCTTTCAGGAGCTAAGTATAGAAAATTTCATAATGTCCTTTTAGAAATTGGTGACTAAGTATAATCACTTTAAATGAATATAGAAGCATGTAGTTTGTTAAAATACAATATTTTTCATTTCAAGTTTAAATTTTTTCAAAATTGGTAAGCTAAATATAACATGCCTACTGGAAGTCCAAAAGCTATACTTCTTAAGATATAATGATGAGATAAGACCCAACAGAACACAAATGAACCTATCAAGGTTACTCTGGGAACAGAGTTATAGAATTTGTGGTTTGTAAAGCACAATCCCTTTCCAAAAATATTTGTTTCTCTATTCTACTTGTGGGCTTTCAAGGTGTCTCTTATGCTTATCAACAGCATTTTTTTCCATTTTTTTCCATCAGGTGTTTCATTCCAAATGCCTATGCTGCTCTCTTCACTGCTGCTCTGGTGCCATTAATGTGCCTGGTGGTGGTTTTTGTGGTGTTCATCCATGCCTATCAGGTGACTCCTCAATGGAAGGCATATGATGATATTTTCAGAGGAAGAACAAATGCAGCAGGTATGATTTGTCGGCAAACAAGTTGTGCTTTTGAATGGTAGGGACTGTTCTTGCCAGTTCAGAGAACCCCAACTGAAACCATGGTTCAGTAGATACCTACGCACTTTAAGATTACGCCTGCTAATGTCCCTTTGATGTCTGTGAAAGTACTTTGATGATCAAAGCTGTGCAGATGCTTAACTGTCTGAGGGGGTTAAAAATATGTAAAACCTAGAACAAGGAATTGGTATCACTGCTTTGTAACTAAGTTTAGTCTACTAAACCAGAAGACCAGAAATAAAACAAAGCACTGCCCTGCTTGGATCGCAGGTGTGTCGCCATGCTAGATTTTGGCTGGAGGTACTGAACATCCTATCCCAGGGAGGGCTGGGGCTGCTCAGGTGCAATGATTGCCCACTTGCAGAGCATGATCACCTATGATGTAGGCTGTACCTCCTGCCCAGCCCCAGGTGATGGGCACAGCTTTGGTCATTGTGTTTTGTAGTGTATTTTGTGGCTATGAAGCCAAGCATCGGCGCTCTATGCCCTGGACTATTTGGAGTTAATGCCTCTGTTTTGATATTTCCTATGTTACTTGCAACTAAAACATGCTTGAAAGGAAAAATCTGTCTTGTGGAAAACAGGAAGTTTCAGTCAGCCTCCTCTATCAGAACAATTTCAACTACAATGTTCCCAAAATAGAGCTGTGGCAGTTTAGACCAATACTTTAATAGTAATAGGACACTCTGTGGGAAGCTTAGACTATTTCTATTCTCTTCACAGTATTTTGTAAAAAAAAAATGAGCTTTAAAATCTAATGCAAATAATCTTTTGATATTTGGGGTACAGAGATATATTCCTTTCTTGAGAAAATTATAACAAATACTAAGTATTTACAATCTGAACATTGGTGCAAATATTTCTGGCCTTTTTAATGATGCAATGTTAGCTTGACTAAGATCTGTCTGAATTCGGATAAGTCTGATGATATCCAAGACCTTAGTTTCACTCTTTAATTTCTCTCATATAGATGCACAGAGGTGGCTCCTCTTGTCAGTCTTTCAGTTAATTTATTTATAATGAACTTGTAACTGTGCACCTGCAAGGCAAACTGCTGTTTTGCTACTGAAGAGCTTCTGTAAGCACAAATGAAGTACTGCATATGGTGACACTAAGAGCAGGTTGGAGAGGGACTGTTTTAGAGAGAAAAACACGCTGTGTCCTGCAATTTGTGGTGGTGTAATTGTATAAGGGGACTTCATGTAGCTGTGTTTATGATTTAAGCTTCTAGAGAGAAAATATGGTGATTTCTGTAGTTTGTAACATTACTTATAACTACATAACACAGTACGAACTGTTGACTAGGGTCTCTGCCTTTTTTTGACTGAATATTTGTCTTCTGAAATTAAAGGTGTTGGTAGTATATTTACACAGTTTTTAATGTCTTCTGAGTATATTGTGCTTGTAAGATTTAGTGAAAGGCAGTTTGCAGTGGTAAGGCCTAGTATCACTTATAAATCTTGAATCTTGACATTTGCTTAGCTGACTCTATTTTCTTACAAAATTCCTGGGAGCTGCTCCTGCTCCTGTTATTGTAGCCACAGAAATGGCTGCTTTGAGAAACGTTTTTCACATCAGTAAATTTGTCTGCAGTCAGTTTCGTGATGATATTTTATTTTTGAAACATAGAAGAGATCTTGGATTAAACCCTCACCAAGTTCTGACTTACAAGACACTATGTGTTAGGAAAGTCTTTTTGTAATGTTGCCTCCTTAAGTTGCACAGACATACAGTATCTTTTCTGTTTTCTTTTGACAATGAATATGCCATAAAATATGAATATGCTATCTCTCTGTTTCATCCAAAACCAGAGGAAAGGTGGAACCACCAAGCAACAGTTTATCTAGGCCTTAGGGAATTCAGGACAGAAGACGTGAGTTGCTCTTCCCTTTTCTACTAATACATCCACTCCATTATAGATAGACATGATGTTATTCTTCTACAGCTATTGGAATAAATTCTGTAAATTTTGTAAAACATCTTGCTGACCTTAGGTAATAGCATGGTGGTTTACTACTTTTTTCTGTCCTAGGAGCAGTGTTTGTTACCCACACTAAAGGAGACTCCTGTGTATTTTTTCTTTCCTGAGAGCAGAATAACAATGCTGGGTTTCACCATATATGCTTAAAAGAAAACATTTGGTAGTTGCAAAGATGATCTGTTTCTAGACAGATAAATATTTTCTTGGAAAGCTATAGGGTATAATTGGAGGGTTTATTACTTTTATTTATGCAATGCCCTCTTTTTATTGTACCTTCTTTTCTGTCATGCATATATTCTTCCTAGTCCTCTATATTTTTCCTAGATATCCTTAAGTAAATTCTTACCTCTTGTACCCTATTCCGGTAGTTTCAAGGAAATACCGTAGCCCAGCTATGGTATAGACAGCTAGCCCAGGAAAAATCTCTTTTAGTAATTGGTGCCAATTCCTTTGGCAATGGTCTGTGATCTTCCTAGAAAGTGTTTATACTCTTTACTGTGACTTGGTTATCATTGTCAAAGAATATGATTAAATCAAGGTTTTAGTGTAGAATAAACACAAGTAAGTAGGTTGGCCAAATCTTAATTTGAGCAATATGCACATTTCTCATTACCCTGTCTGCAGCAGCAAATATGTGACTTTGCCATCTCATGCTCTTTTTTACTGTTCCAGAATTTCTGTTACTGGTCATGTTGGTTTGCATGGTGATTGATATAGTTTACTTAGCTCACGGAATTTTCCTCGACAGTAGAGGGCTCAAGAAGGGGCAGTGGGAGAGTCAAGAATTAGTTATCTCTTAGAGCAATCAGCTTTTCCTTCTCAACATGAATATTGGAAAGAAAAGTGTGAAAGGTTGAAAAAACTGGAAAAGATGATTTTCAAGGAAAGCTAGCTCTATCTCTGTAGTCATTCAGAAGTAGGCATTGAGTTTGCTTAAAAAGAGTCCTCACTTTGTACTGATTCTGTTTGCCAGCCTTTCAGCAAACCTGTTCTGTTGGCTGACTGTCCTCCTATATATAGAAACTACCTTCTCAAAAGTTAGCCTTGACAGGAGCCAAGTCAGAGAATTCATTGGATAAACAGCCTTTGGGCTAATTAATATTCAAGTTTGCATCACAGGACACAACTGGCCTTCCTGGCTGCCAAGGCACTGGTGACTCATATTCAGCTTGTATTTGACGAAGACCCCAGGTCCCTTTCCATGGCGCTGCTTTCCAGCATCTCAGTCCTCTGTCTGTCCATCCATCCAGGGTTGCCCCACCCCAGGTGCAGAATCTGTCGCTTTCCTTTACTGAACTTCATGTAGTTGGTGATTGCCCATTCCTGTGCCCACTCTTGTGGCTGGCTGAGATCTCTCTGCAGGGCTTCCCTGCCTTCAAGAGTCAACAGATCCTCCCACATTTGTATCATCTGTGACCTTGCTTAGTGTTCCTTCCAGTCCAGTGTCTAAGTCATTTATGAAGATGTTAAAGAGCACAGGGCTGAGGATGGGGCCCTGTGAAAACCCACTACTGACAGGTCCTAATATGCAAAGACAGAAAGTGAATAATAACAGGACAGAAATCCAATATAAATTGTTTTGTTTTCTGTTTGCTAACCTTTCCTAATTTCACAAAAAGATTTAAAAATGGGACAGAAAAACTTGATTGTTCCCCCCCGATAATTGTAAATAGATAAGCTTCATCTATTGAATGAATCTTGAACTGACATAATTTTCACTGGCATGCCCTGCTCATAAATATGCAGTACAACTTACCTGAATCAGATACCATAATTGCAAAAGTGCCAGAATTAATATAAAGATTAAAACTTCATGTTGTCTAAATAGAACTTCATGAATAATGCCTTGGATATTTAGTTGCAATACTTTAACTACCTACTTTCATCTTCCTTCATATAAATTTCTTTAATATGAAATCGTAGAATCATTTGTGTTGGGACTTTAAAGATTATCTAGTTTCAGTCTCCAAATATATTTAATGTGTTAGCAGTTTGCAATTCCTAGTCACAACAGAACATGCTAAATAGTCTGCCTACACCTACTAAGAGTTATATGCATACACAGTATTCAGCACACATACTGTGTATAATATTTTAGTCTTCATAATGCTCCAGGAGCTTTTCTTTTTTGTGATTAGGAGAAAAACAGATCTTTGCCTTCAAACCTTTGCCTTACAAATTCTATTAGGAAAAAATGCACAAGCATAATTAGAAGCTGAAATAAAGAACTAAGATCTGAATAAGATAATAACATAAATGTATCCTCTTCTCTCATGTAATTTAGATTGCTTGCATTATGCTTCACATGTCTAAATTAGCTTTTTTCCTTCGAAGAAGTCTGCAGAAGCAAGATCACATCCATGAGTTGTGACTGCACAGTTGCAATTTTAACACTCATTTACTATTTTGCAACTGTGCATTTCAATAATTTTATGTGGAAACAAGTAGGCTCGTATTTTTCTTTATTCTGTTGATTTGCTACTTTTCTGGGATGTGCCATGTTCCCTGCATAACAGTAATAGCATGGGCTATGATCAAAGGCCCTTTTTTCCCCTTTTATTATAACAAAAGGTGTCTTAAAGTTGTATGTGAAAGTTTGCCAAAACCCTGAGATTTAGTGTAAATGTTAGAGAGGCTAGTCTTTTATGATTTTGAAGCAGTGATGTATTTGTTATACTTAATGGAACATGTGCTTTTCTTTTAGAAAGTATACTTTATTTTCAAAAATTTCCTTGCCACAAGGATCAGCAGATCAAAAAATATAAATGAACAAAATATTTTGGCACATTTTTTACTTCCTACTTCTACAAGCTATCAAAGAACATTTTTTCCACTTCAATTTCATGGATATGGATCTACTAGCTTTCTTGTCTTCAGTATCTGGTACTGTTAAATTCTGCACATTTAGCATTCCCAGTCAGGATTCAGTGGTTTTGTTATGATTCATTGATTGCATTTTCTTGGTGGTGTATTTCCTTCTTTGAACTTTATGAGAGGAGTCTGTTTTGTTTGTTTTGTTTTTTATTTTGGCCACAAAATCCTGTTACCAACCCCCCTTTTTTTTAATGCAGCTGTCAAAAACATTTGAAAACCAAGCCAGAAGGATTTGGAACACTGTATTTCAAGCTTATTTAAAAAAAAATGTTGTTGTGGCATTTTTATATTTACATTGCTAAGTTTAACTGGTGACTTCTTAAGCAATATCCTGTAAATATTTTACTAATTTAGGTCTCCCACAAATTGTTGAAATTCTGTGAAGCAACACACTCTCCCCAGTCTTCTGGGAAAAAAAATGTTTATAAAGATCTTTCAGGTTTTGCAGTATCTTCATGTTTAGCTAAACGCTGTTAAAACCTATTAAAGTTGCATTATCAGTTGCAGTTTAACAGCCTAAGGAGAGGACACATAGTAAATATTTATATGTAAACTCAGAATACAATTAAAGCTGTAGTATTCAATTGCCTCTTTTATTGAATTTCTTATTTATTAAAAAGAATAAAGAAAATGGAAAAAAAATAATATGGACCAACACGGTGGTGAGAATACAGGCATTTCAATACGTTATGAATGCACTGTTCATGCTTTATTTTCCACAGTTAAATCATATAGATATTTTCTGCAAAGACATATTCTGCAATATACATAAAAGCATTAATATTATTAATAATGTTCAGTTTTCTTGATTTATATTTAGTTTGACATTTTTCATTGCTCAGACTTGTTCTGTCTAATATCAGGGAAGGAAGGAAGGAAGGAAGGAAGGAAGGAAGGAAGGAAGGAAGGAAGGAAGGAAGGAAGGAAGGAAGGAAGGAAGGAAATGGCAGAAGGGACTTCCTTTTGATGCCTTTGTTTAAGTAAGCAGTTGGTAATTCAGTTAGTAGATGTTCTAAGTGCTTGCCCAATGCTTTTCCTCACTTTAAAGAAAAAAGCCCCTTTTAACAGGAAGTCATTTTTCAATAATTTTTCACTATGCACCATGAGCAGTCAGTGCCTGAAATTGTACAGGAGGTTTTCTATTGCTTCCTCTCTGCCTGGTAAAATAAGTTTTAGTAGACAGCATCAAAGTATTAATTCATAATCAATAGACACTACACAGGGATGAGAGTTTAAGCATGGGAACCGTCACTTCATTAGTGAAGTTACAGTGCCATGTTTGAATCTATTGCTCTTCAACTTGCTCACCGTTAGGTGAACCATTGAAAGTATGACAGTGTGTCATGGTCCAAGACTCCTCCTCATCTTCTTTTTCATCTTCACAGTTGCTTCCACTCCTTTATTCTTCAATGCTACTTGTCCTCCCAGTCTTGGACTACCAAGAGGCCACATGGCTCTTAGTGTTCTCAGACACAGAGGCTGGCAGACATCCCCTTCCCATGGTTTCCAAAAGAGGTGTCTCATGCACACAAAGGGAGTTGATGGACAGGATACACTTGGTACTGAAAAATAATTTTTCTCTTTTGTTTAGGCAGTTCCATTGCATATTCTAAAATTTAGTATCTATCACGACTTGTCTAATCCTTTCAGGCACACAAGTGTGAAAAGTGTTGCAGTTCTTATTTCTGAAGAAGCATGCAGTGGCCCACAGAACCACAGTCCTATGGGGTTGAACTTCTTTGTGGACATCAGTAAGCAGCCTGCTTAGGTTGCACTAGGTTTGGGTGTAGACATAGGAGATCATGAAATTATTTTTCTCAGTAAGTCATTACACCCCATGGAATCATAGAATGGCTTGGGTTGGAAGGGCCTTTTAATGGTCATCTAGTCAAACCTCCCTGCAATGAACAGGGGCATCTCCAGATGCCTTAGAATGCAACAGAGAATGAAACTTTAAACTGTCACCAGTCTTCCTCTTGTGAGGTTTATTTCAGAAATAAAAAACTGTAAGGGTTTCATTTGTTGCAAACTTTAAAACACTGTAGGTGAAGTCATAACTTTTTGGAAATGTTTCATGTTTTGTTTCCTGCTGTTTCTTGTTGTTTCTGCTATAAGGAAACCAAACAACAAACACAAGGCTCACAACTTTTTCAACTGGGCAATCTGGCATTTACCTGAATCTTATGATGTTCCTGTAGAGTTCCTTATTCTTCTGATTATTCTTCTGAACTTTCAAAGTTCAGTATGATTTTGTGAAAGAAAAGTCTCCTGAAGATTACTAAATACGGAAAAAAGCCCTCTTTCTGGTTAGGGAAGCTCCTGAGTTGTAAATGGGAGAATTGCTGGGAGAAGTATTATATCCATCCAACTTTTTTGGCCCTTCTTAAAGGCAAGGCCAGACAAACTTTTTATATTCCCTGCACAGTTCCGTTTAGGTTCTCGATGAGGTGACTAAATTTTTCCATCATCCTCATATTTTTCCTGGTTTATGAGTTTTGTAATCTAATCCAAACTCATAATGAAAATATTGCAGCCTATCTTTCAAATTCTCACAGTCATTGTTTTTGTGTGAATCACTTACAAAATCTTGTGTTTACTCTAAGGACTCTCCTACTCTAGTAAACTACAATTTTATTACCCTCAATAACTTATTACAATGTACTGCAGCCCTCCAAACAGAAAATTAATTTTACAGATTAACAAGGAAATTATCTTTTCTCAACGATGAAGGAGTGACAAACCAGGGACACTTCCAGTTGTTTGGTAAATTGAATGTATGCAATTTCACCTACTTAAATATCAAGCAGGACTATGGTAAGTTTTCAAGCTCTAAGAAGCTGCAACTAGAGCTGCATAAACTGCATTTATCTGTATTGAATTTTTCAATGCTGTCAGTGTTTCTTAAGCTTATAGTAAGGAAACAGGGAAATATTTCAAGGAAAGTCAGGAACAGTCAGGACAATGATATATGCATGCATATATACATTTATATGTATTTAAGGAGGGTGTGGACTACCTGTTGCTTAAATAAAATCTTCCATCACTTGTAGTATTATAAAACAGTGTGATAAGTATACCAAAAATGGCGACCAGCATGATTGGATTATATAATACCCAATGGAACTGCTTGTCAGTGTCTCAGTTACATCACAGTTATGCTGAGCTGGCTTCTCCACATCATTAGTCTTATCTACTAAGGTTTATCCAAGTAACCTAGAGGCAACTGCCTACACTTGGAGTTAAAGTCATATCAGGGAAGTTTCATCTGCTCAGAATAACCCTTTGGGGTTTCTTTGGGAGTGGGTTGTTGGTTTTATATTTGTGTGAAGAAAACTACAAATAATTATACTATTTTGGTCCATATCAAGACTACTTATTAGCATTCTCTTCCTTTGTACAATTCTGATTTTACAAACTTAAAAGAATTTGTTGCTATTTTTCTGATATGTTTGCTCTAATTATTGAGCTTTTGTTGGATCAAAATCCAGCAAATGGGTATACATAGCTTGAAGATTCAAGGCTTTAGATGATACCAAAGTTTCAACTCTGTACTAGTTCTTTGCAATACTGATAACTAGGCAATTGTTACCAATGAAGAAAAAAAAGAAAAGAACCATAAACTGTACCAATATTCAGTATGTGGCAAAAAGCCAGTATCTTTACAGTTTTTCTTGTTAAAATGTTATGTCTGTATGATGTGGGGTATTGCCTACATTCAGAAGGCCCTTACTATTTGTACGATATTAAAAAAAATGGCTAAAGGGCTCCCAAACTCTTCCTGGAGCAATACCTGTAAAAACACATCCCCACTCTTTGTTGATGCTTCATAACTAATGTGGAGAGGGGCAATGTCTGGCCAAGCAGTGTGCAGACCTGGCAAACATGGACTTTGAATTCTGCTGCAAACATGGTAACACAGGGGCTGGCTCTCTTCAGTTTCAGGAGAGCATGTGGAGGTAAAAACTTACTTTTGTTTTCCTTATTGCAAACTTTGTCCAGGCAGACATCTTCCTGCCAGCATTCCCTAAATCTTTTATGCTGTAAATACAGTGGGGAACATAAAATGGAGAATGTGTGCATCCTTAAGGAGAGATTCTACACATATTTTTGAAGATAAATGAAATTAACTGGTTCAAAGTTTATCTTGTGGGTCTCTTGGGCAGAGAGGAAGCTGTCACTCTAAGTTTTTTGGGGTCTGATGTCTTATGTTTGACTTGAAAAGGAAAATAACAACAAATCAAAGAATAAGCTATTCTTATAATTTCCTACAACCCTGTAAGTGGCCAGAGCTGGGACCATTTATGTATCCATACATCATGGTTTGACACTGGTTAGATGCCAGGCAGCCATGAAAAACCATTCACTCATTGTACTCTGCTATAGTTGAGCAGAGGAGGGGGAAAGAAAAAAACCCAAAAGGCTTATGGTGTGAGATAAGGATTAGGAGGAAACACTTATAAGACAAAAAGAAAAAAATATTAAAAGAATTAAAAGAGGAGAATGCAAACTAAATAAACCTTTAGAACACCCTTTCCCCACCCCACCCCAGCTTGTCCTTCCTTCCTTCCCACTGACAGTGCAGGGAGACAAAACAGTTTTAGTAGTTCGTTTTTATTCCATCTGTTACGTTTAAAAAATCTTTCTTCAGTTTGCTTAGGGAGAAGAGTCTCTTCTGTTATGTTGTGGGGTCCTCCTCACAGGAAACAGTTCTTTGTAACTTCTCTAACGTGGTTCTAATTTTCATGAGTGGCAGTTCTGCCCGGCCTGCTGTGAGTACCTCCCACAGGCAAAGCAGTCTTCCCACAACTGTTTGCATGGGTCATTAGTTCATGGGATGTAGACTTTTAAGAATGAGCTGTCTAGTTTGAAAGCAAGGATCCTCTTTCTCTATCTCTGGAAGCAAGGGTGTTCTCTCTTTCTTCAAGTTTCCCACTAGATTACAGCTTTTCAGCACCCACATGCTTCAGCATGAACACCTTTTCTCTCGGGCTTCTGCACTTCTGCATCCCCACATGTACTTCACAAATTACAGGGAAACTGTTTTATTATAGTCCTCACCATGACTTGTAGAAGAATCCCAGCTCTGATGCCTGGAGCACCTCCTGCTCCTCCCTCCTTTCACTGGCCTTGGTGTCCCCATGTTGTTCTCATGTGTCTTCACCTTTTCCTTTTCTCTGACATAGGAAAGAATTGGGGTCTGTAGGTTTGGTTGTTTTCAAGTTCTGTCAGTTGAAAGGTTCTTATAGGGTTGATCCCATCCAAGCTCTGCATTGAGGAATTGCTTGTCATGACCTTTGCTGTTGGCCACATGGTCCCCGCCGGCACAGCGCAGGCGGCACCAGCTGCCCCAGTGCCAGCTCCATTCAGCGCCTCTCTTCATGCAGGGCGCTGAAAGGAGCAGCTGCTGCCTCTGCCCTTCTGCCCTCAGCATGGCTAGTTAAAACAGCCAAGCAAGCACAGTTTGCTGTGGACTATGCTGAGATAGCCCTGGCCACATGGGCGCTCCCAGTGCTGGCTCCAGCTGCATGGTTGGTCCAGGCTGTGTGGCGACTTGCAGCACCAGGATGGCCCCTGTTGGCATGGCCCCTGGGGCCACACTGGGAAGGACCCTAGTGGCCACCTCACTACCCCTTGGAGGAGAAGAAGGAAGAACTGCATATGTTTTTTTTCCTTCTTAGGTATGTCATCACAGAGGTCTTACCAACTACTGTAATTGGGTTAGCAGCATGGTTATTTTCAGAGCCAGCCTGTGACTGACTTTGCCAGGCATGGAGGAAGCTTCTAGCAGCTTCCCACAGAAAAAATTACTTCCATGGTTGGTTTCTTTCCTCCTCACAAAAAACCCAAGCTATGCAAAACCACAACCAGTGTGCTACACCACCATTTCCTATTTCTTATTGTAGGAGTGGTTGGTTAGGGAGGAATCATGACCAGATAGGTAAGGTAAGGTAAAATACTTAAGCATTTCCTTGATCTTTACCCAATGCAGGGGTTCCCATTGGATAGACAGAGGTCATTGAGATCATCTTCAGGCTGATCTAAGTCATACCAAATCTATTACAGTCCCCTGACAGTTTGTAGCTGAGGCTGTGCTAGGCTGCCTTATATTTTATTCTAAATTTGCAATTACTGCAATTGTGGAGATCATACCCAATTGTTTCATTTGAAGAAAAGCTGAAATAGGAAGTGCCATTCAAAGTGTGACTTTGAAGGAATCACTGTGCAAGTGGTAAAATGGCATTACTTAATGAATTAGGAAAAAGGATTGGAGACCTAAAGTCTACTCCAGGACAGGGAGAGACAAACCATTAGCAGTTGGATGTCTTCCTCTTCAATTTTTCATGAGTAAATAGAAGAATTAATCCCAGAGAGTTGAGGTGATGAGATGTTGAAGTGCGCTGTACCATGGTAAGAGTCCTGGCCTAGAGAAGAGCACAGGAGGATGTTATAAACAGCTGAGACAGTCCTCCAGAAGCCCCATTCATCTTGTCCATTGACTACTGCCCAGCCTCTACTCCACTGAGAGCATATCATAGGCCTGAAAATGGCAACAGGATAAGAGCAAAGGCCTTAGTAGAGCAAAGATTTTAGAAAACAAGATGACAGCATAGCAGGGAAGAACATGACATCCATGGGCACGATGGAGAAGGAGAGAAGAACCCCCAGTGGCAGGGGGGTTATCCCTAGATGCTCTTTAAGGTCCCTTAAAATTCAAATTATTCTATGATTTCATAATTCTAAGAACTTGATGAATCCTCACATGGAGTCAACAACAGAAAGACATGAAGCTGCAGAAAAGGCAGAAAAGACTAAAATCAACACTTGAACAGGGAACAGAAGCACAGTAATACAAAGATGTAAAAAAATAGTATTTGAAAAAACATGCAGAAGAGGGAAATCACTTGGCCTTCTTAATTCCATGGCAAAAAAACCATGAGACTTCAGAGACAGAAGACAGTGTTTCTGATCTCACAGAAGGCAAAAACTAATGATGAAATGA
>JAWWEY010000130.1:1461355-1475924 GCA_035582745.1 Loriotus luctuosus
CTGGAGCATCTCTTCTAAGAAGACAGGTTGAGAAAGTTAGAGCTGTTCAGCCTGGAAAAGAGAAGGTTTTATAGAGACCTCCTAGCAACCTTCCAGTAAGTGAAGGGAGCCTACTGGAAAGCTGGAGTGGAACTCTTTATTGAGAACTGTAGTGATAGGACAAGGAATAATGGGTACAAACTGAAAGAGGGAAAATTTAGGTTACATATGAGGAAGAAATTTTTCTCTGTGAGGATGGCGAGATACAAGAAACAGGTTGCCCAGGGAGATTGTGTGTGTCCCAACCCTGGTACTGTTCAGGGCCAGTCTGCACAAGTCCTTGGGCAATCTGGTCTAATGAGCGGTGTCCCTGTCCATGGCAGCTGGGGTCAGGACTAGATGATCTTTAAGACATATTCCAAACCCTTAGCATTGTATGATTCTGTGATCAAATCCCTATTTAGTAAGGACTCTGTTTTTTATTTTACTCTGAGTAGCACTCCCTGCGAAAAGAGATCTGAAGTGCTCTCTTGAGGTACATTTTGTTCTTGCCTCACACAGACTGGGGGCCTATTATCTCAAGCCAAAAAGTGAGTGATTTCCATGACAGAGCCAAATTATACCTCTGCCTTCTCTTGTTCACCTAGTTGTCAGACATGGAAGGACATCTAGTCTTTGTCCTCATTTTTGCGCACATTTCCCTTTTCTTGAGGAGCATACCTAACCAAAACAGTTTTATCTTCCTGCTTTATAAAACTTGTCTTCTGCCATTGCTGAATCTGTAGAAAGGTAGTAAGTATCTATAGGATTTTTTCACTAAAATCAAGGGAAGTAGGGAGTATAAATGGCTGACAGTTCCCATGAATATCACTTAACAGTGAAGCCTGCTATACAAGAACTCTATTTCTGAGAAAGTCAGTTGTCTGGCAAAATTGCTTCTTGAAATAACTTACACATCTGTTATTCTGGTTGTAAAAATCATAAAAATTAATTGTAAGATATTTGCTGGGGTCAGTTTTAATTAAGGGATGGTTGAACGTGGTGAGACCTTGTTTGGTTCCCTACAGCCTTGCATGTCTGTAGGACTTTAACTGGCTGCAGAATCACTGAAGGGTTTTCCAAATGGTCAGAGAATGCTGGAATACCCAAACACTCTTATTATTATCAGTCTTGCCCTAAAACACTCAAGCAGAAGATATGACAAATAATTACACCAGTTATCTACAACCCTTCAGTTCCATCCAAGACAGAATTTTTTTTTAAGGTTTCTTGCCTTTATGGCTTCTGAAGTCACAGAGTTCTTGTTATACAGCTTTTATGGCACTGCACTGAAATACTCCTAAATACACAGTTTATCCAATTTGTCAGTCAGAGTAACAAGAATCAAACAGACAATGGTAGGCATAAGAGAGATTACAACACTGAAAGAATTCCTTAAAGGGGAAAAATGTTATAACAAAAACTTCTAGCTTAACTCTTTGAGATTTTCTCTAATGCATAAACACAAAGTTAGCCTCTGTCTTTTGACTCTTCCAGTCACTAAAAGCCTACTTTCTATTCCGTTTCTTTTATCTCTGTGTATCAGTCATTAATACACATAAATAGAAATTACTGCTTTAACAAAAAATAACAATAAAAATAATAACATGTTGCAGGAATAGTTCTTTTTTTAGCTGTGCACTGTGATGCTAGTATGTCTGGTCTTTGAATGTAGTTTTTGCAATTGCTAGCTTCTTGTTTGAGTTTTCAACTTGCTTTCACATATAACTAGAGAATCAACTGTTCTGAGACTGTTAGGGAATCTCTTGAACTAGGACCAGACGTTGCAAAGGCTTTTTCATCCAACTTTTCTTCTCTGGGAAAGAAATAAAAGCAGTAGTAGGCTTAGATTGGAAGATGTGATCTAAAATGTAGGTTTGGTTATAAATGTTTACCATGGAAAGCAAGTATAAGAGCAAGTATTTGAAAAATTTTACAAAGTTTATGTGAAAACTCATGACTTCTGATATTTCTAGGAGTTGAAAAATGTATGAGCATAACCTTACTGTGTTTGGTCTTCTGTTCTTTTTTGTGTTTGGTTCATCAGGGACAAATAGTCTGGTTTCACTGTGTGTATGTAATCTGGCTACTTTTTGGTACCAGAGAGGTCCTTCTCATAGGATAAAGCACAAGAAGAACCTAATGCAAAGAGGACCTCAAAGAATGTTGTCTCCAGTTTCTATTGCCTGTGCAGGAAAGAAAGATGAATAAAAGCAGAGGGGGGAAAAAATTCACAGGCTAAGAACTGGGACAGAGATGGGGAGCAATGGGGTGCCAGTTTGCTTTGTCTGCTCTTACTTGTTCTTAACCTTCTGCCACCATTTGTGGTTGCTGAGATTTGCTGACTCTCATAGAATCTTACTGACTCTCTGTAAGGAGTGGCTGCAGCCAGAGCTGTGGGGGAAATTGCAAGCTTCTTCTAAGTGCTGGCTCTCCCATGTTTTCCCTACACCTCTCCCAAGTTCCTGCCTTTGGTGTTCAACTCAGTCTTTCCTTCTCTGTTATGCTTGAAATACCAAAATAGGGCTTTCTTTGTATTTCCAGGATGACTGCATTGGAAGGAAGGGACAGAATCTTATTCTGTCTCAGTCTACACAGTTTGCAAGTTTGGCTAACCATCAGTATTTTCAGTGCATTTCCAAGCTTGACACCCCTCTTTTAATGCTGAATCTCTGCTCTTGAAACAAATAACAACTGACCAAAAGAAGTCCCAAAATTCCAACCAAAAAAACCCCAAAAAAAGGCATAAAAACCCCCAAGACTTTTTCCACTATTTACAGTGCTGAAATGAGAGGTAAAATGGCAGTTGTGTAGGAGTAGTTACAAGTGTGCTGAGATGCAAAATATTTATAGCGAATACTGAATATCCAAGCAAATCTCGTTTTTAAAGATGTGCCAAAGTGTGTGAACCTGTCAGGTACGACTTAGCCAAGTTTAGACTAAATCTGAGATGAGTGCAGTTTGCCAGAAAGGAATTTATGGCTTTGAGCAAGAGTTGCAAGATTCAGCACGGTGTTGGCATAGCTGGCTCTGCATAAAGAGAAACTTGGCAGTGTATACTAAAGTTTCAGATGAGACATTAGTATTAGGAAAACTTGTTTAAAATGCTGAAAGCACAATATTTTTTTCATTATTACAGAATATATACCTGTAACCTGTTTATCTGTGGAATTAAAATTTTACCAAAAACTGAAAGCACTCAAAATAAGTATATCTCAGGGCAGACCTGTAAAAACACTGTCAATTTAATGATAGATACATAAATTCTTACTTTTCTTCATTGCATTTTTTAAGATGGCTGCTGTTCTTGTGTGTGTGTGTATGTGTGTGTGTGTGTGTGTGTGTGTGTGGTGGCTGGTTCAACAGATGATACCTACTGACAGGGTATGGGTTTTGCAGTCCTGAACTACATTTATTTATCCTTGATTACATTTATTATTGAGTTTTTGCTTTTGATGTTAATTTTTAGGTCTTCAGCTGTAACTGACACAAATCTTGTTGTACAGAGCAAAATGGAGTGTAAATGCCTCAGGAACCAAAGTGCAGATAAGCAGTAAACGTTCACAGTTGAAACTGTGATAAGATAAATTGCAGGATTGATAAGAGTTACAATGGTTTCATCAAAACTGACGCTTAACAGCAAATAAACATTCTAACTCTTGATACACAGCAGGTCCAAAGTCTACTTACTAAATGCAATCATCAGCTGATGGAGCTGCACTGCTACAGACAGTTTTACAACAATCACTTCGAATGCTAAGAAACAGAACCACATATAAACAAGGGGTCTTTGATTTGTATTTCAAAGGTTATTATTTCTGAAGAGCCATGAGTGGGAGAGGTTAAGTGATGGCTTCAGATGTATCATATGACTAAGATGATACTTCTGTCATAATAGCAACAATAAAAGATCTTCAATCTGTTTTCAAAATAAAATATGATTGAAGAAAATAATGGCAAAAAAAATGTACATTGAAGACTGCATAGAAAAATGCCATGCATGCAATTTATTATATTATCTCTAAAAAAAAGGACGGAAGGGAAGCAGGAAAGGAAGGAAAGCTTTCCTTGCAGAAATAAATAGATAATTACATGTTTTGTGTCTCCCACATGGCTCACATTAATAATACTACTGCATGTATGAATATTCAGTTCCATAACTAATAAAAAAATTATTAGGAAAGATGATATTATCAAATTTATATCATGCTTTGCACAATGGCACTGATTATGATTTCTTGAATATGATTCCTTTAATTTTGTGAGTAATTTCTTGATTTGCAGAGACTAGCTTTTGAACTTAGTGAAACATGCAATTTCTTTATATTAATCAGACTGATAATTTTTCCAAAAGAGGTAGGCACTTGTTATGTAAATCAGGGTTAATCCACACCAGTCTTTGACCAGCTGGTGATGGAAAATGACATAAAGAACTTCCCATAAATTAGTGAAAAACCCTAGGAAAGTTCACAAGAAATCAACCAAGGCACTGAATAGCACACCACAAGAAGTGGCAGCAGCACCCCTGACCATTGACAGCCATCCAAGAACAGTGTGATCACTAAATTAACAAGGAAAGGATTTCCTAGGACTGGTTGACAACAGTATATTAGCACAGACCAGAATTAAGTCTCACCTGATAAAATTAAAAATCTGAAGTAAGACTAACCAAAGCATAAACTATTATACAGTAATGACAAAGAGCATCAAGAGCTGATCCAACTATGGACAATTCTTCTGTTGTCCAAGATACATTTGTGTTCTTTATTGGGGTGTCCTTATTACCTGGCATGAATAAAGGTGTGAGTGTAAAAATAATAGTGTATTTTTTAGACACTGTGTTTTAACGATCAGAATGAGCCATTTCTGGTAACTGAAATTTTTGGTCTGACCAAGAGGCCAGCTTTCTTCAGAAGTGTTGATTTTGCTTTACGTATTCTCCTTTACAAAAGCAACTTCTAGTGATATGGTCATGTGATGATAGTTAACAACCAACATTTTCCAAATTAAATTAAATTTAAATGAAATTAGGTCTTTTTTAGTGCTGATATATACCCA
Source organism: Loriotus luctuosus (assembly GCA_035582745.1). Lineage (NCBI taxonomy): Eukaryota > Metazoa > Chordata > Aves > Passeriformes > Thraupidae > Loriotus > Loriotus luctuosus. The sequence continues at coordinate 1,466,432 of JAWWEY010000130.1, forward strand.
GAAGCAGGTTGAGAAATGGCTAAAATGGAGTGATGAAATCACTTTTTATTCACAAAAGTCTTCTTAAGATACTTTAGTTTTATATATAGAAATACCATTCCTCTAAAACAGATGATAGTATCTGAATTAACTTCTCCATTGAAAACAGGTGTTTTCAGAGTAGGGTATTTGAGACATGGTTAAAATACTTGTGGGAGATATATGCTGTATATTAGCTTCAAAAATAAGTCTAATGCCTTGGTGTGTTTGTGTTTAATAGAACAATAATAAAATCATGTGATTCAGTAAGCATCTTGGTTTTCTCTCTGTATGTAAAAAGGAGATGATGAAAAGATTTGTTGATTGCTTACAATGTCTTTTATCCTTACTCATTATTAGTAACAGAGTTAGCTCAGTTTTCTAATTTAGACGTACTGTAATGTCGTATCAGTAAGCTGGACACACAGTTACAGACCAGAGAGAGAGAAACTCCGAGTCTTCAATGTGTAATGAAGGTTTCCTGTGGATCAGTCCTCCAGTCCTCTATGGGATCTCATGAGGTGTAAAATGTAGGAATGTATTCTGTCCTTAATTGGCCAGTTTCCTGCAACTGCTCCTCTAAATAAATAAATCAATCTGTTGCATAGAAAAACTCACCTCACACAAAGGCATGAACAAAACCCTCTCACCAATTATACTGTGTACATATATACCAGAAAAAAACTCCCTTCTTCTTCTATGGAGTAATTTCCACAGCCTTTTAGGGCAGGTTGCTCCAGTGCTTAGTTACCCCTACATTAAATATGTTTTCCTCATATCCAGTTGGAACCTTCCCCATTTCAACTTAAGACCACTCTCTCTCCCCCTGGCACTTCCCACTGCCTTCTCCGTGACTATCTATTGTAAGGTGAACTACTGGCATAACCTAGAGCAGCACTGAGGCTGCTGCCACCTCACTGAACAAAAATATCACATCAAATTTTCCATGTGAGCTTTCTTTCAGGCAGTTGTACCTGTGTTTATATGGATATTTTTTTCCCTGACATAACACTACAAAAGAGTTTATGAGCCAGACCAGCTTGCTGAGATGAAGTGATAAGAGCCTAATTGTCTTCCATGAGCCAATATCAGTAAAATAGCCAGCAGTCTTTGCAGGCAGTCTCTTGCAGGCTTTTTTCATATAAGCACCATGTTTGAGAACTATAAGTTGCCTGTTTGTGCTCCCTCCTTTGGACAGTCTAATTGTCTGCTTGGAGCATTTCCCACCTTTCTCCATAAGAAATACATTACTACCGCCTTTTTCTCTGATGTTTTACTGTGGCATTGTAGTAACACTGCTATCAGAATTTACCATAAATGTTTTCTAAGTAGTCCTGGGGGCCCAATGCACAGAATTTATGTAGAATTACTATCCAGTCCTCTGGAGTCCTAGTTCTTTAGCTTCGTTGTTCAGTGTGCTTCCATAGGGCCCCAGCCAAGGTCTTAGATTATTAGTCAGTTGTGATGGTATTCACAGGGGTTTCCAGGTGAGGGAAGAGATGAGAATGTTGACTCCATGTTCAGAAGGCTTGATTTATTATCCTATCATATATATTACATTAAAATTACACTAAAAGAATAGAAGAAAAGGTTTCATCTCAGAAGGCTAGCTAAGCTAAGAATAGAAAGCAAAGAATGATAACAAAAGGAAGATGTCCCGGACTCTGTCCGAGATAGCTCAGCCTTGATTGGCCATTAATTATAAACATCCAAGATGGGACAATCAAAAACCCACCTGATGCATTCCACAGCAGCAGACAATCATTGTTTGCATTTTGTCTCTGAGGCCTCTCAGCTTCTCACGAAGAAAAAATCCTAAGGGAAGGATTTTACATGAAAAGACGTCTGCGACAGTCAGTCATTGTAATCTGGGACCCAAGAGATTTTCTTGGCCCCTGGCACATGCTTATGAGTTGAGGAGCATGGCTCCCATTATATTCAACAGCAGAGGTTGCTGGTACTAGGCTGAGATTTTGGGGGTTGGATTTGGGTTAGGTTTTTTTGATGAAAACTTCTAATAAAAAATAGTATTTCCCATACATTTAACAGAAATGTTATTGCCTGTGTTAATTAATATCCACACTTTAAGAAACCTCTTTTCAATCCTTATGGAGGGCGTACGTTCCCAGCAGGCCTGTCAGCAGAAATTAATTATTGTCTTCATTTCATCCTTAGTCCAGGCACCAAGGACAAGGTTTGTGAGTCTCTGAAAAAGTACAGTAGTTCCAAGCTGGCTAGAGTTGTTTATATGAAAACACAGAAAATGTATATTACAATGCTAACAACCTTATTTTCATAGCAATTTATGACTGTTTTTACAGTGTAAAAGGTTGAAGTGAAAAGAAACATGAGTCACAAGAATGATGAAAGATCGTTCAATTCTCAGACTGGTGCTTTTGAAAAAACCCACTGAAACTGTGAAAGCTGTGGTTGTGCTGAGAACAACCTAAGTATCTGCACGCTGTCCATGCTCTCTGCACGCTGTCCATGCTCTTTCAGAGTATACACCTTGGTAGCTGCTGGCTTGAAAAGAAACAGAAATTCATACTGCATGACATCATATGTATGGTCTTTGGAACTCAATGCTACGTGGGCAGGACCATTTGACTTGTTTTAACTTCCTAACCACCCTCCTGGGGGTTTCTAACAGGGACATAGGACTGTCAGAATATGGCCACAAAACCCTTTTGGTGCTTCAAACAAAACTACAGTGATGGTACAAAGAAATTCACATCTAAAGAGCATTATCTTCTTGAGATTGTAGATTTGGAGGGGAATATTGGTGAAAGAAAGATCCATCCTTTGTCCAGCCAAGCAAGGAATTCTCTGTCCAGCAAGAATTCCTGTCTAAGTGTATTGCTTGCTTAGGAGTGTTGGGTTTCATTAGGTATGATCTTCTGTTGGTAAGACACTGCTCTAACAACTTGCAAGATGGGAGAAGGAAAACACAGTTTTTAGTTCTGCTATCTGTCTCAGGCTTTGACTTCACCTGTTCCTAGGTATTAAAATAACCTCCCTGTGTCCATGTGATTATTATGGAAGGACCCAGAGGAGTTGTCTCACCATCAGAGAATTACATCAGGGCACAGACCAAGTTAAGGAGATAATTGTGACACTTTTTATTCCATGAGTATTTGTTTTAGAAAACTGAGTGTCCACACTTGAAGCTACTTGGGGAGAGTGACTCATCATGGACCTTGTATACCAATGCCTTATGTCCCTGCAATTTCAAAAGACAGGGCTCTGTGGCATCGTCAGCTAATGGGTTTTCTTGAAAAGTACAAAACTGCTTGAAATGTGTGTGCAGCTTTTGTGGCTAGGCCCTAAGAGACTGAACTGCCAGAGGCTACTCTGAATTTTGTATTGTCACTATAATCTGTTCTTCTTGGGGGTTTTATCCTTTTCATATCCATAACAACTTAAATTAAAACAAATCCATTTACTGGCCCCATTATGTTTGAAGTATATCAGAGTCCCTGAACTTGTTTATAGAATGAAAGGATATTTTAGTTCCTTTTTACCATCCCAAACATGTTTACATCTGTTTTATGGAATGTATTTACTTATGTGTATCACAAAGAAATTTCCTCTCAGTGAGCTGCTCTGAGTTGTCATGACAAATAAACAGTAATCTGGAAAAGCAGGAACATGTTTTCTCAAAATAGGATTTTAGTGGTTTTAGCACTTTTGTTTGGTAGTTTTCTGTTTAAAAAACCTCAGAAGCAGAGCTGTACGGTTTTATAGCAGCTGTGTGAGAGTATTTACAGTGTTCAACCAGCTGAGATTGAAATCCTGTTGAATCCCACTAGCTTTTCGTATGTGTCACTTGGGAGCAGATGATTCTGTCGTATCATTTTCGCAATAGAAATTATCAGTCTGTGTATCATGAAGTGCTGTTGGGTATTTTCAGTCTCTTCTTTTTTCAAGTATTTTCAAAATTCCTTTTGTTAGGAATTCACAAATATAATCAGATGAAACTCATTACTATTTGTAAACCCAGTTAGTACTTCCATGCCAGTGGATACCTTTAAAATGAATTGTTCTCCTTAGTACAATTGGCTTAAGGGTTCTGGAGAACAATGGGAATAAAAAAAACCATTGCAAATGTAATAGTATTGCAGCAATTGGTAAGAATGCAGAAGACTTCTTTCTGTACTTTTTTGGTAACCCCTTCTTTAGTAATTATTTAACAGGTTGATTTATCAGTTGGAGTGGATTATTTTCCCTCAGTATTAGTGCAACTTAAAAATTAAAGTAAGTCAGATTTCTTATTGAGAATTTCAATTACTGGATTTCTGTACAAACACAAGACATGGTTATATTATTTGTCTTGGCTTGGACTAAAGGTCAAAATTAGCAAGTTTTAAACAAGAACTGCAGAAGCATACAGCAGAGCCTTTGTTGTAATCAGAAATGAATTTCAGCACTGAATTAATGCATATCACAGAACATGTAATTTGTAGTTATGGTATCTGTCACAGCAGCAGTGCATTTTGCATGAGGTAAAGATTACAAAAGCTAGCAGGTCAGTAAGAAAATGAAGAATTGTGGCTAAGGAACAGCAGCCAAATACTATTACAAGGGAGGCCTTTAATTTCATTTTCACTGTTATGATAACTGTGAAACTCAAGTTGGTTTTGTTGGTTTTGAGGTTGTGGCTTTCCTTTGCAACTCTGTAGGTTCAACTAAATAATTTAAAATTCTTGTGTGTGTGTGTTTCTGGGGTGTGTGTGGGTGTGTGTGTGGGTGTGTGTGTGTGCGCGTGCTTGTGTGTTTTTAGCTGAAGAACTCAGGATTTGAACTTACTTGCAACTTTTAGATCTCTGATGGACAGTGATTTCATCCATTAGTTTGCACAGAAAGCTCTGAACTAAGCTACCTGCATTTCACAGCCTGCTGCTCTCTTTCAATCTCTGTTTAAGGGTCTTTATGTCTTTGTGGTATATTTCATCCTGCACAACCAACTTTGCTGTCCTGTGAAAGCAAGTTACACTGTTGACATGAATGGGCATACAAGTCCAGGATCAGCATTTTTCACACATGGCAGTGGTCTGCCAGCTGCGGGAGGAGAGATCAGCAAGTCCACACAGAACCTCATCAGTGCCATGGAAGAGGTAAGAGTGCTCTGTAGTTCTCTGTAGTCGTTAACTTGTTTATTGAAATGTACCTAGAGATTTCAGTATTAGTTCTGAAGTGTAAATACATGGGAATAAGATGCTAAATGTTATAGGTTTGACAGGGTGGAGTTTTTTTTTTTTAATTTATTTGAGTAACAAAAATAGGTATCTTTATGCATGTTATTCTTGGAACTTAATGCACCCTCATAGCATCCCACATAGAGAATTTCTTCTTTCCCACTTGAGTCTTCAGATTATTATGGAGGTTGATTAAAGTGTCAAAAGTAGGTCATGAGAAATCAAAATATCAGGTTAATTCTTTCAGCTTACTATAGGTTTTAGATGGGCTTTATGTAGTTAATTTCTCAGAGTTATGATGTTCAAAACTTCTGGAAATTGCAGTAAAGTTAGAATAAAATTGGAACAGAATGGAATGGGATGGAATGGAACAGGGAAAGGAAGTGAATGGAAATGGGAAAAGGGAAAAGGGGGGGAAAAAGGGAAAAGGAGAAAAAAAAGGGAAAAGGGAAGGGAAGGTGTAGTGGGTTTACCCTGCCTGGATGCCAGGCACCATCTAAAGTAGATGATATAGAGATGTACTCAGCAATATTAATTTATCTATTCCTAACAAAATCAGAGCAGCATAATTAAAAAAAACCAAAAACCAAAAAAAAACCCCAACCTTAAAAACACCCTCCCCCTTCACCAAGCCTCCTTCTTTCCCAGGTCTAGTTCCTCCCTCAGCAGCACAGGGAGACACGGAATGGGGGTTATGGTCAGTTCATCATCTGTAGCTTCTGCAGCTCCTCACGAGAGGAGTCCTTCCTGTACTTAAACTGGGGTCCCTCGCACAGAAGAGAGCTCTCCATGAACTTACCCAGTGGGAGTCCATCCCACAGGCAAGAGTCCTCCCCAGACTGCTGCAGCAGGGATCTTTCTTCCAAGAGGTGCAGTCCTTCATGGACAGGCTCCAGCGTGGTCTTTGAACACGTCTCACAGCCTCCTCTCAGGCACCCCCCTGCTCTGGCATGGGGCTCCTTCATGGGTTGCAGGGGTACAGCTGCTTCCTCATGGTCTGCACCACGGGCTGCAAGGCAATCTCAGCTCTTGCATCTAGAGCACCTTCTACCTCTCCTTCTCTATTGCCTCTGGTGTCTGCAGAATTGTTCCTCTCACAAATTCTCACCCTGCTCTTCCCTGGCCACAGTTACATCTGCGTGATAATCTTTTTTTTTATTATTCTTCTTAAATATGTTATCACAGAGGCATTACCACCATTCTAATTGGCCCAGATGTGGCAGTGGATACATCTTTGCAGCTGCCAGGGGTTGTTCAACCAGGCATGGAAGAATCTTCCAGTAGCTTCTCACAGAAGTCACTCCAGTAGGCTCCACTGTAACCCTTCCCACTACCAAAACTTGGCCACGAAAACCCAATACGGGAGGAAAGGAAAGGCAAGGGAAAGGGAGATCCAGATAGATAGATCTAGATCTAGACCTAGATCTAGCTCTAGATATATTTATAGATATGCAGATATAGATAGATGTAGATATAGACATATAGATAAAATTTATTAAAAAGTTTTAAAAGGCTTCCTGGTTCATTATAGAAGTGACAGAATATCCGGTTCCAAAATCTCTTGGTCTTCAGTTCAGCTCTGGTCATAATTTCCAGTTTCTGTAAAATGGTTTTGGTGCTTACTAAATTTTGTGTCTTTTTATACTCTGCAGGTGCCTGCAGACTGGGAGAGGGCATCCTTGCAGCCTGCTAGTCAAGCTAGTGCTGTCTTTAAGCAGAGTCCACAAAATGGCAATGTTTTCCACCCTTCTGGAGGATACAGTACCAGCTCATTAGTTGCTGATGAGGAATCACAAGAGTTTGATGACTTAATATTTGCTTTAAAGACCGGTGAGTGACTCTTCCCTTTGCCCTTCAAAGTTTGCTGTATTGCTGTTGTTACCTATGCTAATGGTGCCACCATTCCACGAGATACAATTAATGAGGTATCTTAATATAATCTGATTTCCAGTGAAAATCTTAAAAATCAGTTATTATAGGAATGTCTGATAGGACAACCAAAGAGGCAAAGGAATCCTACCTGATAAGATGTGGCATACAGTAACCGAAGCCCACCCAGGTAAAGTACAACCGGACTTGCTTGGTAGCAGGAGATCACCCAAATGATCTTTAGGGATACCTCTGAGCCTTGCAAGACACAACAGCAAGGTATTTGTGGAAGTAGCAGATTGTGTGACCTGGCACACACAATTTCAGAAACTTGTTCCCTTCAGTGAATCAAGAAAAGTTAAACTGGATGGGAGATTGGGAATGCTGATAATAAACAGGTATTTTTATTCAGTAAGTTCATAACGCTATGTATCCTAAGCTGATTTACATTGCAGGAAATGCCTCTAATTATGAGGCCCTCAAAATGTGAAGGACATGGACTGATTCTGCCATGGTGCGTGAAAGTCTGAGCCCGGCTAGCCCACAGAAAGGCACCTCAGCAGCCTAGGTGTGACAGCCACGTGGCCACTTAGCGCTGGCCCCCGGCAGGAGACAGGCGTAAGGCGCTCTCCCTTGCATCGATGGCGGGGAATGCAGCACCTTGGTAGAACAGGCAAGACAGACGCAGCAGCGATGCACGGGCACGAAAAAAGGCAAGGAGGCAGGCAGTTCTCCGCAGCAGGATCCGAGTTTACTAAGAGAAGGAGCAAGGCTGCAGGGAACCACACCGAGGGCAGGAACTTGCACAGGATGATAAAAGCTTCCAGAAGGGAGGAGCAACCCGCCCCCGGGCAAATGAACATACAGAAAGAAATGATTGATATAATGCAACAACGAACAGGGGACTAGTTGAGGAGGGGAAACAACTTCTGTTCCAATCACTTTCTGCCCTGAGTAGAAGATTCTAGGGAAGGGGTGTGGGCAGATAGTGACAGACAGAGCTGTTACAAAGGGAACAAAGGAGGGGTTTAGGAGAAACCATAGAAACAAAGGTGGGGATAAATGATAGACATAAAAATAGATATATTGATGGCGGGAGTTGCTCTGGCAACCGGGGATTGACAGATAACTGTGAGGGGGAAAGGCGGGAAGGGAACCCTAGGCAGAACCATTAAATAACAGAACAGAGGGAAACCGAACCTACTAACTAAATATAACATTAACATCAAAATACAACTTGAATAATAAACTTACACAGATCATAATTAAGAACAGAAAAGCTGTCACACCGCAACATCTTTCGAGATTTCAGGGGGAAGCAGCCTCCCTTTTATCCTAATCTCCCAGCCGCATGTTGCCCTCTCCCCATTGGCTGAGGTGCTAGGAAGGTACAGGCTTCCCAAACCACCTACCTCATATTCCCCCCTTGAACCTGTCATTTTGCCCCAAAGTTCAGAAGTTCAGTCTTGTGCAAACCCTTGTCTGTTTCAGGAGCTAATCTGTCTGGGCTCTGAAACGAACCTCTTGCCCAAAGTCAGTAGAAACATTAAGACCCATTTCAAAGACGTTCACACCCATACCTTCACCCATCGAATTATTTTTAAGGCATTAGTACACATCTTTCCTCTCACTAGCTTGGTTTTTTTCTTTTTTGTTTTTGTTCTGACAGTTCAGTATCTTGCATTTACCTTTTTTCCCATGCTGTGTATGCACTCTGTCAATAAACAGTTGGGGTGTTTTTTTGAACTTTCATCTACTTGTGTTAATTTCTTATTGGATTGTTGGAACCCTTTTTTTTTTCAGAAAACACTCATTCCAGAGTGTTTTTCTCCTAAACTTGTCTTGAAACCAAGACACTACAGACTGGGGAAAGAGATGCTGGAAGGCAGTGCTGCAGAAAGGAACCTGGGGATCTTGGTCAAGGGAAAGTTGAATTTGAGCCAGCAGTGCCCTGGCAGACAGGACGGTCAACAGTGTCCTGGGGTCCATCAGGCACAGCATGCCAGCCGGGCAAGGGAGGTGATTGTCCCATTCTACTCTGCACTGGTGCGGTCTCACTCTGAATATTGTCTGTGGTTTTGTGCACCAAAATTGTGAAAAATGCTGATCACCACTTGTTTTAAAATTTTAAAAGTTTAATAGTAATAAAATAGTTATAAAATAATAATAAAAATTACAGCAATAAGAATTTGGACAATCAGAGTTAGGACAATAAAGGACAATAAAAGCAAAGAATTATAGACATCTGGGTGCGTTCTGCCAAGCAAAAGAACACACCTTGCTAACAAAGGATTAACCCTTAAAAGCAATAGCCTGTTGCATATTCATATATCTCATACATGATGCAAACATTCCTTTCAAACTTGGGATTTTTCTGTTTCTTGTCAACTTCCCCCCCCCTCTTCTTGGAA
>JAWWEY010000130.1:1476024-1486544 GCA_035582745.1 Loriotus luctuosus
GCCAGGCCGGATCCTCTCAGGGGCTTTTCCCACGCTTTCCTTCTGGGAGTGAGGTTTGCAGGAGCTCCTGGTGGTGCTGATCCCAGCCCCTCCCTGGGGGCAGGGTTGGAGGCAGGGCCATTCCCACTGGAGGCACGGCTGCGTTCCACGGAGGCTGCTTTGGGTGTGGGGCCCTGGGATTCGGGTGGGGCAGGCATGTCCTGCGATGCAGGTGCAGCCAGGCTCCACGGAGGCGCAGCTCTGGAGCCCACTTGGTTTCCATGGCCGTGGGAAGTGCGGGCAGCCCCATCTCAGCAGCATGGTGTGGGGTCCTGAGGGGCAGAAGCGCCCACCCCGTGCTCTGTTCCCCCAATCCGGGCGGCTTGCTGCGCCTGCCCAGGTTGGCGATACAGCGGCCCGGGGTGGCTGCTCGGTGATTGAAGCAGTCCTGAGGGGACACGGGGCATCTTGGAGCTGCTGGGGCCGTGGCAGCCGCCATCTCTCCACATGACTGGATTGAGCAACCGGGCCCACCGGCTCCCTGGGCAATGTCGGCATCCCCATGTAATATATGTAAGAAATAATTCATGCTATTAAAGAATGTATTTTATAAAGATTGTGAAATCCAAACATGTTGCTGACCACACACGGCCCAAGAACAGATGTCTATTCAGATTCTAAAGATTCCCGGACACGGCTAAGATAACAATCGACACTTTAGCATAAGAATGGACGCTCCCAGCACGATGATCACTGGTATCTCGAGTTGTTGGAAACCGCCTAAGAGCGATCATTGTCCTGCAGATAAACTGTATAAAACCTCATTGCTAGAAGTGGCTCTCATGAACGGAGGGGGTTTCAATGCGATAGAGGTCAGATACAGGTTCACCCAGTGCCGACCCTGGGCTCAATGCTGTCTCTTTGGCTGTGGTGGTTTAAGGATCGTATTTCGGTCGTGCACAAAGATAAATAAATCTTTTTGCATTTTTGATAATTTGGCTCACAATTGATCATTTATAACAATTCTGGTGACAACCCTACGTGATTTGAATCTGGGGTTCAGGGACCCCTTCCCGGCTGGAAGGCGCCCGGCTGATTTCAGCGGTCTGACGGGATTGGGAGTTCGCGAAACCAATCAAAATCATTGAACCGAAACCAGAACCACAGCCAAAGAGGGATAAAAACGGGCCCAGCTCTTGGAAATTCAGTACGATGCTGAGGGGATCCCCGAGACCAAGGTGCTTTTTCCACTCTGAAATCGACTTGCATGAAGAATCCACGCATGAAGGGAACTGTGAGTATTGCACGGTTGAGTGGGGTGTGACCGAGCATGTGTGTGAGACGTGACTGTCACGAAGCGAGTGTGGACCCCACAGTTGCATTTCCACTATCCTGCAAGGGACGTGGTCGATCAAGGGGGAAGTGGTCACTTTTTCTTAACACATGTGGGACCCAGGACTTGTAGGGAGTTCAGGGGGGAATCGGTCACGGTTGGATCAGAAAGGGGAAAAGATGTTCCTGGAAGATTCCGGAAGCCCATCTGCCTTCTGATCCAGAGGAACAGGTAAGAAAGCTCAAAACCAGTTGAAAGACCCGCGGAACAGTTCTCTGCATGGCTAAGACTGGTGGTGTTTCGCAAGCTCAGGAAATCAACATCGGACAGAGACTTGGGACTTGCGGCGTTGCGTGAAAGTCTGAGTCTGGCTAGCCCACAGAAAGGCACCTCAGCAGCCTAGGTGTGACAGCCACATGGCCACTGAGCCCTGGCTCCCGGCAGGAGGCAGGCGGGGCGTATGGCTGCCTAAGGTGCTCTCCCTCGCGGCGTGGCGGGGAATGCAGCACCTTGGTAGACAGGCAAGACAAACACAGCAGCGAAGCACGGGCACGAAGAAAGGCAAGGAGGCAGGCAGTTCTCTGCAGCAGGAACTGGGTTTATTCAGGGAAGGAGCAAGGCTGCAGGGAACTGCCCTCTCTGGTCCAGGGGTGGGGAAACAGATGTTTTAAAGGGTCTCAGAGGGGAGGAGCAACCCGCCCCCAGGCAAATGAACATACAGAAAGAAATGATTGATACAATGCAACAACGAACAGGGAATTAGTTGAGGAGGGGAAACAACTTCTGGTCCAATCACTTTCTGCCCAAAATGGAAGATTCTAGGGAAGGGGTGTGAGGCAGATAGTGACAGACAGAGCTGTTACCAAGGGAACAAAGGAGGGGTTTAGGAGAAACCATAGAAACAAAGGTGGGGATAGACATAAAAATAGATACATTGATGGCGGGAGTCACTCTGACAACCGGGGATTGACAGATAACTGTGAGGGAGAAAGGCGGGAAGGGAGCCCTAGGCAGAGCCATTATAAAAACAGAACAGGGGGAAACCGAGCCTACCAACTAAATCTAACATTAACATCAAAATACAACTTGAATAATAAACTTACACAGATCATAAATAAGAACAGAAAAGTGGTCACACCGCAACAATTTCCACAGGAGGCCATGAATGTGCTCAGAGGGCTGGAGAGCCTATGCTATGAAGAAAGGTTGAGAGAGTTGGGATTATCAGCCTGGAGGAAAGGAACTTAGGAGAGCTTTGAGTCCCTTCCAGTACCTAAAGGGGCTACAAGAGAGCTGGAGGAGGACTTTTGACAGGGGTGTAGTGCGACAGGATGAGGGGGAATGGCTTGGAGCTGAAAGAGGCCATGTTTAGGTTAGGTATTAGGGAGAAATTCTTCCTGTGAGGGTGGGGAGGCTCTGGCACAGGTTATCCAGAGAAGCTGGCATTGCCCCATCCCTGAAAGGGTTCAAGACCAGGTTTAATAGGACTCTGAGCAACCTGATCTAGTGGAACGTATTCCTGCCCATGGCAGGGGGTTGGAAATAGATGGTCTTTATGGTCCCTTCCAACCCAAAACATTCTGTTTTTTGAAAGTCTGTTTTATACTTATTATTTTTTCTAAACATTTTGCAGAGTAGTTCTACTAGCAGAAAGTAGCAGTCTTTTTTTTTTCCAAGACTTTCAAAATTAGGTGCAGAAGTTACAGTTGAAAACCTTTTTTTTTTTAGGTATGTAAGAAGGTAGCTTTTACTTTTTGACCTCTTGAACACTAAGAAGGAAATTCATAGATAATTAAGACATGAAACTATCTACATCTAACACTCCTATTATTACACAATGTTTAGTACTTAAGTAAATCAGTTGGCATAAGGAAACTCTAGAAGACTGAGTCTTAAGGCATGAAGAACCATCAAGGCAACAGCCATAGCTGAAAATATGATAAAATTCAACACATATTCAGCACTTAGTTACTTTTTCCTAAGTCTTCAAGCTCCATGCATAATTAACTTGTTTTAAGTTCTTTGAGAAAGTAGGTCTAAAACCAACTTTTGATTTTCTTGCCTAAATTATATTATTGTCTTCTTTATTAAAATTTTATCATAATTTTTATGAGCATTTCATATTAATGTGATTTGAGATAGTGACTTCAGAGCATTGTTGGAGAAAAATATTTTGTTTACATTACTGATTCAAGTAGTACCAGACAATTTTACACCAATGCTTATTCATGTGCCCACATGGTGTCCCCAACAGTGTTAAAATAGTAAAAATCCCCATGATTTCTAAATGAAACCAACTGTGCCATCTGGTTTCAGCCTCACATTTGAACAAGATGATCTGAAGAGGTGATGTGGAAGGTTAGACCATCTTTGACCAGCAAAGTAAATGTTTATCCGCTATTGTCTCAGATGCAACCTCTAACTCAGCATATATTTTTTCTTAAACAACAAACAAACAAACAAAAATAAAAACCAAAAAACCCCACCAAAAACAAACAAAAAATTAACAAGCTTTTCTGTAACTAAAAATCTTTTTTATTATTTTCATCCTGACGTGTTCTCCAGTTCAGCTAAGTGCATGGCCAAAGAGAGGGAGGCAAGGAATCACATGGAAGTAATAAAAAGTCAGATGAGGTGGTGGAAAGCTGGGATTTTTTTCTCTGTTTGGCAATATGGGCCTATGCTGCTAAAGTATTCACTGTGCTGTTGTCTAACAGGAGTTTTATGATAATAGTTAAGCTAGCAGGCACTGAAATGAGCTCATCTCTGAGTCTCTCAGCACCACATTTCTTCCTCTTTTTTGTCATTGCTTGTGCTCACATGAAGCCACAAGAAGTCAAGTTAGATTTCTCTTTTTCTTCTTCTTTCCACTCCTTTCTCTCCCACTCTACATGAGTTTGTCTGAGGCCCTTTGAGCACCAGTCCTTGCTCCAAGAAAGTTGTCATTGGCAATTGGAAGACAAGGACCTCTTCTCTAGATAGGCAAAATTGTAAAGGCAGCTAAGATGCCTTTTTGCTGAACTGCTCTTGCCTATTATTTACTGTGTGAGGAGCTTCTCAAACCCTTTTTATTTCAGAAGGCTGAGAATTCCTCATTCTGGAAGAGCAGGGAGAAGGTGCTTTTCCCCCCACATTAGCTAGTTTTATCACTTCTAAACTGGGGGGTGTTTCTTTTGGAGGAAGATTAAAAATACTATTGTTTGAACTTTACCTTTGATAAACTGAACCAGAACCTTCCATTCTCTGTGTTCTCTAAAACTGTCAATCTATACTAAAACTTACCTGTAGTAGTGCTATAGTGCTCGCACTCTGAGGACTGGCTGAGGATAAGCACTGATTAGCAGAGGAATATGTAAAAATGTTTTTATGCCCCATTATGCTTCATCTTTTCTTTCTGTTCATGTAGTTTTGAGCTGTCTGAAGGTAACTTTACCTTATGGTCTCAGGGAATAATTTTGTGGCCACAAGGTTTAACCTGGATCATTTGGAATGAGTATAATAATTTTAGCAAAGCTAAAATTTCATTCCTACCTTTCTGCCATTCTCAGCTGTAGAAATTAAGACAGATTAAAAAAAAATCAACCAATCCTCCCAGAAAAAGTTTGTTTCTAACTTGTCACTGTTTAGTAATTTGCAGTGTGCAGTGCAGCCCCAGAAATAGTTGTGCTGGCACACTCAGCCTTGTTGCTAAAGGAATGTGTCACAGAACTGTGCACTTAGGCCTTGGTTCTGCAGTCATTAATGCTGGGCCTAATTACAGATTAACCTGAAATACAGGCTGGATCAGATGGAGGCATACAGCTGCAGTTCTAGCAAATCAGGTGGATAGCAGTGTGCTGTTTCTTAGCCACCTGTTATGCTAGCTTTGTACAAGCATCACATGGTGATAGGGTTTTTCTGTTTTGTGTGAGAAATCCAGTGGGTTACTTATATCATGCAACCATTGTATTTGGATGCCTTACCAAATAATTCCTTCTTTCCATCAAATGTGCTCATGTCCATACAGAAATACACACTTGGGATTCACCCTGCTCACTACATCATGCCATTTCTTTTATTTTTGAGATCTTTTGAAGATAGGCCAGCTCCAAGGTGGCTTTTGTGATGGAAATAATAAAACAATTATGGTAGGAAAAATAATTTAGGGACATGTCCTGCTCATTGACATATGCTAAAAGCTTTTTTTAATGTTCATTAATTTGTACTTATTCATTTTATTGTATTTCATTTATGGCTCTCATAATGATTCAAACAGATTCTATTGAGAAAGTTGGTTATTTGTGAATTAGTTTTTGTTGATTTCACAAATAAGTTTAAAAGTCTGCAATTTTGAATGTGATTTCATTTCTTCTCTGATTTCTTGTGCAAGGTTTATATTGATAGTCAATTTAGTAAGACCTTTGCCTTCTGGATTGCAACAGAGTCATATGTTATTGTAATTGAGGATAAAGCCCAATATACCAGAATTCCCTGAGGACTTGTGCTCTGGTAGAGAAGCATTAAAGCATGAATAAATGCATAATAGCTTTACTGATTTCTGAACTTCCATCTATGTGTTACAAATACTCTTATCCTCTCCTTTTCTATGATGTGATGCACAAAACCAGAACAATTCATTCCTTTGGTTGAAATGTGAAACCAAAGCACAGCAAAGCCTTTGAGGGAGGCCCAAACTCCTCCAGAGGTGGTGGGTGACCCACCATGGTGGTATCCAGATACATATTAAGCAGAATACTGCTACATTCATATCTCAGTGTTTTTTTAATCTTGATAGAGGCAATTGTGATAAGTATTATAGAAATATTCCAGTATTTCTTTAATATGATGCAAATATTCTAATGATTCCCTGATATGGAAAATACTTGGAAAAATCTACTAAGTTAGAAACCCCACACAAATACAGCTGTTGCAATAACAATGTTATATATAATGATTCATGATTTTCAATCTAATACAGCTAGGGTTCCAAAGTCAGCATTTTATATACCTTGGTGACCCCGCTGAAGGTGTCTGGTTTAAGAATAAAGCATTTCATGTAGCCATCCTGAACCTGAGGAAACATTTGAAATTTCAATTCTGAAAGGTATTCAGTGCAGCATCCTCGAGACTCTCTATTACAGGGCAATCTATATAGATTGTAGGTGGCAAAGTTCCTGCCTTATCGATCTGTATCTCTATTTTGAAGGGCTCACTTCAAAGAAAAAAAGAAAGGAAAGAAAGATAGATAGTTTGCATATTCATTCAGTTTCTGATCTGTGGTTGTCACATGTATGTTACGTGATGGCTATTGAATGGGACTGCGCAATACCCAGTAAGCATTTTTAGTTCAATCTGAACTTTTTTTATAGAAGCTGGATGTCTTTTGGTGTCATTTCTGTGAAGTAAAAGCCCCGAAAGAACAATTAAATTTGGTTTGTGTAGCTTATTCATATACATCCCACGTATATAATAAAATTATGATTGATTAAGTAAGATATAAGTGTTTGAGAGATAAAAAGTTTTCCCAGTGATATGAGTACAGTACTTACAATACAAGCTCTCACCCTTAAAATGTTTTAGTTAAAGTCTTAGCTATCTCTAAGCAAGCAGATGATAACAGCTGGTGTTTCGGGGCATATAGGGATGCACTAATATAGCCCTTCACCAGCAGATGTCAGTGGAGGAACCTCTCTGGGTTTGAAGCCTGAGTTGAGACTTTTCAGTTTACAGCTAGTCCTTGCATACACAAAGAAAAGAAAGGAAGGCTTCATTTTCTTGCTTATTTTTCTTCACAGCTGGGGAAAAGTAATACTCCCTGCTACATACCTACTATCCAACTCTAAGATCTCTAGAAGAGTGCATGTTTTTTGGAATCTGATTGAGTTTAAATTCCACTCTAATCTGAGAACACAATGGACCAATGAACTCTGTGAAACTCAGTTGTGTAAACAGTCATACTCTTTCCAGCCTGCCGACTGTTTGGTAAGCTGGTATCCTGGTTACATTTCAGTTCTTATTCCTAAAAAGGATCAACTCTAACACAGTTTGTCTTTGCAGCATCAGCAGAGCAAGGCCCATGTAAACCTAAAGTACCCAGATTCAGTCTCTGACTTACCAAGTTCCTGATAAGAACCTGTGTAACAAAAAAGATCTTCTCTGACTTTCCACAGAGCATGGACAAAACTTGCACATATATGACATTTAATAATATACATACTGTAATGTCATTAGACCAGTACCTGATCTTTTTAGTGCCCTGCAAAAGATTCTTAAGGAAACCTGTGCTAAGTTGCCATGTTATCAGGATAGCTACTGGTAAGACAAATATCTTTCTAACACCAACACTCAGTGTTCACCTTCCATAAGAAGTATTGTGTTCTTTCTTCATTTGAAGTATTTTATTTTCTTCGTGGTTTTTACTTGATCATCCATCCCCATGTGGTAAATTCAGCAGTCTGATTCATCTTACCTATTACAGTCAGGTTTCCTTTCTAAAATAATCAAACAATCAAAATAACTCATTTAAACAATGGCTGTTTTTCCCAGGACCTTCAAGCACCTTTTGGATATTAGGATCTGGCTTAGTTAAAGGGTTGAATGTGCATACAAATTTAAATCAACTTCAATACTTTTATAAACAAGTATTTTAATAATTCAGATCCTAATCTTGACTTTGTTACTGTATCTCTGTATCTTGATGGATTTTTACTCCTGTCATGCTCTGGCAGTAGTTGTTTTCTCAATAGCTTGGGTCATGCAGACCTAAGAACTCAGTAGTGTCAGTGAATGCATATTCCCTCCATGACCCACACACCAAAACCAGGTGTAAGAAGGATCATGGTGCAACTTACCCACTTTACCCCTGGATCATAGAGCATGGATCCAAGTTTGGCCCCTACCAGGACTTTGTCCAGACCTCTGTGGGAAAACTTGGCTAGTCTTACAGGACCTTCTGTGCAGGTTCTCTGGACAAAACACTGTATTCAAAATTGCAGCCTGACTTCCCACAGCAAAGCAGCATCACACTGCTGCCCGCTTTACAGTACTTCTTTTCTGCTTTAGGGGTGGTAGGTGAAAGGGTGCTAAGAGAAAACTTTGTCAAAGTGGAACAACAGAGAGCATAGAAAAAGGTGAAGGAACTCAAAAAATTAAACTACTCTTTTCTTTTGTCGAACAAACCAAAAACTGGAATGTCAGCTGAGATAGAAATAAGAGATGCAATGTATACCTTATAGAAACTCTGGAAAATATTTTTCAGTATGAAATGCAAATCACTGCCTCTCCCAGCATACCCTATTCAGGGCTGTTTTGAACCAGATGTCATTCCTTTGTAACTACCTTGAACTGCATGTAGTTACAGAACTGCTTCTGCCTAAAACAAATTATTTCCCCCATAATTTGTAAATGACATCACTGCAGTATCATACTTGAAAGTAATTTGTATTGATATCCTCATGCCTCATTATACTCATATGCAGTTCTCAACAAATTTAAAGCCTAGATACCTTAAGCCCTCAAAACTCATGAATTGTGTACAATTCGTTCTATAGCTCAAGGAGAGGAGGTGAAAGAGCGCTGAAGTTTATAGTTTCAGCAGATCTCTTGTGACAAAATGGTCTGGAAAAATTTTGCATTTCATAAAAACTAGTGCAGGATTGTGGATCTTCACACTAATCTACTCAAACCTCCCCTACAATAAAAGCCCAGATGAAATCCCCATCAAACAAATAGGAAGCAGAAAGCTAGCAGAAGTCCTATGACAAAAGGATGGAGAAGTTAGCCTCCCAAGGTCTCTTCTACACATGTTTTGGAGGTTTCCTTGGACAAAATTTTAGTATTTACTTCTGTCTTCTGGCGGAAGTAAAACTTAATACAACAATACATGTCAAATGCGAGTTTAAAGAATATTTGGTCAGTATATTTTTTCATGTTGAAATTACTGTCCTATTAAAACAGCTGGAATTATTGTTTAACTTGGAAATTATATCATTAAAAACCAATTATTTATGAGGAAATCCTTGGAAATACCAGATGCTAACAGCCAGATCATTAACTCAGTCCAAGCCAGGCCTTGATTTATGCTTTTCTGATTTCAAGGCAACCTCTAAATATCTATTTTACCACATACTGGGACAAATAAAGTGAATGACAGTGGAATTATGAAAAAGTATATCTGGATGGTACAAAACTATGTCAGCTAATGTTATAATCCATGAATTCACAATGGTAGACTAGTATGAGGAAACTTGCCACGTGGTGTGGGGTAGGGAAACATTTCAATAATCAGAATAAAACAGAGTAGGACAGAGTATCCCCATTTCTCTGTCCAAATTTCATTCTCACTGATTCTTATTTTTGTTTTTTTTTTTTCTGTATTTCAGGTGCAGGTCTCAGTGTCAGTGATAACGAATCTTGTCATGGCAGCCAGGATGGTGGCAGCATGGCTAACTCCCAGATTGTAGAGCTTAGAAGAATACCCATAGCTGACACTCACCTCTAACTCCACAGCTTGCTTGGGATTTTCTTGTTGTTGTGGTTTTTTATTCAGGCCTCAGTATTTTTATATTTGTACTTCCTTTTGCACTAAAACACTATATGAAGCTGTAGTAGAATGTTGTTATCTTTACTGAATGCTTAACATGGAATGTTTGCTTGAGGTTTTTGTATTTCAGAAAAAAAAAAGTAGATTTTTTATAGTGGGTGAGCATCAATAGATACCATGGCAATTGGCCTAGATTTGTATCTTGTAAGTAGACAGTATGTTTCATAAACTGTAGCTTTTTTTTAAATTAACCTGTACATTGACACTGATTAATAAAGCAATAGAGTCTGTTTGGTACAAACCAGTCTGTTATTTCTCCTTACTGTTTATGAAGATGAAAGGTGATGCAGACACTCTGTTGAATAGGAAAGTGTTCTAGTGGCATAGTTTTTCTAAGTTTCCTAAGCTGTACTCTTCTCACTGTTTTTGTGAGTACCCAAATCTGTGAACAAATTCAAATAAAGATGCAAGCTTTGAGCCAAAGAGCTTGAAATTTAAATTGTGACATGATAAATATGCAATGATCTGAAACACACAGAGGGAAGGGGAGATGAAGAACAAGAGTGAAACCACTAGCAGCTGTGTGCTTTTAACTTCTTTACCTTGCTGATTTCATAATATTAAGCTCTCTCACTCTTCACAGGCCAAAAGATAGGAGGAATTCCAAAGATGATCTCCATGTAGATA
>JAWWEY010000130.1:1543697-1558429 GCA_035582745.1 Loriotus luctuosus
GAAAGAGGTAGGATCTGTTATCTCTCAGGTAAAAAGATACAAGTCCACTGCAGCGAACTGCAGTGAACCACTGCGCCACTCTAATATTAGCGGTTCCTCTGAACACTTTTAACCTGTGATAAAATCATCTTCAAGGTAAGTCAATTTGCATTCATTGTGAGATAATTCACGATAATAATGCTGAAACACCTTAAATATTTCCCATATTGCAACTGCTTCTTTAGTTGCCCATACCATGAAAAAAAGTCAGTTTTATACAAGGAACTCAAAAGTCTATCTAGTTAGTGCTCCTAGGTTTTTTTTTCATAAAATATTATTGGGGGAGAAAGACTATAGTGTATTTACAAGCTTACTCTGAGAAGGTATTTTGGGTCAAAAAGTTGGATGAAATGGATTTTGCTTGAGGAAATACAGGCTTATACGAGGCTTTATGGTAGCATAAGTTATATGCACAGAAAAGAAGTGGGATATTTTGAAGCATTAAAAAGTTTGAATGAAATATAGGAAGAGGAAGACATAAATTAAGACAAATTATTAAGATTAAGAGAAGATTATTACTTCCTTTGAATTACTTTGAACTATTAGAGGGAAAAGAGGGAAAATCAGGAAAAAAATAGAAGTTTTGTGGCTTTACACTTTAATTAATTTACATTGTTCTTTTTCTGTACAGAAAACAGGTATTGTTTTCTTCCTTTGTTTTGTTTGGGGGAGGTCAGTTTTACATGGTACAACTGAAGCTTTGTTACTTTAGAGCTGTGCGACTCTGTCACCATATAAACAGTGAAAAATAATGGCCAACAGTAAAACTGGCTTTCCTATCTTATCCTGTTAAATGATGGGGAAGGGGACCATTTAGTTTAATTTATAGGAGATAATTATATAGCTGTAAAACATTGCTGCAGGCTTCTCTTTGTTTATATTGCATATTTAATACTGAAATAATTTTTTTAATTAGAGCTGCTGTTGTTATCATGATCTATTTTCTTGGCATTCTTAACTAGGAAAAATGGGCTACTTACAGAAGAAATGGACCAGTTTCAACAGACTTCAACTGATTTAGGGTAGACACCCCAAGCAAGAGTGTAAATAATAAAAAAGCAATTTATTAATCAAAAGTCATTACCTGATGAATCTTGACACCTTTTACAGAAGGTATTCTTAAATTCTGTTTCTTAGCTGATGGGCAATGATGACAGCTTTGCCTTGAATACTGACTGTCTGCGGTGGGGAGTTTAATTTTAATTCAAGGCAGTGAATCACAGCAAGGTCTTTTTTAGTTCTGGGAAATTGCATTAGTTTCCAGATACATAATAACCAGGTTTTAAAATAATTTTTCCCCTCCTCCTATGCTCCAACCTACTATTTAGCTGAAAACAAAAGTATCACATCTCCTTTGATAAAGATTGAATGCGTCACATTCATCAGTTCATTTTAGAAATAACATTTACTAAACCAATTAACAGGTAACAGGTCGTGGCCTCACCATTACAAAGCATTTAGTGTGGAGTTAGTGAGTCAAGGGCATGGTTTAGCCTGGAAAGACTCATGATGGAAGGTGACAGACTCTTGGTAGTGACATATGGGAGCAAGAGGAATGCGTGTGTGCTTGGTTACTCCTCTCAGTGCCCCAGCAGATCATGCAGGGAGCTGCATGGTAGATGGAATGCAGTGTGTTAGAAAGACAGTTGAGTTTTTCTTGTGTAAAGCACAGGAGAATTATCACATAGTGCCAGGCTAACTTTCTGGGTGTGTTTTTTTAATATTTTAATTGTACCTTCCTCTCCCCCTTAAAATACATCTAAATAATTCAATTTTTATGTTCATCCAAGTATGACAAACATTTCAGGCAAGATGCCTGTAGAAAACCCAACAGGCAGTGTCCTTCTGAACTCTGAATCCCCCATTAGGAGCTGTACTAGGTGAAAGGTGCAGTGTTCAACTTGGATTTCAGGGCAGCACTTGGACTCTACTCAGAAGTTACTGCTCTGTCATAACATCCACGAGGTAGGGAGATCCAGCTCTAGAAATAGCGTGCTGTATCCAGGTGGAGTTCCAGGAGTGAATGACTGCTGGGAGAAGATATGGGTTACTTTTCTGCTATTTCCAGGATATGATCTGGAGGTCAAGGTGGAATGTGCTTGAAAATGTGCCTTTGCAAGTGACTTTCACTAATAACATCAAAATCCAGGAGCTAAAATCCGCAGAAATGGTCATACAGTGCAAATGCTGGTAATTCTTAATGTGTCTGTGTATCTCTGAAGGGGGACTCCACTCAAAATCCACAACATGTGGGACATCTGGTCTCTGTGGCCACAGGAACAGTTGTCTTCCTGCAGTACTAGCCTATGAAAAATTTCTGCTGGGCATTTGTCTTGCTGCAATAGTTGCCCATAACCATGTACCTAGTTGCAGGAATTGGTTCAGATCAGCAGCATCAGCCCAGGTAAATATGTTTTGCTGTGGAAAAGCATTGCTCTGTTGCTGCCCAGCTTCACAAGCTACTGCTGGAGACCCTTCGTCACTGTGGTAGCTGGACTTCGTGCTTTGCAGCTGTGCTGTGGAAAGGTAAGGTAGATGAAGATCACAGCAAGGTAGTGGTCCGTTTCTGTAAAACAAGAGAAGACTTAAATCTAGCAAGGTGTTAAAAAGTACTAGGTACATGTTTTAATAAACTGATTCCCAGAAAATATATTGATCCATATTGCAGTATTGCCTCTCAAAACTCAAGTGCTTAAGCAGTTGTAACTTGATGTTGTTCTGTACACTTTAATGGATGGCTGAGGTGGAAGAGAGGTTAGTTTTACATCCTGGTATAACAGGATTTTGTACATATTTACATATTTACATTTATACTATTTATATAAAGAAATAACCATCTGCATTTTAAAATTCTCAAGGTCTCAAATAACAAAACTTTGATAATTTCCAAATTTATAACACTGACAATACAGCTAAGCTTGTTAGCTAGAGGTACTACTGGTCTGAAAATGTAGTATTTCAAGACGTTGCACAGAACTGCTAGCAGAGTGTCCCTTTAATGGTGCTAATTTAAATTCTAACTGTCATGTAGCACTAGAAGGTTTGTGTAAGTATAAAAAAAAAGGAAATATATATACACACATACATACTTAGCTAAGAAGGAATTTGTTCTCATTTTGACTGGAGTAGTTAATTTCTGTCACAGTAGCAATTACAGGGATGTGTTTCAGATTTGCAGAGAAAGCAGCACTGACAACACAGAGATGTTCTAGTTACTGCTAGGCAGAGCTCACAATGCATATAGGTCTTTTCCTGCTTCTTGAATCAGCTCATCAGTGAGTGTGCTGGGGGTAGATAAGGAGTTGGGAGAGGATACAGTTGGGACAGCTGATCCCCCGTTGATCACAGGGATATTCTAGGATACATGGTATCATGTTCAGCATATAGAGGTAGGGGAAGAAGTGGGAGAACATTCAGAGTAATAGAGTTTGTCTTCCCAAGTCACCATTAAGATACGATGGAGTTCTGCTTTCCTGGAGATGGCTGAATCCAAGCCTGGACACTGGAAAAGGGGAATGAATTCCTTGGTTTGCTTTGTGTCTGTGGCTTCTGCTTTATTAAACTCATTTTATCTCCACGCATGAGTCTTGTCACTTGACTCTTCTGACTGTCCTCCCCAACCCACTGGTGGGGCAGTTAGGGAGAAGCTGCACAGTCCTTTTTTGCTAGTAGAGGTTATACACAGTAACACATCTCCAAGCAGACTAGCAAAATGACAACCTTCACATTTCTTATTGGTTTTAACCTGAACTTAGGCAAATATTATTGACAGTGTTATTGATAAGGAGGGAATTAACTCTTAAGTCTGTCTGAATTCTTCACCAAAAACAAACTCAAAATTAAGCTGAAATGCTCTACTTAGAGAAAAGGTCCTATTGTTTGTATTATGTAGGGTGTTGGATCAATGTTTGTGTCGTCCATGTCAGCAGCTGCCTCCCTGAAGTGATGATGGAGTATTGCGGGAACATTGTAGCCCAGTACGCCAACCACCAACAGAGGTGCACAGGGCAGGCCTGCCACTCAAGCCCCTGATCTTGTCACAGGTCAAATGACATGCTGATCCTGAAGGATGATGACAATCCATTTTGCCCGTGCACAGCACACAAGACATGCTACAGCACTGCCACGCTGCTGGCACACAGGGGAGACTCAACAACACTGCACAGGGCACACATTTCCATATCTCCTTACTTGCAAGGGAACAGCAGAAGACATCTTCTACACCCCAAGTCAACAAACTGCAAACTAGACCTTTGAAGTCACTCCCTTTTTTCCTCCTATTCCCCCAAAATTAGTATCACCTCCTCAGGCAAAGGACCAGACACCTCAAAACGAGGTCACTGCAGCTGTAATGTGATACAGAGTCCTAAAAAGGCATTTCCCAACTGGGACCTGGCCCCATGAGCTCAGTGATGTAAATAAAAGAGGCAGGATCCCAAAACTAGACTNNNCAGTGGTACTCAGCAGTGTAGTTCTAGAAACAGTTTTTCTGTTTTTTGAGAAAGTAATACATGTTTTCCTGCAGTAAGTTCCTGTATTATGTGATACTTGTGTTTTTTTATTTTACACATAGATACAACATTTAAAACCTTTTTTTTAAAAAAGTTTATTTTCCACAAGGAAGAGCAATAGGAAAAATTAAACTGTTTTCCACATACTGTTTTCTTAAAACAAGAGTCTACAAGGACATATTCAGCACCAAAACTAAAAACAAACAAAAAGAAAGTACAAACAGCCATAGAATATAATCTATAAAGCAAACATTTAATATTGCACTTTGTTTCTCTAATGTTTGGATTTTACTTACTTCTTCCTAATTCAGATCAGAATTCTCTATCAAATACTGGGTTTCAACTGTGAACCTGAAAGTTTTATAATGCTGAGAACTGACCAATATTTGTGGGAAAGTAATGCCTCTGAGTAATTTAAACCAGAAGTCTTTGTTTGATAACCTTATAGAATTTTTCATTCTAATCACTAAGGCTGAAATGCCAAGTCAATTTCTATGATATTGGTCAATCCTGCCTCATACACAATTTTCCATTGTATTGCAGTAGGTATTTTAATGCTATGTATATCAGCAATTGTTCCCTAGTCTGTAAAAAGAACAAAAAAGGAAAAAAAAAGTAAAACCACCAAATGCCCTTTTATACCAACGATCCCATCAGCTTTAAAAATTGTCTGGTTGGAGAGGGTAGAGGGAAGGGACATCCACAAAATTGGCCTAGTAACATCATCCAATTTCCTTCTCACCAACATTCCCGCTCAAAGCCCAAGCCTTTTAACTGAATCACTTAAAACGCGACTCATTTGTATTTTATCACCCTGTTGTCATTTTTGAAACATGAATGATCTTTCATGTTCTCATAAAGGCCACTTATGGAAAAGCCTATTTTGTCGCATTTATGAAGCCTTAAAAACAAGGCAAAGGTTTTTAAAAACGAGTACCATGCAGAAACACCAGCCTCCCCTCTCCGACTCTCTTCGGAGCTTTTTTATTGCACAGGGAGACAGGTATTTGATGGATTAGATCTTATTTGTTCAAATAGTCAAGACCAGAATAGTGTTTGTCAGTGACCTGTGTTCCATTGCTTCTGAAGAGCAAAGTTGACTTTCATTGTACATCTCCAGCATGCAAGCACTGGCACTTGTTAGCACAGGTAATGGCTCCATTGCACTCTTTTTCCTGTGGCACACTCAAGGGCAAGTGCTCTTTCCATACGGTTTCTTGCATTCTGCATGAATACATGGTATAATTCACTGTTCTGTTTGTTTTAAAGCTCTTGAGAGTGCCACAGAAGACGCAGTTATCAAAGCACTTCCAGCTAACTCATATTTAAGTATGGCTGGTAACACTGATCTTTCTCGCTTTAATTACACTTCTAATCTTGTACAGTATCATAAACCCTGAAGGTAATACAAAGTGCACAAACTGAGCTCTTAGCATAAAATAAGCTTTTCCTGCAGTTTGAAATATACTTTCTACTAGACTCATCACATATAGAATTTTTGGTGATTAAGTAGCTATATATAAAAATAAACTTCCTTTCCCTTCCTATCCCTACTACTTGAGATATTGATCTGTCTGCGAATCCTGGACAGTGTATGACCACTTCCTTCTAATACTCTTTTGAGGAACAGCTGGTGTCTGCTGGTGCTGCTTTCATTTATGCCTTTTTTTTTAGAGCTTCACAACTTGAACATCTTTTTTTCATAATGCAGAAAGAGAAATGGGAATGAGGAGGATTTTGTAACTTTTGTGTATGTCCTTATACCAGATCTCCCTCTCAAGTAAAGAACAAAAAACAAAACACAAACACAAAAAAAGAACTAACTCAACAGTGCAACGTAAAAAAACAAATAGCATTCCAACAGTTTGGCAAGTGATGAGTTCACCTGAGATTAAGTGATTTTTAGGCAGTCTGTAACAAAATGCTGCTTTGCGATAATAGTAGAAAGGCAACAAATTCTTAAAAGAAATCAAGAAAGTATACAATCTTGACGAAGTCTATTAGTTTCTTTCTATTAACTCTTCACACCCTCCCTCCCTATCCCCATATCTGTTGCTTATCTACTACAGTAGGCTGCAAAACATACAGCAAGAAGGATTGGCTTGAAGGCATTTGATGTTTGTAAAATAAATCCACAATAGGATCCAAGCTGAAGAGGTGATACATGATCAGCCTACTAGGACAATTCTGAGCATGTGCATATGCAGGTAAAGTCCAGGCTACATTAAATTAAAAAAAAAAAAAAAGAAAAGTCAGTGCATTTGTCAAAGTCTGTTACTGTTGGGTTTTTTGTTTGTTTGTTTCTTTTTTGTCAAAGCTTTCTTTTGCTCCTCATTGTGCGGACCACAAGACATAAGAAAGGGGTAACAACTGTCCGGCGTAAATGACAAAAAGCTGTAGTGACACTGAACCGCACAAGGTAAGCAATAAGCATGTGCAAATCTCCAAATTGTAAGAGGAAGCCAAACCTCTCTTAACGTGGTTTGAGTGTTTGGACACACATGACTGTAGGCTAGTAAGGCTGCTCCTAGTATGTGCCAGTATTTAAGAGAAAGGGGAGAAAGCTCAGTTCTTCAAGCATGTGGAGCAGTCCTACAATGTTACTGTAGGCTTCAAAGCATGATCACAGGTTGTTTTCATTTATTCACCACACAGGCTAGAGTAAACCCACTTTCTTTGAAAGTGTGTCTCCACTATGATGCCTTGACCTTCAACATGGCAGGTATGATTCCAAACCCAAGTCAAGTCAGCTTCTTATGGATTCTTTCAACGAGAAGGGCAAGATGGTCTGTCGTCTGTGGGTTGATCTGGGTTTGGATCAATCTAAACAAATGAGGAAAAAACACAACAATCTAAGGCATTTTTAGAACTGATTGCTACAAAATAAATCAATCCAAACACAAATTTTTAAGTCCAAGACAGTCAGAGATAAATGGTATTACCAATCCAAAAGTTACTCAGGTAACTGAAGTATCTCTAAAAATTAGATAAAACATTGAATTGAATATTACTAAGCACAGTGAAACACTTTAATCTGCATGTTGATAGTAGCTTAAGAATAAGCACAAACATGGAATAAAAAAATCATCAAAAATCTGCTAGTAGCACAAATGTTCTAAATTATTTATTGCAAAGTAAGAAGACAACTGGACTCATCACTTTAACATGTAACTTTAAATACTAAATTGATTTTGGAAGACATTTGACTTAAAAAGGCACAAAATTATTAGTAAAAATTCTTCTACTTAATTTGTAAGTAATGAATCCTGAAAAACCCCATAAAATGTTTCAGAAGTTCATGTGTACCACACATTACCTCCCCTTCTTTTCAACAAAAAGAAGGAGGTGAAGAACATAGTCTCTAATTTAGGTCTCCAAAACCCAACAGGAAGTATAGTTTAAGTGGACATTACATAGTTTGGTCAGTTATTTTAAAAATGCATTTTTTAGAACAAAGAAAAAGCTTACCTCTAAATATTTAGGGTACCTAAGATGAAAAGCCCCAGAGTTGTATTCTAGGCTTATGTGATAGAAGAGACACAAAAAACATGCCACTCACTCACTCACTAGCAGATTAAGTGCTTCAAAAGGAAAAGAAACAATCAAGAGTGGGTGGATTCAGGCAAGATTTAGCCAAAGGACCCTATTCTATTTTGCCCTATACCACTGCTTTTCTTTGAAAAATATGAACATGGCTTTTAAAGGTTTTGAAGCCTGAACTTGTGTCCCAGTTATTGAGTGACTTTCACAGAACTTAACTTGCAGACAGAAATGTTTGAACTATGCATTTAGAGAAACCTGAGCCAGAAAGAACACCTCTGTATCTTCTCTGCATGGAAATTCTGAAAGTAATACATACAAAGAGCTAAAAATACAGAGTACTTTTAGAGAGCAGAGGTGAAAAACAGTTTGTTGTGCATCTATAGATTCAAAATGTTGGTATTCAGTAATGTCATGTATTACATAAATAATGCAATATAACTTTAATAAGTCGCTGAGAGAGTGCAAAACAATTTCAGAATCTCTATGAAGCATTACAATAGTGAAGAATCCTGAAATTTTTTTATGCAATTTACCTGCACTTTGCTAAAACTAAGTTACCTGTTCATATTTTTGCTTATTTGTCCTGGTTTTCTTAAAGTAGAAACAGTTTCTTACTTTTATTCCACATGACAGAATTCAAAGAAACAGTGCATTCATAACTATATTTTGAGGTACCTACTTCTGAATAGAGGGGTGGAGGCAGAAAACGAAACTCCTGGATGTATGCAAACAGTGGTCCTGGAAGCGCTCTCTCAAAGTCATCACAAACACCTAAGGGTGCAAGGCTGGACTGCCGCTGCTCCTCCGTAACCACTTCTGCATAGCTGGGAGGTGCTGCAGGGAAAAGGCACACGCAGTTCGAACAACAAGTTCTTATGCATGTCAAAACACATAACATGATAAATATTAAACTTTTATACTGTAAAATGCACCAGGCATTTACATAAATTATTTCAATGATTTTTACACAGTTATTGAACATGAAAAAGAGGGTAGGTTGCTACAGTTTATTTTACAGCTATGCTCAAATCCAACAGCAGACTAACCATTGTTCATTGTGGCTTAATTATCACCTTCAAATTTAAAGCATACTCAGGACACTAAATTTCTGTTAAAGGCAGGAACATTGCACTCCTCTGGACTCCATCATCAGTCTGGGATCTGTACATTAAAACCCTCATATGTTTATATGCAAAAAGAGAGAAGCTACAGAGCTTCTCCTCTGACAAAAGAGATTCCCACTGAAATGGATTACATTATCCTTTCACAATGTCTTGCCTACTAAGGACAATAAAGATCACCTTAGTTGCTATTCTGATAGGTTACACTGACTTACAACCAAGAATACAGCTGGGATACTGGAGACAGAATTAATTCTGCCCAGGTACAATGACACACTGTGCTTTCACTTGTACCAGCTTCCAAGCAGCTGAATGCCACTGCTTGTACATCTGAGAGAAGAAGGCAAAGAGGGGAACTCCATTCTTCTACACAGAGCAAGCAGGTAGCAAGGAAGCATCCACAAAGGACCTTCTATGGACCTTATTAAGAAGAATGTAATTTGTATCTGTTTACATGACAGCAATGAATAAAGCACACAAAAATCGAAACAGACTTGTTTTGTCAGGTTACCTTCTGGTCTTTCAGGCAGTGTCAGACCAAGCCAATTCATATTCATGCTACACTGGCTGCTTACACTTGATGTTCTGCTACCAAATGGGTGTAGAGGAATGGTGCCAATGACCAATGGTAAGTTAAGGAATAAATCCATGGCACCAGGAATATCCACATATACCTAAAGAACAATAAAAAAGTATAGATTAAAAATAGGTTTGTATGAGCACTTCCTAATTACTACACTAAAATCTGTAGCCATGTAATTTTTCACAAGTGGCTGAAATTTCATTTTGTTCATTTTAGAGACAACGTCCCTATGGAGACAAATAGCCCCCCCAATACAAAGGCAGCTCTATTCTCTTAACACAAATCCTCACATGGAAATGTTACATACTTGTAACATGTTTCCTTAGAACGTGCAAGATTTAAACTGAATTTACTTAAAGAATTCCTGCAGGACACCTAATGCTAGGTTGCGTACTTCTTTTGTAAACAGTTAGCAATTCACAATGCTTTGTTAACAATTTGCAAGGAATCATGGAAACTACTCATGCTCCAATTAAACAACACAACATACCATCAGTGAATACTCCACACGGATTATACTGCAGTCAAGAATTGAAGGAGAAACAGGTGGAATTTTCAACTGTTTGCCATTCCAGGTTTCTGTTTTGCCAGACGACAAGGATTCCCCACGCAGGCTAGCAACAAGCTGCTTGACTTCCTTCATTTTCCCTTTGGCATAAAATGCCTGTGTTTGGTAAATGGCTGCCTTTGGCACCACCACACGGGAAGAGCAGTTCTCAATCTCAGCAAAGATCTGAATTGATTCACCTGAAACAAACCAACATTTCATTTTTTTCTTTGTATTCGCAAGGCAACTGAAGCAAATTGGCACATACTGTGTACTGCTATAAGGCACTGGATGCTGCTAGCAATGCTCCACACTTTGAACAATATCCACTGAAGCTAGCAGGAGTAAGGTCACCATGAGATAAATCTAACAGAAAAATGCACAGGCCCAATAAAAGCAATGTCCTTTAACAATATGGAGACAGAGCAAGCTAACAAAATCAGTCATTTAAAATAGCAAGACAGATGAATGCAAATCAAAATGGTAAGAATAGTTTAAGTATTTCTTTTATATAACAGCAGCTAAGCACACACTGTCATTTTAAAAGGGAAGGAAAAACATTTCCTATAATTACTTCTGTTACGTACCTGGGGTGTAGCCCTTCCTTTCAATTTTGGCACTTAAGGATATTGGGCCTGAGGTACAAAACCAACAACAGAGAGTTTTTTCTTTTGTGCCTGCTTGGGGTGACTGCAAGAAAAGAACATTTTCCATATAATAGAGTGCTCCACGAATCTTTTAATCTGTTCTAATCAACACAAAAAAATTATTATTATATACATTCTATGCATTTAGATATGCAGTCTATGCATATCTAGTTTTAATTAGAGGGAAAAACCTCAAGCAAATTGCACCATGCAAACTATAAGCTTGATTCTAATTCCATACTCATTAACAGTGCTTTTCTGCCACATTTCATACAGCATTTATACTTAAAACAAGTTTTTATA
The DNA here is from genome assembly GCA_035582745.1 of Loriotus luctuosus. Taxonomy (NCBI): domain Eukaryota; kingdom Metazoa; phylum Chordata; class Aves; order Passeriformes; family Thraupidae; genus Loriotus; species Loriotus luctuosus. The sequence continues at coordinate 1,554,992 of JAWWEY010000130.1, forward strand.
CATAAATAAATTTAGCACAGCTTAAGAAAGGCTTTATAGCCTACATATCCCACCATATTGCTGAAGAGCTTTTAATTTGCCAGTAAAATAGAATGCCTATCTCTATGTAGCATAGTATTTCAGAAACAGTAACTAAGGTAAAGTACTGTAACCTTGACTCCTGCTATTTCCTGTTTCAAAATGATCTTGTTTCATCTGTATTAAACAGATCTTGTTGTTTTACATGACACCAGGATTTAGGACTTGATCCAAAGCCCATTAAAGTCAAATGAGAGTCTTCTGATTTTAATGGAATTTGTGCAAGGCCAGTGTCCCCTTGCAAGTCTGATTTTTCACCCATACACACAAGAAACCTATTTCAATGGATTTTGAGAATCTTTTCCCCCCTTCATGGGGGGGTGAATTTGAAGAAGAGTGGGGGGGAATGGAATTTTAGGTCTGATTGAATTCAAATCCTCATTGAAAGGAGTAGTGACACTGAAATTATTTTTATGAAATGATACTTCAGAAAAAGATTATAGAGCATTGTGATAATTTCTCCCCATTGGTAGAAAACTATCCATATGAAAATGATCGATTATGCACACCAGTACATTATTTACTTTGCATTTTTAAGTTTGCAGTCTGTCACACTAATTCTTTTACATGTCACTGTTCTTTCTTCAGAATCAAAGAAGAACAATTCTCGAAATTTTCCTTCTTACTCAAACTTAACAATTTAGTATTAATTTAAATTGACAAAACCATTTTACGTATCTTAAAAGTAAAGCAACTCCAAGTACAGGAAGATGTAGCTTTCAAAATGGAAGAACTTACAGAGTTGCAGAGCTAATGTAATATTTAGAAGATTGGCTGTAACTAAGTATCAAGTAAGTACAGGTAATGTACTAGGTAAAATAGATATGGACATTGTTTCAGTTATTAAACTTTGTTATTTTTTATGCCAGAAACAAAAAATGAGTAATTCTGTCAATTCTTACCAGTAATGAAGGAGTGTTGATATCTATATGTTCAAAGACTGTAAATTCCTTCTTTAATTTTACTGGTAGAAACCAAGGCCTATGCAATTCGGCTTTCACCCAATAGCGCACACTGCCATGTCTGCCTTCGAATGAGGTAGCAAGTGGTCTGTGCAGGACACAAAGGTCAAAACTGAGTAAAGTCTTTCTGTCTAATAATGATACAATTGATCAAGACAGTGATTAGTATATAAAACTGCATTTTTAATGCACTGTAGTACTTAATGTAGAGCATCTCAGGAAAATTCAAAAATTAAAGATGGGAGAAAAAATCATCTCCAATTTATCCTACTATAGTTTTTCATAAATTTTAGGAACCAATTAGAGAATTGTACTAGAAAATGCCAGGAGAGCACAGATTTTCCTTAAGCTTAAGAGGTCACTTCCACATCTGGGGTAAAGTATGCCCTTTTGACTACCAGTTTAGAATTACCATTAGCACCAACCAATTATAGTTTTGGATACCGCCATTGTGTATTATTTACTTGGTCAGTAGCTCAACATCAGTTTAATTTTAGCTGTAACTCAGCACTTCCATAGTTAGGCTCACCTTAAGCAGAGTAAATATTACAACATGGAGTTCTGAAGAGAGGCTATTTTGAGCACCTTCTACTCTTTCTCTACCCTGATGAGACAGCTTAAAACATTTATAATACTTAAGAATATACACATATACCCATCTATGTATTTATATATACACACACATATAAAATCATAAAAACTACTCTGAAATTTGCCAAAAGAAGGAAGTCTATTTAGAAGCTGGAATAAAGATGATGTAGGTAATATTTCCAGACCTGTGAACACCGCCTTTTTTGCCGTACTAAAGTATCCTTAAAGTACAATTATTTCAAATTAACAGTAGTTTTTGTAACTTATTCTCTTTATTTCTGTATTTTTTAAATAAATAATTAAATTTATTTTGTATTTTACTATGTTCTGAATACATGCTTATATATACATTAAAATAAAGTATTTGTGACATTTCCATATTTTCCACAAAGAGTAATACTAGCCATGCTAGTGCTTAACTAGAATTACTCTTTCAGTTACAGGCTTGACTTCACTATTTGCACATTTGAAATGTTTAGTTTTTTCCCCTAACAACGCAATTAAAACTTCAGTTTTTCATTCTGTCCTATCTTCTGTAAAGGAAAAATCAGTAAGGATGATGCACATCTTTCCACTATGGCTCTGAAGTTTAAGCCAGTTTTGGAAATATTCTATGGACACAAAATAGCAAGTAAGTAGGCAGTGTCAAAGTTCAGGCTTTTAATATCACCCTTTGTTTTTCCAGTATTATTAAAAACTGGCTTAACAGCTATTCTTTTATGGCACTTAGAAAGAACCAGTGATTTGACCAATACTTGTGATCTTTTGCTATCTGGCTGTTTCCCTTCAAGCTAAGCATTTCATATTCATGTTTTAAATGTTTTTGGTTTGGGATTTTTTGTTGTTTTTTTAAATGCCCCATTAAACTCAACAGAAAATCAGTACTAGCCTTACCGTTGAGATTTTTACAGAATGCTAAATTGCTAAATCGAAGACCACGTTCACAGGTCTTCCCAGAAAATCTTACCAAAACTATGTAGAAGTCCCCTGCCGTTCACTTTGAAACTGTTACAATGTTTGCCACCTGCACATTTTCCTAAAACAAGCACCTCTAATAAACAACCTTAGTATTAAGCAGTGAGCTTATTCACATATAACTGCCAAATTTTCAAGTTTTTAATGACTGCTACTTGCCTTTTACAGTAAAAGGCTCATTTTTTATCCATATTCATACTCCCTCTTTTCCTGTGTATTTGATTTTACTGGAACTTGTATTTTTAGCTCATTTCCATATTTCCAACTCTACTATGTCCAATCTTACATCCACAGTGCCTACAGTACATATTTCAGACAGGAGTGGGGCAACAATTTTTATCTTACCAGAACAAACTTCTACTCTTACTCTTGCTTTGCGTTTGCTTTCTAAACCAAATGAGATTTGCTAGGAAAATTCCTCTTACTCTAACCACCTTTGTTTCCACCCAGGCCTTCTGCATAAATAGCCACCCTGGGCACATACACCCTATCTGAATAAGAACAATCTCCTCTTTTGTTGAAATCTAAGTAAAGTAGCCACATCTGTTCCAGACTTGAGCCCAAACAAAGCCCAATTCCACTGTGATCTTATCTCTAGTTCTGCTGGTCTGCATAACTCCAGTAAATGGTTGAGTTAGAAGGTATTTCAGCCACTCTGCAGGACTTCAGTGACAGTTCAAATTCCTCTCCCCCTTCTTGGTAAGGGGAAATAGCCTGGAATATCTAGTCAGTCAGTAAGACTTGGTAAAAAGAAAGTGAGCAACTGGGCAGCAGCGAGCTCCCTTTCTGTGGAAATTTTTTTTAAAAAGGGATGGGTATATCAGTGCAAAAG
>JAWWEY010000130.1:1639177-1671410 GCA_035582745.1 Loriotus luctuosus
TCTTTCTTAAAGCAAATAAAGTAAATAAAAGTGAATTATCATTTTGGTTACCAACATTTGGCCTCTTTTGTGTCTTGATCCTGTCCTGGGTATATTTGAACTTTTCCCCTCTCTACACATGCAGGTTAGGACAGGCTGTTGCCATGATCCAAGAAACTGGGGCACTTAGAACAACAAATTGGAAAGGACTAGCTCCTTTTTCTTACATATTTCTGCTCATTTTTCTTGTACATTATTTTGGAATTCATTAGCATAACCAACTATGGTGGTGCACAAAGCATCACCAAGAATATAGGTCTGATCTGCAAAAGTGTGGCCCCATGGACTGATGGTAATAAGGAGCTCTGTATTAATTTAAAAGCCTGCAAAAACCATTCTGTATTTGCATTGTCAGAACTCACCATGGTAGACTGAATGTCTGGCTCCTTAAAGTAAATTTGTTTATCTTTTAGTTAGATAGCCATCCTTAGTGATGCTGTGATTATCAGGCAAAAGGTAAATAAAAACAATAGCATGGACACAGAGATCAAGAGTGTTATGTTTCTGAAGGAGGGTCTGAAGTGCCTCCTGCTTCTACCAATGAAAATAATACATATCATCATAGAACTTGACATAGAAAACCATAAGACTTATTTCAGTTTTTTTTGGTTTTTTGTTTGTATTTTTTTTTTTGGCCACTGGATTTCTGAAAATAAAGTCAACTTTCCAGAAAAGAAGGAAAACAAGAAAGGAAGAAGAAAATTTGAGGCCCTGCCTGATTTTGGAAGAATCCTTTTTTAATAGAAAAAACCTTAATAATACCTTAAATTAATACACTGTTAAATTCTCTACTGCCTGATAAACTCTCCCCTCTTTTGGTTACATGTACTTATAAATTTTAAGAGGAAAAACCCATTCATTTTTATTGCTGTGAACAACTAGGTAAAAAATATATGTTTAGTAAAAAATATTCTAGTACCAGAGGTTGTTGCTTTCTTCTTTACACAAAACAGAAATTAATGTCTTACCTGACTTCTGATTGACCATTCAACATTATGTATTTCAAAGCAAACTGGGGTAATTGAAAGGCTTGGGACTTAAGGGTTTCTGCATGAGTTTCAAAGTAACAGGGAAAATGAGTGCAATATCCATCAGTTTGCTCCTTACCTGAGGTGGCTGTTGGAAAGAGATCATCACTTTCCATAGAAAACCATGTATAAGGCGATGCTTCCAGAGATAGTCCAGTGACAATGATGCTCCTTTTGGGAAATAGGTTATTTTAAAAGATAAGGATGATGATCCTTTGATTTATAACTAAATGTTTTAAATATGAAAATACAGCAGTATATCCCAATGGAAATAGGAAATTACCAAAAGGCAGTCTTTTGACTGGCCAATTAATGGATAAGGCATTTTTCGTGAACCTGATCTTCATAGCTTTGAACTGCAAATATATTCAATATGACTGGCATTGAATTTCCAGGGAAAGGGAATACCATTGTATATCTGTATTTAACTTATACTGCAACTAATAAGGCTTATATTTAATACTTGGCTTTATACCACTCTCTGAGAGAAAAATTAGGAGATGTTACAGCCTTAAATTTCAATTTGCAAGTTTTTTTGCTGTTTATTGCCTTCCTTTATTTTCCCTCTTGTGTGCCTTCATACACCTTGAGCTGTAGGTTACATTTATGAAATAATTCATGCTTCTGAAGTAACCCAAGAGGCTTGAGTAGTCTTAAAAAGCTTTGTGTATTGGTATGCATTAAATTACAGAAAACATACAAATCTTTTGGCTCTTACAACACACATTCAGCTTAGACTATTTCTTTTTAAAAAGTTTATGGGGCTTTCACATTCTTCTTCTCCTCCTATCCCTTTACTCATTAATACTATGTGCTTGAGGCTTCTTTAAGCAAGGTGAGAGAATAATCTGCTCACTTCCAGTTAATTTCAATGGGAACTGTGTGGCTAGACACTTTAGTTTGAAAATATCAACCATTTTTCCACCTGCACAGACTTTCATCTCTGGTTAAAGAGACTTTGTCCAAACCTTCCAACACCTCTGTACTTGCGTAAGTAGCTCTACAGGGCAAAGAGCAACAAGAAACAGATCCAAAGGGACCTGAGAAGATTAAGATTTTTATGGGTAGCATAAATGTTTTTGTTTATGCATCTTATCTAAATGAGATTGCACCACCTGACTTTTTTCTACAGCACTTTTATTCTGGAAGTTGCCAGCAGGAAATAAGCATGTTTTTAATCCTTGAAGAAATGTCAGAGTGGATTGCAATTTATTTAGGTATTTTAAAAGTAAACCAACTACTTAACAACATATCATCCACTTATGCAGTAATGTCAGCACGTTAATTTTTTTCAGTAATTTTCATGTCTTCATAATTTTATTGTTTCTTCCTCCACATTTATTAGTTTCATCCCAACTTCCAGGTCTAAAAAGAGACAGTATAGTTCTGATCCTTGCTTCATTAACTTTCAGTAGGAGGGTGAATCAGCCATCAAAACTGAGGATCCCAAACATCTCATAGTCTGGATGAGTGTCTTTATCTGAGCGGCAGAAGTAGGGAAGGTTTTGCCTCGGCTTGGCAGGCGTTTTTGCTGTGTCATTTCTGGTATGAACCACTGTTACATCTTGAAGCCTCCCTGAGACAACTGTTGCAGCTTGGAGCTAGGATTTAAATATTCCCTTCTGATGAATGGATTCTGGTTTTTTCCTTTTATGGGGAAAATTTCAGAAGTGACTGAGTAATGTAGAAGCCTAAATCCCATTGAATGTCACTTAGAATAAAATTATCAAAAGCTCTTTTATTCTTAGAGCTTATACTTGTCAGATGCACAATCTGCCATGGCTGTCACAAATCATCTCTTCTAGATCCATTTTCACTTCTAATTTTCTAATAAAAAAAAGAGTAACTTAAAAGATCAGAGAAGCAGAATATAGTCCATTTTATTTAATGCCGGGGTTGATTGAATGGGATATAGTGAGTTTTGCTAGGTAGATTGTACACAGACATTCATCTCAAATACTTTAAAAAATATTCTTTTGGGCCACTTGACCTTTTTGTTATGCAGATATTCTTGCAAGAGTATAGCAGTAAATTGAATTTTACCTTGACACTCCTGCTCCATTCTGGCAAAGTGACACAAAATCCATACTGTACCCATTAGTGTCAGACTAACACATACTTGTTGCTGCAGGTTTTACTGTTATTGCTATTCCCTCAGCTCTCCTTTGCACCCCAAGGTACATGCATAAAAATATGTGCACTTCATGACTCATAAGATATATTTGGCCTGTGCATAGATACGAACAGGTAGAAAGGAAAATGATGGTTAAAATGGCCTGTGGCAATGTGCTTGGAGAACAACCTCCTACTGACCTATGTCTGCAACTCTGTGACCTCCGGAGGTGCCACAACCTCTGGATTAGACATGTACTGTGTCCCCTCTGCAGGGGCCTCCTGGCCCCTGCAGCCCTTTCAGGATGGACCAGAGCTGTGCTCCCAGTAGTTTAACTACAAACGTCCCATCTTTTCATTGTGACCCCTTTGCTGAAATCTTCCTACCTTGTAGAAATACTTTCTTTGGGGAATTCACTTTGTCAGATACAGATATGGTAGTAGATTCCAAGCACCACAGACAATGTGCAACCTTTAACAGTGAGATTAATCTCTCACATTTGTAGTAAAATTTTGATTGTTTATACATTATGGCATTAAAAAGCCCTGCTTCTTCTTGTTTATTGCCTAAAAACTCTGTTTTCAACTTAAATCTTTTTCTACTGGTCAATATTCTGAAACTTACATATTTAGCATTGCCCAGCAAATATTAGTGCCTGCATATTTATTAATAACCTATTGTAGTGAATTTCTATTTATTGACTCAGTCTCCTCATGTGACCAAACACTCTATTGTTTATTGTGCCATTTTCTTCACATCATCTTTTAATTCTATCAGTTTGGGCAAAAGTCACTCTGAGAAGAAGCTTTACTGGAAAGATTTGATACCACAGAAAAGGTGATATAATACACAAAAAATGTTTTATAAAGAGATTAGGAAAGAACTTCTAATACTCTGGAAAACATTGTGGATTTCTTGACTCATACCTGTGTACCTGAGATGTTTCAAAACAAAAACAGTCGTATAATTCCTTAATAATTAATAAGTTATTATTTGTGAAATAAGTCACATTACAATAGTATAGAAATAGTACAATAGTACTATTTCTTACAATGATAAGAAATAATGAGTTAAATCTGAACACTGTTTTTTTTTTTTGTTTAATGAGAGCTGAGAATATCACTGGGAGTGGTAGATTGTGAGCATATCTGCACCAAATAACAAAATCAATGTATTCAAATAAATGAATGCCAACAGGCGTAGGACTAGCTAAGAATCTGATTTCTTTGTACAAGTCTAATTTCTGCACACAAACATGCTGGTTTATTTTTTCTTTTTTTTTTAATGCAGAAACCAAGTGAACCAATTTAGAGATATACTTTTTAGCATTAGTATAAGGCATACACTACTGTCATGGTCTTGCAAATGTTGCATATGAATATAGGTGTTGTTATGATTTCATTTGGTTAAACTGTGGAGGAGGATAGCTGATTCTAGATATATTGTATTTAGTATTTAACTTATATTTTTCAGATTTTGGTTTATAAATAGATTATATATTTCATCTAGAAGACAAATTTTTCTTCCGAGTTCGCTTTCTTAAATTACTTTTGACATTCAACATAACGGTGAGGATATTCCATTCTGATTAACTCTGAGCAGTAATTAACCCTTCCCCAGAAACAGTGTATGCAAATAGGACCAGTTAAGAATGTGTACAAACTTATTCATGCTTGAGAGCAAATAGAAATAACTTACAGAAATATAGTAAGTTAAGATGTATTTTAGTGTTTGGTAAATATGTTATTAATATTTTGTTAGCAATGCAAGATCAACCATTTCTGAAGAATTTCTATGCCAAAAAAATTTATTTACCTCGTTTATAATAAAAAAAAATTTAGAACTCTTTATTAAGTATTTATGCATACACTCTAAATAATAAAACTAGATCTTAATATGATAGATAGATAGGGAAATTGCATTCTTGTGACCACAAGAGAGAGATGGAAAGAACGTTGAGGTTATCCAGGACTCTCTCAAACTCAATCTTTCTTTTCTGGACAGAAATGTACAGCAACAGAGAGATACATATGGAATGATAGCTAATCCTAGCTAGATCACATTGTGACTTCACCAAGAGATATTTACAGCAATGTCTACTGTACATTTGGAATGAAATACAACCTTTTCATCTATATCAAGGAGAAAATTTTCTAATATTTGTAGGTTCGCTCAACACCCCCTGGCCCTCCATCACTGCCAAAAAATCCCAAGATAAAGCACCAAAAAACCCAACTTAAAAAAACACAAAAAAACCTAAAAAATCCCCCAAAGGCCCCAAAATCACAAATCAAAAACTCAAAATCAAAATCAAAACCAACAAACCAACATCCCCCCTCCCCTGCCACAAAATAAACAAACAAACAACCCAACCAACCAGCTGCAAAGAAAAAAAAAAAACCTAAACCAAAAAACAAACAAACAAACAAAAAACCCTCAAAAAATTAAAAAACACCCATACAAAATAAACCACAATATACCAAAATATATGGGATATGGGGTATGTGAGAAATCTTACCCTGGTCAATTTTGATAGCAAAAGGGTGAACAAGCAGAACTTCTTCCCTGTGGCACAATGAGTGTGGTGGGCTGCATGGGATTTTGTGGCATGTGAAGGCTAATCCCAGAGGAGCTGAACTGAGTAAGAGGATTGCTATTCTTGTTGGCATTCGGAGGCACCAGGTTCAAAACAGACAAAATCCCTCACTTTTTCCCACATGAATAAGTCCACAACTCAAGTTCTCGCGCAGTGGAGAAATGATAAATGGCTTTTTGTGTTTAATGGCTTTAAAATGTATATGAAGGCATGTATACAAACACCTCCTGAGTACCCGTGGTAGCTGGCAGTGCCAGGGAAGTACAATACTACAGTACTGTCTCTTCAGCCTCTTTCCCTTAGAATGGGGTCCTCATAAGAAACCCTGCTCTGAATGAATTTACTGTTGACCATTTTTTTCTTCCATTACATTGTATAAACTTGATTAATGGTTTAGCTGCTCAGCTATAAACAGCATGGAAGGCAGGACCTGCTGTTACAGGCCAGGTGCTGTACAGCAGCATTGGGATGACACAGCTTCCTGGTCTGTTTTCCTCTCTTCCCATGCTGAATTCCCATGTAAAATGATAGATTTTACAGCTACCTTTCTGAGGGGATTGTAATTTGACTCCTGTTGATAGCAGCTGGTAGCCTGTGGTTAGATCTACATATATTTTGTCTTTAGAAACTCTTCAGGCCACACAGTTGTAAAGCTTGGACCTGTTTCTGTTCTAAACACATGAGAAATGCATTACTCCAGTAAGGCAACAAAGTACAACATAATTTTTGCCAACTCACAGATTTCCTTCCAAATCCTAACAACCCCTCCTTTCCTGAAAAATTTTTGCCTCTCTCCTAGTAGATGGTATGCTGTGTTTTGACAAAATTTTGTTTGGACATGGATAACAAACTGAACAAAAGCCATGGTTAGTGTTTAGAATATCATAAATAAACTTAGCTGCTGCACTAGGATACAAAATCACTCTTTTGTAACTGTAGTAAATGAAGTTCTAAAGTTTGGTTCATATAAACAAATTTATTAATAAAGAAATATTTTATTAATTTATTAATGTATTTATTAATGTATTTATTTATTAATAAATTATTTATTAATTAATTTTATTTATCCTGCCCCATATAGAATTATATCTGTTAACCCAGCTTCTCCATGTTCACCATTAAACGGTGACTTCATGTGCCACATCCACAAGCCTTTGGAACACTTCTAGGAGTGGTAATTCCACCACTTCCATGGACAGTCTGTTCCATGTGCCAGACTCTCTTTACAGAATTCTTCATCTGAGACATGAAAATTTTCTGCCTGTTACAAGGTAGCTTGTTTTCTGAGATTTTTTAAGATGCTGTTAATTTTTATACACTATTTTTCTACTCCATTATATTCTATCATCATGAGGAATGCCACTTAACAACCTAATTTAATCTTATGTGGAATATAATCTTAATCTTATCAGGTAAAGAAATATGTGATGCAGAAACAATAACCACTCTGACTAGCAGAGTCAGTGTAACTCAGTTTGGGTTTTGTTTCTCACTTAAGAGGGTGTATATATACATATATATATATATTTTTATGGTGTCTATTTCAAAGAAGTCTTGTTGCCTTTTAGTATAGCTGAATGGGTGATATTTTTACTTCTTTAGTCCTTCTGATTTTGACAAGGTTATTTTTGTACTCTGATGAAGTAGTTTGGACCTGGAGCAGTGCATGCCATCATGTGACTACTGGATAAAGTAATTATTTTTTTTTTCTTGCTCTGTTTTTCTCCTTTTCTTTTTCACTAGTACTTTTTCACTAGTTAAAAGGCATAATTTTCCCATGTCTATAGTATAGCTCAGGCCTCATCATTTTTTCCTTCCCACAGTCCTGTCATTATCCATCTAGGTCCAGAAATAAGAGTAGCTGGAGCTGGACTGCAATAGAGAATTATCACACTCGCCTTTCACCTCTAAACCCCAATTCCACATACAGGTGTCAATTAGAAATAGTTTTTCTCTCCCTCTTGCCCCATTTGTTCACAAAATGAAAGCCACAGCACTGCCTCACATAGCTGTCCATCTTCTCTCTCTGTCGTGGTGCAGGGGTTGGGATAACGGAGGTGTTGTGCTGGTCTGGAATTAAGTGCAGGACTCACAACTGATGGGGACACTTCACTTCACTATCCTTTTTCATGCTTATGAACTCAAAATTCTCTCTGTAGCTGGAAAGCAGTCCTATTGGAATTATGAAAGTGCTGTAACAACTTATTGTGTCTTGAAGACTTTATAGTAGAGAGTTGTTTTGGTTGGTTTTTGTTTTGTCATTTGTTTCTAAAGTCTCCATCTTGTAATGTGGTGTATTGTTACTAATCTGGAAGGTGATAGTCCCCAGGTAACTGCAATGTGATATAACACATCTACTGCACATCTGCTCTTGTTCTAGCAGCTGAAGGTTATTACTGCTCCAGAAGACTAGTAGGGTATAAGAAAGTTTTTTTTTCAGTTTATTTGTGTTTTTCTACTTCTTTCATTGAAAGAAGTATTCAGGTAGCAGGTTAAAAATTAACAAAGGAAATAATTTTCATGTATCTCTGAAATGTGTAATGCAACTCATTGCCATGGGCTATCATGGAGACAAGGTAGTGATAAGTTAGATTTAGTTAAGTTTATGAATCCTCATGGCTAGTAAATATGATTGAAATGTAACTCACAGTCAAGAAGATGGAAGTGCTGAAAGATGCAATGGTATACCAGGGTTTCTCCATTAGTCTCCTATTTCACATACACTTGCTCATGTACCCTTCCTCTTCTAGAGGTGGTACTAGGGACATGTTTTTGTGATAGAGACAACTTTGGTCTGACCTGTTATGGTGATTTTTTTCTTTTCATGTCTTCTGAGGTTCATTTTTTTAAGCACAGCTGTTGTGAAAAATTGTATGAAGTAAAACTTCTGAAAATTACTAGGAAATTATTGATCTAAGAAATTTAGAATGGAAAGAGTTAATTTAGCGACATCAAAAGTTTTTCCCAATAATAAACATAGACGAAATGTTTATAAGATCATTTCCTGTTTCTATTCTTGGTTTAGGCATCATAAGGATCTAAGGTAATTTTGTAACATTTTGTTGACTTGTTGGTTTACCAGTTATGTCTCTTGGTGCTATATGACCTGCATCCCAAAACCTGGAATACAATACTAGAAAAGATTATTATGCAAATTCTGGTTTTAATATATTATGATATTTTTTGATATTTATTCCTATTTAACACCTCAGTTTTTGCTTTAATCTAATTCTGAACAGAAATAACCACATACAAATAGTTTTAAAAATGGCTTTGTTAAAGGCATTTTTGTTCCAAGGAAAGCACCTTGCCTTTCCACAAGTTCACCTAAGATAATTTTACACTTTTTTCATAATTGTGGCTGTCTCACGCCAGTGCGTTAAATTTCCCCAAAACTATTATTGTCAGGTAGCCTAAGAAGCTTTATTACTTCAATTTTAAAAATTACACAAAGTGATATGATCTCAGAGTTGTTCAACCAGGTACACTTTAAAACTCATTATCAGTGACCTTCAATGTTATCAATTCATTACATATAATTTTACTCTTCATTTAGTTGTGTGCTTAGAGACAAAGCTGTGTGTATTGTCTAGTTTAAGAAATGCAATTTACTAGTTAAAAAGTTGCAAATTGTGTTCACTATCATTTATTGTGTTCTCTTTCTTAGTGCACTTGATTTTAGGTGTTTCCCTCTATTACTGGTTTATGCAGCTTAAGTAAATGTATCCCACTGCTAAGTAAGACAGAAAAACCAGTAAGACCTGACAAAAAGAAGGACAAGGTACTCAAAAATGTTTCACCTCAGTGTTCAGTGATAGTATCTCTTCCCACAGCTCTCAAACCCTTGAATGTCAAGGCAGAGATTTGAGGGATTTCCAGTATAAATGGAATGAAATTCAAGACCACCTGAGGAATACAGAAATCCATGGGACCCAGTGAGATGCACCCTAGAGTCCTGATGATGTAGTTCCCAAGTTCCTTATCATATTAGAAAACTTGAGGCAATCAGGTGAAGTCACGCATGACTGAAAACGGGGGAAAATTATGTTCACTTTAAAAAGAGTTAAAAAAAGAGAACCCTTAGGAGTATTGACCAGTCATTTTTACCTCCATGCCCAGTAGGATCATGCAACCGATCCTCATGGAAGATATGCTGAAAGAAAAGTAGCTGATTAGAGACAGCCAACATGGTTTCACCAAGGTCAAGTTGTCCTTATTAATCTGCAGGTCTTCTACAATGAAATGACTGCATCAGTGGACAAGGGGACAGCTGTGGATGTCATTTACCTAGACTTCTGTAAAGTTTTTGACATGTTCCCATGGACCATGCATACCTATAAATAGGAGAAATATGGGTTTAATGGATGGACTGCTAGAAGAATAAGATACTGGCTGGATGGCCTTTTCTAATATGTTGCAGTCAATGGCTCAGTGTTCAAGTAGAAACCAGGAACAAATAGTCTATCAAGAATAAATAGGCCTTCAAGATTCTGTACTGGGACTAATACTTTTTAATATCTTCATCAATTGCATACAAAGTGGGATTGAGCATACCCTCAGAAAGCTTCAGCAGACGGCGCCAAGATGAGGGGTGCTGCTGCTGTGGTGGAAGGAATGTATGACTTCCAGAAAGACCTTAACAAGATGGAGACGTGGGTCTATGTGAGCCTCATGAAGCTCAAAAAGACCAAATGCAAGGTCCTGCACATGGGTCAGGGAGATTTCCAGTAGCAACAGCCAGGGGAAGTACAAATCAAGAGCAGCTCTGAGATGAAGGAGTTGAGGCTGCAGAGAGACCGGACATGAGGCGTCGATGTGCACCTGCAGCCCAGAAAGCCGAATGTGTGCATCAAAAGAAGCATGGACAGTGGGGCCAGACCGGTGATTCTCTACTCTGCTCCTCTACTCTTAGACCTCATCTGGAATACTACAGCCACCTCTCCAGCATAAGGGTCGGTTGGAATTAGTCCAGAGTAGAACACAAAGGTGATCAGAAGACATGACCACCACTGCTATGAAGACAAGCTGAGAGAATTGGAGTTCAGCCTGGAGAAAGGAAGGCTCTGGTGTGACCTTAGCCCTTTCCAGTGCCTAGAGACACTACAGGAGACCAGGAGAGGGACTTTTGTGAAGTGCATGGAGTGATAGGATAAGGGGTAATGGCTTTAAACTGAAAGAGGGAAGGTTTATATTAAAGCCTAGGATGAATCTCTTCTCTGTGTGGGTAGTGAGGCTGTAAAACAAGTTACCCAGAGAAGCTGTGGCTGCCCTGGCTGGAAGTGTTCCAGCCCAGGCAGGATGGGGTTTTGAGCAACCCGATCAGGTGGAACGTGTTCCTGCCCATGGTAGTGAAGTTGGATTAGACGACCTTTAAACATCCCTTACAACCCAAAATGTTCTTTGACTTTTTGGTTCTAAAATCGTTCTTAAAACCAAGAAGAAATACCAAAATAAAAAGTATTCCCTTTTCAGTGAATATTTGTCTTTTATTGCTCTGGGGGCTTCAGTTAAACCAAGAACTAGAACAGCATAAGGCAATCCTTAGGAAAATTCTTACACATTTTTTGACTATTATAGGGTCTTTGGGCCAGTCAAGATCGGAAGATAGTGGTTTCTCCTCTTGTGAGAACCATTGTCAACAGAGAAGTTATTCAAGCAATTTTTTGGATCTACCTTAATAAAAGTGAAAGGAGAGTAGATATTTGTTTGAGATTTGTGTGTTGTAGTGTGTACTATGTAATTACTTTTGAGTATTATTCTTATATTTACTATGATATTATTTTTATTAACAATAATATTATGGATTGTTTGTATCATAAAAAGGCAAAGATCACATGTAAAAAACAATAAATTGTATCTTTCCAGTGGTATCCTGAAGGATATGAAGGGGACGAGGTTTTATTTAGCAGTGTGATGGAAGAAGATGTCCCAGTTATCAGGATGTGAGGTGGTTTATGAGGATGAATAGATTTGACAGTATATTGGAGATTTTTCCTTAGGCAGGAAAAATCAGCACACTTAGATAAAGTTTAGGATTGAAACCTTAGGAAGAGGACCTAATGAAAAATGATGCCAGAGTTATCAGTATGAATAGCAGGGCTGGGATGATTTCAACAGTCACTGAGAAGAGAATGATAAATCCAAGGTCTGAATTCAGGTGCATATAATGTTTGTGGCTTGTTGTTTTGTTTTATTGTGAATTAATAAAATGAGATTGAGACCTGGATCATGATTATAAACTTCAAGTATTTGAGAAAAGAAAACTTCAAGTATTTGAAGAAAGATAATTCATACTTTGCAATAAAACAAAAACAATAGCCATGAAACCTGACATTTTAATTTTTAGAGAAAATTCCAATGATTTAGCATGCTTGAGCATGTATTGGTAAATTATGACACAGCCATGTGGACAGATTTATTTGACCATGATAATGTTAAGTTGAGAACTGGACATCCAGAAGGATGCAAACCTGGTCTTATGTCTTATGAAACATTTTGGAATCTGTTTGTACTTGACCGTATCCTGAGCCAAAGATTGGTTCTGTTTGTTTGCATAATGCACTTGGTTACTTCCATTTGTGCTAAAACTGGTTCTCTAAATGCTTAGTAGTTCTCAGAAAGAAATAGCTATTAATTATTCTCTAAACATCTCAGTGTACTCTTATTGACTTCAGAGAATTTTGTCGTATGATCCCCCATCTTGTTACTTTTAGGTTCTTTTTTCCTGATACATTCCTAACCTACCATGCCTTTCCCCATTGAAAATTTTCCATGCATTGGATCTTTTCTTTGTCCATAGTCCTACCTTGCTTTTTGATGGTTTTCTGAGTCACAGTGACTAGATTTGAAGTCGTGTTCAAGATGTGAGTTTTGTCAAGATTTCATTAATAGTTTTCTGTTATGTTAGACATTTTCTACTTGATTCTCAGTCTAGTCTTAATTTTTAACACTTTTAATGCCTTCCGGCATTTTTAGAGAGCTCTTTCCCAAAAAGGACTAATGTAGAGCCAAGGAATAGGGATGTATATGGGTATTAGCTTTTTCCTCCTGTGGTGAGCCACAGAAATAATAAAGCCAAAGAGAGTCTGTCATTGATAGCACTAAAGGTATTTATTGTGTAGAAAGGAGTACGGATGAAGAGGAAAAGATAATTAAAGACTAGCAGAACTCTTACCAAGGTGCAAGCATGACTGGGACTATCAAGGCTGGATTCAGGTAAGATTAATTCTATTATATAATGAATGTAAAAACGTCATTAAGTTTCCTTAGCACAGAAACAGAAAAGAGAGGTCATTGACTGTAAGAAGTAAAGGGAATGGGATTTTGTTATTTGCTTAAATGCAGAAACAAAAACAATTAAATTGTTTTACTGTCCCTATAAAAATACCATACTGTGATATAGTACTGGCTTTCCATTGAACACAGATCCATTCAAACTTGTGACTTACAAGCCCTGGTGAAGGACTAGTCCTTACACCAACAGAAAGTTTTCCCAGTCACAGCCTTCCTTTACAGTGGTCAGCTGAAGCAATAAAAAGTCCTGTCAATACAGTAGTAGTACCAGAGCCAAAACTTTCAAAGCAGTCTCTTCCAAAGTGTCTCTAATTCAATGACGAGGGAGTGAGACCAAAAGAACCAGCCAGCCAAAAAAGCCAGCCACCAAAATTACTATTTCTGCTATATTCAGGACTGGATGGAAAACTTTCTTTTTACTGAAGCATTCTGAAACTGTTCCTACTTCAACACTTTTTACCCTTCCAGCCAGTAATCTCATCCTTAAAAAGAATTCTAAAAGATATATTGCTAGTGGAGAAGAAGATCTGGTTGTCATTGTATCTTTTGTGAGAGCTTCAGGTTTAGCAATGAAAAATAATATATTTGTCTAGAAAGATAGGTTCATCATTATATTTCTACTATACTATATAGAGGGATTTCAACCTTTTGGTTCCTTCTCTCCAGAACTGTAGCTATATCAGAAATGCCAGAATACATTTAGTTAATTAACAGATTTATAGACTACTTTTTCCCCATTTCAGTTAGTGAAAACATGAGTTGGCTAATTAATTACAGCTAAGACGCTGAATTTTTTTCTAATATGACATGGATGCCCTGAAGAAAATCAGTATTTATTGCAGTAATTATCATTTTCTGCTTGGCTGTTTTAAAACTGATCTCAAACACTGCAGTTCTAAAGTTAAGCAGTTTCTGTTAAGAAATACCATCTGCATGTACAGCTACCGTATATGTTAGATATGTAGACTGGCAGATAAGGTGTTTTACAGCACCACACTTAAAGCAGGTGGTTACATTATTAGTATTAGTACTTTCTGAAATCGCATGCGTTTTTAAAACAAAATGGATTATACTATTACTTGTCCCCTTTTAGTAGATGTATTTAACTTTTTAGTTATGAAATATTTGATGGGAAAGCTCACTGGGGAGTGTATTGGCACTTGAAATTAATTTCACTTGTAAGGGGGAGAAGGAATTTTAATAACTGCAGAAAAGGTAATTTAATATATTCTTAGCGTATGACAGCATGCTTACCACCACAAATCAGACTAAAGGCTCTATTTGTGAATGAATCATGTCCCATTTACCCTCCATTTTTATGCAGTGTAAGTTTAATGGAAATACCTTACTGTGTGTTTTTTCTGTAACATTTTAACATTGCACTCAGTCCTCTGTGGCTTAAGCATGTAACAATAACTTTTCTTTAAACTGTGGGAAATAAGAAAAGACAAAAGTAAAGAGGTATGAAGGATGAGTATGTTAGAGAGGAAACTCAAATGAGTTTGTAAAACTTTTTTTTTTTGCTGAAAAATGCTGATTTACAAGTCTGCTTCATGATTTTAAGTTTCCAGCATAAATTTAGCCCTGGAAACTAAAAGAAAGCTTGTCTGGTGTTGGGCAACTGCAGAATCTGCACAGGCTGAAATAGATGGGGGAGGAATGGAATATTTTTTTCCTTAGATATCTCAATCCCCTACATATCTTATTCTTTCTCATCTTCCTCCTTTATTCTAATATTATCAATCCTTATTTTCATGGATCTTTTCATTAAAGATAGGCTGGGTACAGATATATCCACTGCATTTAACCTGTTACTATGTAAAGGCATGAATTAGACCAGAATTTAGGATGGACAAGCAAACAAACCTGGAGTCACATGGTCCTGCTTGTCTAAGCCCTGGTCATCATTCAGTTTTGTTCTCTTTATAAATATTTTGTTCTAATTTTTAAACCTTTTTTCCTCCCACTGAAGAGTTCACTTTCATACTTGTTAAACTTGTAATCTGGGACAATATCCTTGTTTTAATCTGAAATATGTATAGATGAAAAAAATTTCATGGTGGGAATACTGCGGGACTTTGTGAAACCACAGGTGAGAATTGCATTATTTTATAGTCAGCAAGTCCCCTCCCCATTTTCATATCAGCAGTTTAATCCTCCATGTTGTTTTTGCATTCCTTCCAGACTGGACTCCTTCTGCCCTAGAGGGGTCTTCTAACTGGCTATTTGCATCAGTATATAAATATTTCATATAGCCCACAATGCTTCATGCATATTTTAACTGAACAATACCATTTTGTAAATTGTCTGTCAATATGATGTATGCCTGGTTATTGCCATGAAAAATGTGTTCAGTATTGTAATAGTATTGAAGTATCAATTGTGCCTCCAAATTCAGTCCATTTTCCTGCAGTACTAAGTAAAGTGAAAATGGTCTGAAATTCTGAACTGGTTTCTGAGGAGATGTGACAAACTCTGTCAGTTTCCAGGAGTCTGCATAAATACGCATAGCTCTTCTGCTGAACCTTACTGCCAACCTGAATGTGTGGCTCTCATTAACTCCAGCTTGGGAGGATAAAAGGCAAATGTCCAAAATGAACTTATATCTGTTTGCTGTGATGACAGGTTTAAAAGCTCAGACTGTGTCAAATATTTGCAAGCAATGCTTCAAAAACCAGTGTGCACTGTGACACAAAAGAAATATCAATTTTTTCATACCTATTTAGCAATTCATATGTCCACAGAACTGTTGTCTTTAAACTTCACTCTTTTTTTTTGTGCAATTCTATGGTAAGGTCTAGGAAAATCATGTTAAACAGGTTTATGTCATTGAAAATAAATGGCCTGCCAGTTTGAGGGGCATCAAGTATTGCTAAACATTTCAGTCATGCATTGGTAAACAGTTTTTTGTATGATCACTGACAGTACTTGAATGCATGACCATTTCTGAAATAAGTGGAGGATATGGCAGACCTGAGGGCCTAAACTGTATCATTCAGGAAGGAAATAAAAGACAAGACCCTCAGACAGGTTCTACTGTGTGTCCCAGCTTCTGGAAACATTCTAGTACCATACTGTTCTTTCCCACTATATAATTCTGAGAATTACTTAAAGGGACATTTTGACAAATAGGTGTTAGGATAGTCTGGAAAACCCTACTCCTATTTAAAAAGATCTTCTAGAAGACATCTCTGATTGATTGGTATTATCTACTCTTTAAAAACCTTTCCTTCACATGGTTAAAGAAAATAACTCTCTCTGCAACCAATTCCTCACAAAATGAACAAACCAGAAAAACCATCATTCTGTTTTTCATATAGATTGTTCTTTCCTCAGTCATATGGGTATGATCATGATGTTTCTTCTGTTGCTATCAATGTATGATCTTTAATTTTTATAAGCAGACCCTTGCAAAAAAACCTCCTTATTCCTTTCAGAGGGGATTCACTGGATTTAAGGGAATTTCACTTAGAGCTGTGACAACAGACCGACAGTCTGTTGTTAGGGACTTTTTACTGTAGTTATAAATCTCAAAAAAACCTTGTCAATTAGCTGAAAAACATTCACTTTCTCCTGACAAAATGCTATATTCTTCTTATATTTCTGTTTTTAGAACAGATATGATGGCAAAATAATTTTATATGCTTTACTTTTACTGTACAACACATACCTGTGTTCTTCCTGGTACTAAATTTGTGGCAAAAAGTCACTGGGTTGTTATGTGGGTGTTCATAGTGCATTTTTATGTGCATTGATTAATTTTACATTCTTTGTACTATAAATCAAGGTAATAAGGAAAATTTTCAAATGTACCACTTGAAATATATCTCTCACATTGCCTTTGTTCTATTTATAACCTTGTTTTTCTGTACATAAAGTGTTCTTATATACTGTAGAGTAGCTGATATATAGTAATGGGTGCAGAGCTGTAAAAGTCTCTCTTGGCACTCTTAACATGGTCAAATTATTACTGTGTTCACCGATTCAGCTAGATGTGTTCAAGGATCTTCTCTGGTCTGAAAGGTCAGCTGCTTTTAGTTGTGCACTGGCAGAATACTAATACTGTCCTTATTCAAATTACCTGCTACAGTACTTATTAAATTGATGGCCTTGTGCTCTAATTTAATACTACCGTCGTTCAGAGGCAGGTCGCAGCTGCACTCTGAGCAGAATTAGGTGGTGCTGAGGCAAAGTTCAAGCAGAAACCATAGTTTTGGGCTGCATTTTCCCACTAAATTAGCAGTCAGATGCAGTATATAATTAATTAGCACAAACCAGGGAAAGCTTGTCATTTAATAAGCCTTTTTTATTTTCACATTACACAAACAGTGGGAATTGATCCATTAAGTGCCTAGCTATTAATGCTGTTAAATGTATGTCTGGTTGTTAAATTGAGATGTCTAGTTACACACGTTCAGTATTTAAGAGCTTCTCACAGATTGTTCAGTGTTTGCTGAGATTTTAAGTCACGTTCCACAAATCAATAATGGCTTCATAAATGAATTTGAACATTGCTGGTTCAGATAAATAGATCTGAGATGCATAGAAAAAAATGATGTCTTGTATTGTGGTAATCAAGACAGCATGGTATTCATTTTGTTGCCCTAAATATCAAATATTCTGCTTATATCATGCTACTTATTCTCTACATTGCAGCCTTCTTTTCCCCTAAAATCCTTGTTCATAATTGCCTAAGGCATTGTATAACTTCATCTCTTCAGAGTCCTATGTGGTATTAAACATGCAGAATAATACATTTCAACAACCACTTGAAGATGTCTGAGGGAGCACAGAGGATTCCTGTCCTTAAAAAAAAAGTAAAAGGGCACTCTTACTTTTTGACAACTGTATTTCTGTACTGGAAATAGCTGTGCTCATCTTAGTCTTACAATATTCTAGGATTTAAAGGTTTTAACATTCTATATATACTATAACTAATGTGTTTCTAGAAAAAATGTATATTGGCAATGAGTCATAAGACTAACTGCCAAATATAATAAGAAATCTTGTCTGTTTTGCTCCTGTATGTTTATTTCATGTGGGAAGTGGGGAAGCATGGTATTTTGTACAGGGGTCCTGTATCTAGAACAGAGTGATCTCACTTATTCAAAATAAATGTCTTAAAATGAACCTAAACTAAAGGCTCAAAAGCAGGGAATAGTCTTCAGCATTTCTGCCCGATGAAGGCAATACACCACAGTAGAGATAAATATTGTACTCTTTTCACTGTTTTTCTCTGCATCTTGGTTGATTCTGCAGTTTCTCCAACAGATTCTTCAGTCTCTTTTGTCTGGATCTTTCATTAGCATTTCAAATCTTCCCTTGTTGTTGTAGGCCATTTAACAAGAAACCTCCAATTCTAACCAAGAAAACTCCTAGCCAGGTAAAACTCAAAGAGTGTTTTCGCATTAAAAAGGCACGATTCTGTTGTGAGTGCAAGACCCATTTTATGTGTGGTTTATAACACAGCTGGAAGAATTCAAAGTTCAGCATCAGACTTGACAGAATCAGCGCCACATCTGCCCCTGTGTCCATCAACAGCCACTGAGGCCTGTGTAGAGAAAGAGCACAGCATTGGGTAAAAGAGCTAAAGATGCCTATGAGCCTAAAGTAAACTAAATCAGTTTAAACCTTGTATGCATTTATACACCTTTGTTTCAAAACACCAAAGATGAAATTAATTTGGCACTTGCACACACATTTCCTAAAAAACATTTTTTTATATGTTCATTAATATTAAATGTACTTGTTTGCCCAAATGAACTTTAATTAATGGTGATGATTGTTGGAAAGAGTTAGCTGTAATTGTTGAGTTATTGGAAACAATTTCTCATGCATTAAGTGCTAAGATACTGACATCTTTTACTCACTTTTAAGGTCCTGCACACGCCATAGTCAGATGCTTTCTGGATTGTGGGTTTACAATGTGATCACAAGTGAGGAAGACTAGTGTTTATCTGACAACTGATAAATGAACCCAGTACCCTCCAGACTGCTCATTATCCCTCAGGATGTTAGACAAGCAGCTGTTTTGTACACCCTCCTTTCTTAGATACCTCTTGATAGGGTAAATTAGGCCTGGTATTTGAGATTAGATCACGTCGTCAGAAAATTTCAAGGCTTCCAAGCAAAATAAGAATTGAGTAAGAATAACATTCTTCATGCCTGTATATAATAAAAGGCTGAAACAAGATAAATTGAAGGAGCTGACAATGCTGTTGATGCTTTATTGTTTCCATTTGGCTACAAAACAAAAGAGACAGCAATACATTGATATGCAGGGTGAAGGCCTATATGCTGACATAGATTTTTTTTAACAAAAAAAAGTATACATATTTCATATGTCCTGGTTTTAAACCTTTTTGCAATGTTTGCGATAAAAGGTACTGCAGATTTGCATGTTCAAAAACATCCTTGACAGATATGGAAATTGTGTAGTTTGACAACTCCTCATCTTCAGCTAAGGTAAACAAATAAGACCAAGCTGACTGAAATTTAAAATCTTCCCTGATCCTGGGGATGTGATGGCAGCTTGTTTGCACTGGCAGCCAAAACCTACAGGATTGTCAGAAATTGTAGGAAAGCTGAGGTAACTTTGACTGGACTGACCTCAAATATCATGTGAACAGCTGTGTGGGGAGAGGGATGGGAGGTTGTGGAGGAAGGCTGTCTACACGCCCGTTTGATCTTCAGTCAGCGTTATGAACAAGTACAGTATTTAGATGCCTGAGAAGATGATAAATCATCAGTTATGAAAGGAGGTAAGAGCTTCTCCATTTTATACTGTCTATTTGCTCTAGCTCTGGATGAGGGTTTCACCACGGTGGGCACTGTGCAATGGCAGAACAAATAATGTGCATGTAAAGATTAAAGGCTTCTTTATCTGAGCTAGACAAACCACACTGTCTTTGACTCACAGAGAGTTCTGGTTCCTCTTGTCATCTAGTTTAAGTATGTGTTATTTGATAATCACAGTCAAGAAATGAAGTTGTGAGGCCTCACTCATAGGACATGTATCTATATTACAGGTAAAAATGGTATTTAATAACTATGCATTTTGTATCAGAAAGACTGTGTGCACATGTCTCACTCTGAGGGGCAGTTGGGGGCTTTTTTGCAGAATGTGGTCAGGCAAGTCCAGGCTCCAGCAGAAATATGAGATTTATCACAGCAGCTAGACAATGTATTGTTTCAGTCTGGGGATTAATCACTTTTTTGGCGTTTTGTGATAGTTGCTGGAGACCTGGTTTGGAGTATTTATGCTATGTAGCACCCAGATCAGTGTAACCCAAATGGTGTGCTGCAGTGGCATGACTTTTAAAGACAAAGAGTGCTTATTTTTGCTGTCCTTGAGCAAAAGCTACTGCATCTGTAATTTGATCTCCCCATTATACTCCAGACTCAACTTTCTGTTTAATGACAGTATTTGCACTTATTTGGCTTTTGTCTTAAAGAATGACATCTTTTTACACCATTTCAATTCAAAAACTGCAGATATTAAAACCAGACCAAGGCTGTATGGTAAAACAACTGCATGTCTTGTATTTTTCTCCCTTTACTTCACAGGTGAGGAAAATTTGCAAGGCTGTTGAATATTACTGAGGTCTGGATTCAGGATGCTGCACTCTCTGGTGAGCCCTGTCATGTATAACAGAGAGGGGACAGCCACAGGTACCATGCTTTGAGGGATGCTCTGCCAAGGCCAGCAGGATGGAAGGAGGACAGCAACTGAAATTACAAGGAACTGAGCAAACACTGGAGGTATACAGTGTAGCTAGTCCTGGGTACATTCTAGAGAGACTTGATATTACAACTATGAGTAAAGGAGGGGATTTGGCTTACAGGTCCATAAGTTCCTGTTTCAGACATTGTAGACAGTGAACACGATGTAGAGAATAATAGCACTTTAAAAATGCTATGAGAGTTTTAAACTAGATGAGAATTTTCATTAGAACTGAAAATAATAGGAAATTCTTCTTTTCTACAGCCTCTTTCATGGTGATCTTCACTTCCCAAATAAATAAATGCCTGCAAAAATTATTGAAAGAAAGAAAATATGAAAGTAAGCAATATATACTCTTTACAAGTCGGATTTTTTTGCTTACGTTTTCAAATCTGTCTTGGTTTCAGTTCTTCTGACTGAATGAGTTATAGCATGATATCACCTGAGTAATTTCTGAGAGCTTGCTTATACCTTTCAGCCTGCTGTGGTGTCCATTGCAACTCATAGTGTTATGAAAAGCCACATTTACTCTACTGTTACTTATGCAGTTGGGAGCATAGACTGTCTTGTCTTTCCAAACTGAACTCAATGAGTTCAGTTAAGATTCCAGTCTTGCTCAGTATGCTGAATTGAATCTTCTAGGTTACTAGAAGTCAACCTTAAGCAGTTGGAGACTTCAAACTGATAATTTTAAGAGATTAGAGATGCACATATGCATTCTCAAAAGGTTGCACCTGAGGGCATGAAATCCATTGCACACTTCAGTGAAAGTGCAACGATTCTGGAAGAAAAGATTTCATGTCAAAGTTTGGTGATAGCCTCATTTAGAATTTTTTTTTTTTTAAGTTTTCTGGAAATCAATGTTTCAGTCCTGCAGTGAAACCTGTTCCATTAGAACTCTGAGCCTTGACAGTTTTCTTTTACTGTCTTGTACTTTTGTTTGGGGTGTTCTTGGGTTTGTTTGGGTTTGGTTTTGGTTTTTTTTAGTTTTGTTTGGTTTTTTTTTTGTTTGTTTTTTACTTATGCATGTAGTTAGTACAGTTTCTTAAACAGAATCATCTATAATAATGTGCTACTTTTCATGAAAATAAATAAGATTTACTTTTCTATTCTTTTGACTGTCTTTTTCAAGTGGCAAGGTAATACAAAATCAGTACTTGTGTTTTCTTATATAACCATTTTAATATTTTTTAATATTTGTAAAAAATGTATTTGAAATATTTTAATTTGCTTGTGCTCTGATAATGTTACATGACTAAACTTCAAGTCCCTGCCAAACCCCAAAGTCATGCACAGATGAAGATTAAACAAAAGAAAAAGTTATGAAAATGGAAGAAAACAGAATAGAAGAGCATAAATCAAAACTAGTAACGGAGTTGTAATAAACACTTTATCCATGATTGATTCATGTGTTCATTCATATCATATATAACTTGCACATGAATGGGGAGCCAAAATCATTCTGTACCACTCAGTATATAAAAGGCAGCTAAATCTGCTTGTATAAATCTCACTGATGTTGCACTCTGTCACAAAGCAAGTATTTTGCATAATTAGCCCGGAAACTCAGCTACATTTTTCAGGAGATAGCTAGTTCACTGCCCTCACTACAATAGGATGACACCAAGTAAAATAGGTGTTCGTGGCTGATTAGCAATCTTCATAATTAGGCCTTTTATTTGATTGCCTAAATATGGATTCAGAAGTCTAATTTTAGGAAAGCCTTTTTTTCTTCCTTTTTTTTTTTTTTTAATTCTAGATATTACAGGGATTTTGGTTGGAATGGCCATTCTCTTCTCTCTAAAACTTATTATTTTAAAAAACTTAATTTACAAAAAGCCTGCTGTACTAGAATTCCACTGCAGTGTCCAAAAGATAGAGAATATGCAGTCCTGTTGCTGGATTAAAGCTGAAATATTTGAATCATTAGATCATATATTTATGCAAAATTTTCTAGCAACAGTTTTTGGCCCTATTTTTCCATCTTCATATTTCCCAGCCTGCTTTTTTCACTAAGTGGCACAAAAAGTCTGGTTCTTTATTATGATTTTGGGATATTGCAGAAATATATAGCTATTTCTGTTCAGCTGTTTCTGCTCTATATTTCGTATGAGATGGGGTTGTATGTAGTCATTATAATACTATTTAGGATTAAGACAGATAGCATTTTGTACGCTTCTGTATATAAAATTGATGAATGCTAACTTGTAAAGCTCTAGCAGCAAAATATTTCAAATACTAATTTTTAAAAAAATTAATATTCGTAAAGTTCCTTCTTCAAAGAGGAGACTCTTTCAACAGGGTCAGCAAGAATATGTGTTTTCCACAGATGCTCCTGTTGTCCGATAGACTGGGCACCCACTGGGCCTGCGGGCAAGAGTCTGAACTTAACGGTGTAGTGGTCTGATTTAGTGTGACAAAGTCTTTGTTATCACAAACTGAGGTAATCCAAGGCATTCTTATTTTAAATAAATTAAAGAAAGCTTCTTGTACAAGTAAAAAGACACTTTCTTCTCTAACACAATCTTATTTTTTAATTTCTGCTATTTTTAAGTAGGTAAACTATTATTTTTCTCTTCTAGATATCTTTGGATTTTTTTTGTATCTCTGAAGTATGATAGCTACTGCCATTGAAACTTCTGTATGAAATTTTAACCAGAAGGGTGGTAGGGGTTTAGACTTCAGATTGTGACTTGAAAATCTTGTTGGGAAAGGAAAAACTCAAGAGATGTCAGATATTTTAAATCTCTTGATTGGAACTGTGAACTATTTAGAACTTTTCAAATCTATAAAATAAAGTACAGGGTCTTTGTGAGAGAGGGACTGTTTTGGTCTTTAAGTATATTATTTCAGTGTCATTCTTAGCCCTCTATGATATTTTTGACATCTTCTATTCAGAGAAGTCAAAGAGTGGAAAGAAATTTACTGACTAAACATTTAATATTATCAGTAACAATTTATTCCATCAAAGAGAGGAAACTGGTTGCCATGTAATGTATATTTTTTGTAGAAACTAGCCCATTTTCAATAAATACAGCAATGAACATTTTGTCCTTTTTTTGCACTGATATTCTTTTTTGTAAAACAACACAGTATCCCACAGATGTAAGAATGAAGGATTTTTCTTTTTAATCCACTTTAAAATGTCTTTCTTCTATATCTGCCACAGTGTTATTGAAAACATGACACCATTATTTAAAACAAGTCTGAAAAAATTTCTAAATATCTGTAATTGGGGGGAGAGAAGGATGTTGAAAATTCACATAAAGGATTTTTGCATACTTAGAACCTAAAATAAGGAGTAATTAACTGTTCCAAATATCCTCCCACTTATAATAATAGGATGTCTTCAGTGAAATTTGCAGAATTTATTTCATTTTGCTAATTGATTGGTATATTCATCATTCAATGATATATTAGATAGATTTGGATTCTACATTACTTTTGTCTGATAAGCCTTCCAATTAATTCTTCTCACACTATTTTCCTAGTGACATCTGAACTTCTTTCATTATATAAAACACATCTTGAATAAGACATTGCTGAATAATAAGCAGGGATCCTAACATGTTCAAAATTAGACCCCCTGACAAAGTCAAATGCATTCTCATTTAGACAATGACCTCACCTAA
This sequence comes from Loriotus luctuosus, assembly GCA_035582745.1. Lineage (NCBI taxonomy): Eukaryota > Metazoa > Chordata > Aves > Passeriformes > Thraupidae > Loriotus > Loriotus luctuosus. The sequence continues at coordinate 1,663,602 of JAWWEY010000130.1, forward strand.
TGTCACTTTCAGTGTATCATATTGAGGGGGAGTTTATAGTCTTCCCCTTTTTGCCTATCAACCCTTAAGTTAGAAATTTTAGAATAAGAAAAACACAAGGAATTGTGCATACTATTGCTTATGTAGTCTCACATACTAAAGCCCAATTAGAATATCTGTGTTTGTTATACTTTTATTCTACATTGTCTTAAAATTTTCCCCCTTTTTTGTATTATTAATCAGTCATCTAAGAAGAGTATTTTTTTATTTGGGCAGTATTAGATTTGCTTGCAATTTGCATTTTTCTCAATACATCAGCCAGATTCCTTTTGCATAGATAGCATTTCATAAACCAGAGCACACTGATAATAGCTGATTTAACTGACTTGCTAATACAAGGAGCATATCACTTTAAATGGACCTTACATCTTTATCGGATGTTAGAGATGAAGACATTACTTCAAAATGCAGGTAATTATAGCCTTTTTTTTTATCAGTGCTATTTTCTAAGGTATTATCATAAGATAGCACTTCAGTATTAAGCAGGACCTTAGAGTGGCAATAAATCAGTCCAACTGAGTCATCATTGTCCAAGGCATCTGAACGACTGAAATGTTGTGGATCCTACAGAGAGTGTGAAATCACTTGACCCTTGGCATTAACCTTTACTGAATGAATAGACACTGCTTTCCACATCGTGGAACAAAAGCAGAATAGTATTGATTAAACACCACATTCACTTGATATTAAATACTGGCTGAACTCACTTTTTGCTTTCCAGCTCCAGTGGGAAAAACCCAGAGAGTTGCTGAGTCTCAGGAGAATGCATGTTTGTAATTCAGAGCAATGTTTTTTCCTGCGAAGTTTTCTTTTTTTCCCCTCTTTGGATCAATAACTGGCAGCCATGATCAGCCATGAGTATGTATTGTCAATTCTGACCTGTGTACTTTATCACTTGGGGTGAGAGGTCACAGTGCTGTGACTAATAATGCAGTCGTCGCAGGCATGAATAGTTTCCTGGCTGTAAAGCAAGTGCTTGTATATATCAATATATATATCTGCATGTGTGTGTGTGTGTGTGTGTGTGTGTGTGTGTGTGTATCTATATCTCAACAGTCTGCATTATTATAAATCTTGTTTACCAAACCTCTCAGCTATTTGCTTTGAATGTCTGATTAATCTGCTGTGTGGCATCCTATTTACAAAAGCTCTTAGAGATTTACTAAATGGTTTTGCTCTTGGCAGGAATGTGAGTTCCCAGGAACTTGGAAGTATCAAAGTGGGAATCTTGGGAATTAACTCCCTACCGAAGTTATGGAAGAAAGCAATTGCTTCATTTGATAAGCGAGGAAAAGAAGAAATAAGATCAGGAGAAGGACAAACAGAAGAATTCTTTCAATAAATTCTCCTGTGTTTCATTGGGAGAGATTCTGCCCTTCTGTGCATAGCTGTAAACCCAGAGAAGCTCAGAAATGGGCTTCCATAGCGCACAAGTTCTCCACTAACACAGTTGATTCAATGTATAAAAGGTTGAGAGTGAAGAAAACACAAAATACAGTATAATGAATAGAAGCAGCTGCAGAAGCATCACAGTTTATCTACAAGCAGGTGACCATTCCTGCTAGAAACTGCATTCCAAAAAGTTGCCTGAATTTAATTCCTTTTTGAAACCAAACAAGTTCTGACTTTAGCTCCATAATTACAGATTTGTAAAGCAGGATTTACAAAATCCTGCTTTTTCCTGTTTGGGAAAGCCCACCACAAATAAGAGTTTACAGAGCTAGTTTAGGATTCTGACTTTTTCCACTTCAAAATCTTTTGTAGTATTAAAAGCCAGTTTTAATTGCAGCACTTCACATAATTGTTTTCATCTCAATGTGTTTGTGTTCTGCCTTGTTCTGCCTGCAGATTCCCGACTGTGTAAGTTGTGACTGTAACCCATGTACCTTTTTGGCTGCATATCAGCATTCTCTCTGTGGAATATACTTTATGGATGTAAGACTCCATGCATATGAATAAGATTTTTCAAAAATTATATTAAAAGACTGAAGAAAATAGTCTGTAGTGTCATGTAAATAACTAAATTTTCATCTACAAAATCTCCTCAAAACTGAAAAAAAAAAGCTCAAAAAGGAAAGTCCACTGTCTGGTTTAACCCATACAAAAATGCAAATTTATTTCTCATAAAACAGAGACATTGAAATGTAGTAATAATAATACTAGTAGAAATGACAGTAGCAACAATAACAGCAATAAAATTTGTTATGGAAACTTATAGGAAGTTTTAGGAGCAGAAAGGATAGAAAATTTCTGGAGTAGAGTACCTGCCAATTCTAACCCAGCAGTGTGCTACTTAGGACTTTATGGAGATCGTGTATAATGTAGATTCATTGTGCCATTGTGCAACTGGTTTTTGCCACCAGCAGGAAGGACTTTAGCTCTCTGTGGAATTGCAGCACAAACTTTTCATTTTACTTTGGGTCTCTGTTATTGTTAGTCTTGCAGGATTTTTTTTTTGTCGGCCCAAATCACATTTGAAAACCAAAAAAGGCCTTAGTCCAACTTAGTCCTTGTTCTAAGGCTATTTTACCTTCATGCAAGTGGTGAAAAAAAAATGCAATAAATACACTCAAAGCTATTTAGTGGCCTTCAACTAATTTAACCTAAGTCTGAACCCTGACTATACAATGCTCTTCTTTATGTACCCAAAGGGAGTTTCACAGCGTGGACATTGTCTTCATACCTTTCTTGACCTGCTTTTTTTTTAAGCTTGCGTCGAAAGGCTATTCGTCATCTGAGGTGATATCCAGCTAAGTAGCAAATATTTTTCAGGTAACTATATGGATATGCTGTCAGCCAAACTTTCTAAAACAGCTTTTTTTTTTCCCAGTTACATCATACATAAAGAACTAATAAACAGAAGTGCTATGTTTATTTAATATATCTCTAGGCACACATAACAAGAGTACACTGCCATAATTTAAATGCAGGGGATGCTCTTTTTCATGTAATACAGGAGTTCATACCATGTGGCTGATAATGATGAAAAAGATAAAAGGATAAAGCTTCTTTAATCCTTACTTCACTGTAAAGCTGTTAATATTTGTACATACATGCATATTTCTACAGAGCAACAAGTATTAAAGGCAGATAAAGTAATCTGGAAGTTTTCTACAGTCAGGAGAAATACAGCTAAAGATTGCCTGCATGCCAATCAGAGCTCTTCTTTTTATATCCAAATTAGTATAAATCTACAAATACAGCAGTAAAAGAATTTAGTAATTCGCCAGATGCAAAAATAATCTTTTAAAAGTACTGGATCAGTCTTTTTTCCTGGAAAATAAAACTATCCTTGATTTTCAGACATTATTTTTGTCAGCAGGAGGGGTGATGATAAAATATTAAAATGATGAATATGATGAATGATGAAAATTATGATAAAATATCAAATTTTTAGGCTGTTAGCGAACCCCAGTGAATAGATGCAAACAGACAGAGTAGCTTTCCTGTGGGTACGTCCATATAGGCACCAACCTTTTCAAATGTTCTGTGCTGTAAATGAATATGTTCATTACTAGTAGTCAGACACTACTGTTGTGACCCAGATGTCCTTAGGCAGGCACAGAAAGGACACACTTCTACAAATGTCCACCTTATTAGGTCAACTTAACAGGTGTGCTGCAAATGTGAAATATGCCACTCATGTAAGCAACTTCAGTAAGATGCATCTCCGTAGGCATAACAATTTTGTGTTATAATCAGTGCAAAGTGTTTTACAGTGTGAAAAACCATCCATTACTTCTAAAATCTAAAATTCATCAATTTTATCCTCCTCTGATCTTCATATTCAGTTAGTTTACTAGCTTAAACTTCTGTCTCAGTATTGCCCATATAATAGGAAACCCCTGCATTTTATGACATTAATGAAAAGTCATTAATTCATGCTCATGTTGTTTCATCAAAATTGTTTTGGCAAGTTGTCTAATAATCAGGGAGATATAGTGATCGGGGGGTACAAAAGTCTTTCGTTATCTCACAAAAAAGTGTTCATAGTGTAGGTGAATGTCTTCACATCCAGCCAAATATGATTAATGCAGATCCTTTCTGGGGGTAAATACCATTTCATTTCATGCCAAAGCAACTAGCTATAAGGCCAATTCTTTCTTGAACTGATAGGAAATAAGAAGCAGGGCAGATCCCTATAGAAAAATCCTGGTCCCACAGATGCCAAGGAGAACTTTTTGTCATAGCTGTCAATCAAGACAGATTTCATTTATTTTGTCAGGAAGAATATCTTTCTTGAACAAAGGATTCATAGCATATTCATAGCCAGGTCTAAAGTAGGTTTGAAAAGCATTTAAGTAACTTTCCAGACTTCACCATCACACTCATCCTTTGTATTACTCTTCCCACCCCAAAACCTAGTAGAATTAGGTAAATGGCTTTTTGATAATCTGTTTTATTTTTCCCAGGGATTAGTCTTTGAAATCTCACCTATCTTGAACTTTCATATATTAAAGATTTTGATTTATTTTTGAATGGGAGAGGATTGTGACAAAAGCTGAAAAATTCCACATTTAAAATTACATTTTAGAAGAACTGACTTCTAAATGTAGCTAATAAATTGACACCAATTCTGATCTACCATTTATTAATACAGCAAAAATACTGCTCTAATTTTGAAATAAAATATTGCTCATGACTAAGAGTTACAAAAGCAGAGTTTTTGGACAACAGACAAAATGCATCCTATTATTTATTAACAGCAGGATATAGTTCTGTGTTCTTTTTGGCAACATTTTTTTGAAAGTACAAAGAACCAAGAGAACAATGAAAACCTCTTCATGCACTCTTTCCACCTTCATTCTCTTTTTCTCTATTCAGGAGCAAGGAGTTTAATTTAGAGGGGTATCTCCATTTTTGTGGAAAAAAATATACTGACTACAGCTACTGCTGCTACTATTCCTACTACTGCTATTAATATTACTACTAGTAGTGCTGTATTTTTACAGAAGCAACATATTTTAAACAATTCTTTGCATCAGAAAAGAAATAAATACAAATAAATATTCAATATATGATTGGCAATCTATACTATGATCAAGGGCTACTGCAATACACAAAGCAGCATTGAAGAAACATGGAGCATAATTAAATTTGTTTGTATTTTGAAGGTTACCTCACAAGTACTTTTAGAATTTAATTAGATTAATAAAGACCTATAAAGACTCTTGAGTCTCTATGACAATTAGAATTTTTCATGATAGCCATTTTACAACCAAGCAAAGCATGAAGAATTTAGGAAAATAGGTTATGTGCTAGAGTGAGATGCCTTTGAGAAAAACTGATAGGGAAAGCACTGAATTGAAATAAAGTGAATGAATATGACTTTTATGTTTATATTAATTTTTGATGGATCAGCTTTTCCATTTTTCATTAATAGTTAATCTGGAAGTCTTGTTAAGTTTGTTTTGGCCTATTTGGCCTATTTTCTATTTCTGAGTAGCAGTTCTGACAGAAAGGTTTGTCCTTAATTGTCTCATGTGCATGATGGTAAATTAGATTCTGTTGTTTGATGCACATTTAGGATATATGGCATTGACTTTAGAATAAAATCAATATTTCTTGATCTCTAAATCCTTTCTTTTGTTGAAAGTGGGAAGTTGCAATGTGCAACCTGGAAGAAAAATGGTTAGAAACAGTGAGAAATTGATTTGTGATAGGTCATCTTTACCAGTGAAACAGAAGTGAAGGAAAAGAAAACAATTTCAGTAATGTATTATGTTTGGGGAAATGGTTCCAATGGGTATTATAAAAAAATTCTGATAATTTAAAGGGGTTTTCTTCTTGTTTTTATTTTTTTAAATTATTTTTTATTAGACCTTGTCAATTGACTGAATTTCCTATAAATCCTCTATGACAGAAAAAATACACTATTTTTTCAATTTGCACAAAGGATTGAGTAAAATGGCAGTTTTTACATGAATGTTTAGTGTTGCCTGCACTGCCTTAGAAATGGTAATTCCTAGAATAGCGGTCCACTAAAACATCCAAGTAGGATGAAGCCATCTTCTTGAAGTGTGCTCTAAGGTTAACTTATCTCCTAGTGTGAGTTTAGGAATTAATATCCTAAAGCTTGTTCACACACTAGACTGCTGGGGGCCTGTTAGACTGCTTAGAGCTGCACATGACCTTCATGGGCAAAACTGGCTTTACAGGCAATCTCACATCTTCATTTTCCTGTGCTGCTTCAGAGAAGGAAAGTGAATACCACAACAAACAAGGTTATATGGAAAAAAACCATAATGGAGACATGATTTCCACTGAAATATGAAGAAAATTTCCCCTGTTTAACTTTGTGTTTAACATATAATTTATTCACTGGGTAAGCCTATTCATTTTCTTTTGGAATTATTCAAGGAATGGAGTAGTCCAGGTACAGCTGAATGTAAAAAATGATAATTTGTAACTGGCACCCAAAATTCAAGACTGATCCTAATTGGCCTGTTTATGATTGAGTTTAGTGTGTACCACTTATCACATGGGTAGTAAAACCAGCTCACTTTCCAGAAAAAGAAGAGTAGTAATATAAATGCAGGGCTTTTTTTAAGGTCAAGTGAAATGCTATGACTCCCTGTATCTATGGAAAAGCTAATGATAAATGTGTTTTCATCTGAAGGTAGAAGTTTTGTGACTCGGTGTACGATGATAAGTTCAATACTAACAAAAAATCATAATGTTGTTGATGTTGACAAGAATAAATGCCGAGTGCTCTCAATGGTGTGACACTTAAACAGAAAATCTTGGGTTTTGTAAGGATTCTTCAGAAAATGGCTCACTTTCTTATCTTATTCTTAGGTCTGTTGCTGATAACTGAAGTAGAAACATTTTTCTGAATAAAATTTAAGTGGCTACTGACATTTTGATTGTGAGGTTGCACAACTGAATTTTAGAACAAATAAGGAATTTAGAAGCACTGGCCTTAATTGTGCAGGTAAAAGATGGACAATGATAACCGACATGGCCTTCTTTCACTAGCTGGCCTACGTAAAGAAAAAGATTGTAAAATTCTTGTGCTTGTGAGATAAGAATAGCTTAAAGTGCCATAACTCACCCTCTCTGCAGACTCCTTTGCATGGTGTTCTATGCAGTGATTTAAAACAGGTATTGCTTCTTCACAGCTGTAAATCAATTCTGCAGTCTGAAAACCTACATGCCCTCAAAGTATTTAGATGAAAATCACAAGTTTTGTTTCTGCGGTGTGTTCATCTCCTCTGTAAAGTACAACTGCTGGTAGCCTATTAGAGCTTCTCCCAGTTCCATAGTTGGATGCTGAGTTGTGTTATGCTTTCATGTGCATGTTCACTCTAGCATTCCCTGTGTATACTCTGCAGATTGAAAGGGTTAAGTGTTACTCAGTGTACATGAAAACTGCGAATACCTCAGAATTATGTAAATTATTGGAAATCCTTATACTATATATCTATTTAATTAACTGGAAAAACTGTGTTTAAATTCTGAAATTTAGAAATTTTATAATGTAGGTATTGGTGGCTCCGTCCTAAGCCCTCTGACTGCAGCTAAGAAAGGAAGGTAGAACTGTATGAGCTGCTAGAGACATGTAAGTAGGTATGGGTACATACAGAATTGGCATCTGTAGTTTTATTTGTGAATATCCATATGAAGAGTGCTGGTATAGATCTTATATACTCATTTCTGGAAATTTCTTATCCTGTAAAATAAATTCCAAGGTGATTCCTTCCTTCCTTCCTTCCTTCCTTCCTTCCTTCCTTCCTTCCTTCCTTCCTTCCTTCCTTCCTTCCTTCCTTC
>JAWWEY010000130.1:1671885-1684506 GCA_035582745.1 Loriotus luctuosus
ATAGAAATTTTTTCTTTTCTTGTTTTTAAGAGGAAAAGGCTTCCTTCTGACTGTTTTGCAAGCCAAAGAGTTATGAATAGACTTCGAAGCAAATTTAATTTTTGAGTATTTATTAAAACATCACAAAATTTGAAGTAATAGAAATGAAAATTGTCTTTTTCAAAACACAGATGTATTGCAGGGTGTGAGTCACTTCTACACTTGTTTTCTTGTCAGGTTTTAAACTGAAATTTATATAATGTACTGAATTCTGTGAAAAGAAGCAAAAATTACTTCCTGTGTAAGTGTTATACTATTTTGCATGTTTAATCAATTAGTGTTTAAAGGAAACATGAGATATAAAGAAAAGGAGATTTCAAAATAATGTTTTCTCTATTATAACAAGTTATTCACTTAGAAAAATATAATTAAGTTGAAACTCGAGCAAAGACATTGTTAGAAAGGCAATATTTTTATGCAATCTACTTTTTTTTTAATAAGAGAAGTAGAATTATCCTTAAACAACACTTTATTATAATTTTTGTTGGTTTTTTGTTCTTTTTTTTTTAATGGAACAGTGGATGCATCAAGTGTTGTGAACTTGATTTGAGCATTTTATGGTACTGGAGTCAGCTGCTTATTAAAAGTGTGATCAGGTAGTTTAGAGTGTGACTAGCTGTGTCAACAGAAGGAAAGTGGAGGATTAGTATCTATGGCAACAACAAAGCATCCCTGTTTGCAGACAGACAAATTCTGCTACATCTGAAAAAGATTGACAGGTCTATTCCTTTGCAACTGACCCATAGAAATTAGCAAGTAAAAGTTATTATACTGGGTTGTATTGAAGGGTTCTCAATATCTTAAAGTGCCCTTGTAAGTTTTTCTGCGTCATTTGCATGAGAAACCTGGCAGGGATTGTTCTGAGGTTTATATCTGTGGTTTGATAGATTCTTTGTGGGGGAGTATTGCTGGTGAGAATAACTTAATTTTCAGTTCTCTGTATGACAGAATTGTTGGAGCATGGATTGAGGGAAAAACACACATCAAAGAACTACAGCTGAATAATATACCACATTTCAAAACCAAGAGACATTGCAGGAATATTGTAGACGCACCTTCTCAAATATGGAGGTTTAAAAAAATTTTCTTATCCAATTAGCTAAAAATAATTATGATCTGGGTTTTCTTAATAATTAAGATTTCCATTGGAATGATTTAGTACCTTTCCAGAGATTCTGTAATTTAACTGAATAACATTTCACTTAACACACCGGACTTGTAGTGCAAGAAGTTGTTCAATTGAAGTAGTCTAAATCAGTAATAATAATACCCTTTTTGGTTTTTCTTTTAAGGAAAAAAAAAGTTAAAATCTTATTTACCTATTTAGTTTTTTATAGGTTGTGCGTTTGGTCCTAGATGCAGAAAGGAAAATTCACATGTAGGAGAGTTATTGTAGAAATATCTTGGAATATCTTTTAATCTTGTATTTTAATCTACTTGTATTTTGGCAGAAATCCAGCTGACTGAGAAAAGGTCAGGATTGTGGCTATTAAAAATATATATATTTAGTTTTCTATGAATGACCATATTTTTCTTAATATCAGTCTCTGTCTGCAATATTTATATTTGGAAGCAAAGTCTTAAGCATACTTTTAAATTGTAGCAAGAAAACTATATGTGTGTTCTGTTTCCCAGAGATACGTGGAAAATCACTAGAAAATATCCAGTGTGCTTTCTTGACATTTTAATTTTTTTTTTTGCATCAGGAAAGTAGTAGCTCAACCACTTGACCTGATTCAATGCAGAAGGCATCGAGTCTCCTAAATGGCATGGTTCTTGAATTAATTTATGCTCCTTTGTGATCAAAAGTACCGTTTGATCATCCATTATTATCTGTGTTACATTGTATTTCTTTTTTGTGTGGAAACAGAAATGGCAAATGCTTCTCATTCTCAGAAAAGATAGCTCTTGTTTCAGTTCTGTAGAAACAAAGTTTTTAAGCATTCCTAAAATGCCGATAGGATATAATCAAAGCAACACCCTGTGTGCATGGGTTTCTGTGCATAGCTGGGCCTGTGGCCTTTTAAATTCCGTACATCGCTGTGAGTGCTGCACATAAAGCAGATTAGAGTAAGACAGTCAGCTGCAGGTGGAGGGTTATTGCTATTATGATTGCTCCGGATCATTCACACCCCTGCAAAGAAAACCAAGAACCACCTTTTCTTCCCCTAATAATACAGTAAAGTCTTTTTCTTCTCCCTAAAAAGCAGAAATTACAGGCTGGTATGCACTGCTGGTACAGGTTGCTCTTGGAGGGTTCATTCCTCAAAGTAAAAATATTGATGACTGTTTTCCAGCAGCTGTGGATACACTGATTTATACATCAGATTTTTTCTGTGGATGTCTGTGTATTTGTGGATGCACTGAGGCTGTAGGAAGATAGGAGGAGAGTTATTTTCTGCAATCCCCTTAGCACGTTCCCACCCTGGTTTTATTTTCCAAATATTTCTTGTATTGTGCTGGCCGTGGTTAGCTCTAACCCAGGAGGCCAGGTCTCTGGTGTGCTGAGCATGCTATAAAAATACAGCAAACTATGAACCCTGCACAAAAAGCTTCTAGTCTTTAGCCAACCATTTTACAAATGCACAGCTTCCAATGGAAACTGGCTGACTAGGAAAAATGTGCTTTTCTTCAAAAGACACAAACAAAAAATGAAGTTTTGACCTTCAACCTGAGTGAATATGCAGTCTCTCTACAGGGTGTTTTTAGCAAAGGTGACAAACTTTCCATGGCAGAAACTGTTACTTTCTTGATTTGTAAAGCACCAGAAAAATCTACCAGTAAATAAAAATAATATGAAGAGGTGCTGGAATATTCTTTTTTTTTCCCTTCCTCATTAGTAACTTAAAGGAAAATTTATTTTGCATAGTTACTAATTTTTTTATGTCCAAGGGGCAAGTGAGATCAGTTTACAAAAATTTTTGTCCTACTTTTTTCTCCTTTTCTTTTGCTCATGATTTTTTTTTAGCCTGTATTTTGTTTATTCTTTCAGAATAGTGAAAGGCGAGGCTTAGCTAAGGCATCATCCTTAGAACTATAGCTCTCTCAGTTTAAGTTCTGGGATATATTTTTACTTTTTTAAATTTGACAATCATCAGATTTTTTCACTGCTTAAAACTGACATAGTACAAACATGCTGATCCCTATCACTGCTGCTCCTTCATTTCTGAACAGGTCTTTGCATATCTTATCAATGGGCTGATCAAACTGGTGACATTGGGATTTCGTGCCTTTTGACAGCTGAAACTGCTGTGCTTTTCTCAAGCTAATTATTGTTTTCAAGGGGCAGTCACTATCAGATTCTACAAGCTTCTTTTTCCACCCCCACATCAAGCTAGAAAATGCTTAAAAGGTTTGCTTCTCTCTCCCTCCCTCCACCTACTAAGATTACTTTGAGAATAAAAGAAATGGTAGTTAGTATGAAATGTTGAGGTTTGCTTCATATTTAAATTATTGTAGAGGAACTAAAAAAACCCACTACTTCTGAATCATTCTATAGAGATTTTATAATTTTAAACAAAATACTGTCTTGGACAGGCTTTTTTGCATCTCTGCTACTGTAATCTCCAGCCAACCTTTAATGATACTATTTTAAAAAGAATCTTGCCCGATGCTATTCGCAGGAAATATTTTTTGCCTTTCCTCGGTTCTTTAGTAAGCCACAACAATTATAGATTTTGCACAGGTGCTCATCAAGGGTTAAATAAAGAAAGAAGCCTTTATATGCATAGAGTCTTACTATTTTGTTATTGGGTAGCTTTCCTGGAATTCTGCAGTGACTCCATCTTCCTGTTAATTACCTGCTGAACAGTGGCACTGAGGCAGTTTTCTATATCTTTTCGGTGTTTGGGATGGAAAAGTGAATAGTCAATCTGTATCATTAACACTACATTTCCCCTCCTAACAGCAATACTATAGGGTGGATTAATTTGTACTAACGTGGTGAAAAATATTTTAAATCCAATTAAAACTGTAGTAAAAAAGATCTTGAGTGTTGTCTTGCAGTTTATTTTTTATACAGATGTTCTCAGTGACACATTTTACTGTGTAAAGATCACAACCTTGTGTTATATCCATGCCTAGCTTAGATGGGGATTTCTAAAGCAATGCTCAAGATGAAAAAAATCACCTAAGACAAGAGCTTTGTCCAGAGTTACCCAAAGAATTAGAGCTAGCTCTTCTGCAGCTTCAGTTTTGGACACTCAATGAATCCTGTTAAGTAATTGCTTTGTAAAATAGCAGAAATTGTGAATTAAGCTATTATAAAGTGCTTTGAATTACAGACTTTGATTTACTGCATGGTGAGAGAAAGAAATACTGACAGATTTGAGTGGCTGCAGACAGAAAGGCCCTATAGTTTAATCTATATTTATTTACAGATTTTAAAAAGTAAAATGGGATCACATTCTCCAATTGCTAGAGACACTAAAACAAATCAATTCATGAAAAGAACAACTGCTCTTTATTGAAAGATGTCCTTTTCCACACTGTTTTACAGAAAAAAAAAAAAAAAAAAAAAACAGAAGGGAATTAGAGAACAGAAAGAATACAGACTTCAGGAGCATAATCTGCTGTGATTTACAGATCCTATAGCCAGGAACTTCATCTAATAGACTTGGGGGAAGCATTGTGTAGTATTATCAGTTTCATTCTACAAAATCAGTATTTGTTCATGAAGGAAATAGCCCACACTCCACTTACAGGATTTAAGGGCACAACTCTGTTTTGTATTATGGTTAGTGGACACGCAAAATAGAAGGGCTAGGAAAACTATAGTTTTAGCTTTTCTTTCCTTAAAAATGTAGAAAAAAAAGACCATTTTGAAAATGGCTTGTAAGTTAAAACTGCCACTGGCCAGCTTTAAATTATGCAATTCTTGCTTAGACAAGATGTTGCTAGAGGAATTCCTTGGCTCTCATTAACATAGAATAATCCCTCTAGACTTCATACACAGCAGACATACACAGACACGTACAAATTTCTACTGTCAGTTGTACATTTCCAACTGCAAAACAATACACAGATTGCAACCGTTCTTCAAACTAAAGATTTTGAGTTCCCAATATCTTTACAGGCAGTCCTCTCTTTTGTTTTGCGGACAGTGTTGCTAAAATTTGTTTGGGATCATGAAGAGTTATCTTCAGTGCAGCAGCTTGAGTGCTGTTTATTGTTCCTGTTCACTAAGCACAGAGTGCAAACTTCAAAAGCTACACTGAGTTTTTGCTTCTGCTGTAACCTTGTGGTCTGTCATAAAGGTAAGGAAGTTTGAAGACTGTAAGAAGGGGGACAAACTCTAGTAATGCAGTGAACTTGTAAAGGGCCATTTAGGAATCTGCATCTTAGTTTTCTCTATAAAATCTTAAATTCCACCTGAAAAGTCATAGCCAGTTACAGCATCTTCCTGTGTACAGCCTCTGACCATAAGAGTGCATAGCTTGAATTACAACTACCAAAATCAGGCTAGTGAGTGCCATTTTCATGTGAACTATCACAATTATAATTTACAGTTTCTAAGCATTGGTATGTGTATGGTTGTCCCCAGGCATCTGGGATCTTATGTGAAGGAGATCTATTTGCAGAAAGTATATGGTTCAGAGTTAGAAGAATTTGAGCTTGAAGCTTGCTCAAGGTAACGCAAGGGGGTCTTTCCCCCCTAACAAATTAGTTGCTCCTTTTCTCTCCTAATGTTACTGATTTATTTCCTAGCTTGCTAACCCAACCTTTTCATCCTTTCCCAATTTCTTTTGAGGCATAAAACTCTTTGCACAGGAAGGTTTAAGAAAGCTGAGGCCATGGTGTGAAAAAATCCAAAAAACTATTCAACTTTGAACAAAGATGATGGGAGAGGACGGAGTCACAACGGCCATGTTGTCAGACATTGGCTGATAAGCAGAATTAACTAAACTCTGACTCTTCTGAACACTCCATTGATGTCAGCCAAAGCGAATCTTTACTCCCACTTGGGGGCATTGCACACAGACTAATTGCCATAGCATAAACTCTGTAGACCAGGGACAGCACAATAAGGACAGAATAATATAAATCGGATTAATTTGCATTAGTTTCCCTGACCTATAAATTCTGGGGAATTTTTAGCCTTAGCTTTCTCTCATTTTGGGACCAACTTCTTCCAGCTGGATAACTACTGGTGGATAAAAGCTCTGTAGCCTCAGGTGAGTTACTGCACACGTGATATATGGAAAGGATGAATTAGAATGGAAGGGCCTGGATAAAGTTTACATGGTAGAGAAGGTCCTGCTACTTGTTGGTTTTATGAGACTCTACAAGAAATCTGCCTTTCTCTCTTTATACCTTTGTGGTTTACCAAGGTGAACCACACATGAACCATTGCATGAACCTTTACATGTAAGCATTTTCTATAGAAAGTAGATCATGCAAGATTCACTAAAAATGTTCTTGCTGAACATAAGGTACAAATCAAATTTTAAGCATGTGGTGATTGTGATCTTAATCTCTCCTTGCAGCAGTGGGAAGCCAAAGCAGTGATGGCGACCATGTAAAACCATGTGCTGAACACCCATGTCATTCATGGACTCCCAGCTCTCCAGAGGTCAAGTAGCTATGAATTACAAAGCTGAAATTTACATTGTGTGTGTGCTGAGCTCTATCAGATGTGTTGTGGTCCCAGTGTGTTGCCCACATGCTGATATGGCACTCTACTTTGTGTTATCTTTTTTTTTTTCCTGCTGCAGTCTTATTCCTACATAAACAGTCATTTGCTGTCTTGTACCTCAAAGCCCTTTTGATGAGTTTGTGAAGAGATATTTCTGAGTGATTTTTCTGTTTGGTTTATGATTCTTTATCTTTTCCTGAAGATGTTATTGCTTGGAGTCTTGTTTTTTTTCCAGAGGAAACAAAATTAAATAATAGTTATAAATAGGGATACTTGGGTTATGTAAGTTTCCCATGTAATTGTTTTAATGAGAAAAAAAGATAAATTGGTTATCATATGGTCTCTCAAATAGTCTATGCTGATCACTGATCCTTGCAATAATGTGTTATCACTTAATTTTATTCACTGCAACTGTATTTTCATTTACTCTTGGCAAATCACTGCAATCACTGTTAGAGTTTTTTTCAATCAGTTTTAAAATTAGCTTTAAACATTACAGTGCTACACACTAGGAAGTTCAACCAAGAGAGAGAACATAAAGCAATATTTTTAAGAAATATGCAACATTTAGAGTACTCCTCTGTAATTGTATACAGCTACTAAAAACCTGCTTTTGAAGAACCTCTTTGGCACAATTTCATCTAAACTGTTCTCTTGAATTCATCCTAGGCTATTTAATCTTTTTTTGAAAATACTTATTTTCCTAAGCCACAGCATTTTTCCAGTATAACAGTTTTTAGGTGAATGGTAGGCATATATCTGATTTACAGCCTTGTGCCTCATGCAAGACTGGAAGGACAGTATGTCACTGAAACAGAAAACTCACAGTATATTGTTAGACTCCTCTCTGCATTGCTCCCTCTGCATTTTTTGACTGTAAAAACTGATTCCCTTTAGTGTTCATGCTTCATGACAATTCAAAGGTCAGGCTCAGCTGACAAGCTCAGACAGCTTGGTCACCTGTTGCCTCTTAATATGATGTTTTCTGTCTTGAAATGGTATCTCCCCACCAGTATCCTCTTTTCTGGAGTAATGGAAGTGATGTACTTAGCTAAGTACAAAAATATCCAAACTCCAAAATGTGTCAGTCATGTAGTCTTAAAAATGTTGGAGTTGATTTAGAAATCTAAGTGGGAATGGTCATGAAGAGGGTAAAGCAAGGTAGCTTATGAATACAATTGTTTTTGCAGAGAAAATTGCTAAACTGGAATTTTTTATTTAAAATACCCCTTTTTTAATCTTCTGCATTTTCTCTAGTTGCAGTATAATGACAAGTAAGGAGATATAGCCAATACATGAAAATGGTGAATTTGAGGAATGCATGTATAATATGTATATTTCATATTTTTGATTTACCTGAAAAAATGTTATTTGTCAGAGAACTTATATGCTTTAGAGTATAGGTATGGTAAAATTTCTGATTGAAGAAGGCAAGATTTTGATAAATAACACTTTTCTGATTTCTGTCACAAAAATTGCAAACCTTTATTTGCAGTTGTTGGTGAAATCTATAGCTTCTGCTTTTGCCATATTTCATGAAATCGGTCTCTTAAAATTTGTGACATGAAGAACAGATCCAAATATATTTAGTGCAAGAGTTAGCAGAAGCTAGTGTGCTATGTCAGAAAACTGAATCTCTTGATATTTGTGTGTGAAGTGATTATGGTGAAAGGGAATATGTTCAGACCCAGATGCAGAAAGAGGAAACATCAAATTAAAAGAGAGCATTATCTCTCCAAAGAATTACTATGAAAATATTTGAGAGAGGCACTTCACAGCCAAAACATATGCTTAGCCTCAATAAATGCTAGCTTTCAAGCTTATTAAGATCCTGTTTTAACTCGACACTTCTGATTATAGCAGTAATTTGTTCCTGGTGTAATCTCAAGGACTTTGGACAAGCTTTGCACAAAAAGCTACCAAACAAGTACCATGATCCTCTTTGTATCCCTGAAATCTGCTGTTAATTTGTTTGTGGTACTTTTATAAAAGGTCCTAGAACTTTAATATAGTGTATAAGTATAAATATTAAAAAAACAAAAAAAAGGAGCCAGAGCAAGATACTGAAAAATTTTGAAAATGCTTTTTTAATATCTTCATGAGAAAATAAATGTTTTCTCAAATTAGGAAGAAACTATTTTTTTCATAATTTTCATAAAAGGACATAATTTCCTCACTATTGTAATACATGAATTTGTACCTCCGTTTAGTAATTACTAGGAAATAATCCAAAAGAAGAAGTAAGTAATATGAAATAATGCAGGGAATGAATGTACAGCTTGCACACAAAACAGCATTGAGATGCAGTTACCAAAAAAGCATCAATGTAGTGCAATCAATGCTGCAGACAATATCTTTTAAATCTGTCATCCTGCCTTTTGCCCTTTATATTAAGTCAAAGAGAAGGGGATATAATGAATGAGCATGTCTTTATTCTCCTCGGCACCAGTTCTGTAGAAACCTGGCAATATGACATTCAACATGATTAATTCTGAATTGTAGCTCCAGTTTATTTTTTCCCATGTACACACATAAAGTATTTCCATTATTTAAACAAACCCCAACTAAATATAAATTGAGACTAATTCCAAAAGCTATACTACAAGATGACAGACTCAAAAATGCAAGGTAATTAATATATTTTGTTATTACAATACCTAATTTTTCATATTTATCTTTTTTCCCCTTTTGCAATATAGTTTCATAATGTGAAAGTGCTTGACATTGCGAATGCAAGGCTGGTCAGTTTATAACTAGTGTCTTAAAAGGTTTCCTGCATTAAAAATAACACATTACTGGAAGAAATCACTAGGTATTAGCACATAACATGAAGTGTATTCTGCATAACTTTGATATTTCCTCTTACTTTGTATCAGAAGGGGGCACTAGTGATCCATTATAAATAGACAGTGTGACTGCTTTTGTTGTGCCATATTTAATAATTATAATAGTGATAATATAATATCCCCATTTAATATTGAGGGCATTTTCGTGCAAATTAAGATTCTAAATATATAATGATAATTCAAAAATTTAAAATAATTAATAGATTGTATGTAAATAATATCTGTTGCCTTTCATTTTCTTTTAATATTATTATTGGTATATAATTCTTGCAGTTCACTTTTTTTTTGTAAGAATAACGCTGATTATTTAATATCTAATTCTGATAATTACTAATCTTAAGGAAGTGAACTTGAATTGTAAAGCATCTTGGTAATGTCAATAAATATATTTGTGAAAATGTCAGAAAATAGGATCCTACTGTTGTATGACATGTATGTGTTTTGAGATTTAAAGTATCTTATAGTTATTACAACAAAGAAAATGTGTTACATAATGGTGTACATTTGTCTTGTTTCATATCAAAGTAAATGGAGGAAAAATAGTTGTAACCATGATGTTTACTTACTTTTTCTCATTGGTTTATTTGATACTGTTTTAACAGATTTCTTACTATTGTTTTGGCCTATACACTCAAGATGTTGTGGCTTTAACATTTCATCGAATCAACTTTGGTACATGAGCTCTGTGTTCAAGAAAAAGCAATGAATAATAATATAGTATTTATTCTTTGTCCTCATTTCCTTTTCGCTAACAGGATAAAAACTGGAAAAATACATAAAGCTGCCAAAAAATATTGGCCCATAACAGCAGGAAAAACAGGTCAATTTTGATTTGGAGGTTATGATATTGTAATGTAATAAAATATGTACTATCGGACATGTAGATGGAAGCATTTGTCAAACAGTACCTACCCACAGATATTTTGATACTCTTTTGAATTTTCCACTGTTATTTTCATATATAGAAGCACAGGTCCATGAGCAGCTGAATTTAGCACTCAATAAACTGAGTGAAGCTCCACAAAAAAATGCAGTGGTTTATGACATTAAAATAGGGGTATTATGAACTTTTCCTAAATTTCAGACTTTGTTTAAGACCAAAACATTTTTCATTAAAATTATTTGCAAGTTATCAGCCTGTTGTTCTTTTCAAAATGCAATTAAATCCTAAAATGTCAGTGAACAGAAAGGCTCCTCCCGCTTTAAATGTAACTCCAAGTTATATGTTAATGAATACAGATAAGATCTTTATGTGTGCATTTAACCAGGCATTTGTCAAACAAAAGTGCACTTTTTCATGCAGGAAACTCTAGTCGTTCCAGATCAGCTATTAAATCCAAGCAAGCACATACCTGACCTCATACCCTTGAATCTTAGGTACTTTCATTTCAATTTTCCTAACACCAGTAGTCCTTTCCAGATAATTATCAGTGAAAGTTACTGCTAGAATAACTGAAAGCTCATTGTTTTCTAATGAGAGAACCTATCTGAAGACCTGTCTATCCTGCCATTCTTTAGTGTATATCCTCTTTTTTTCTTTTTTTCTCTTTTTTCTTTTTTTTTCCTTTTTCTTTTTTTCTTTTTTTTTCTCTTTTTCTTCATGCAACAACAAAAACCTATGTATCAAACAAGCAGTTTTCAAAAAGAGGAAACAAGTCAAGCTACCAGAGTAGTTTTTCCTCCAGCCTAGGTACAGACAGGAAGCACCTACATTGCGTTATCTTCAGTCACTGAATTGTCTGTATTTTATCCTCCTTAGTTATAATATATTTATAGTTATAATACTGTAGAAACATGAAACTTGATATAGACTTTGGAAAGCTGAATAAATAGATATATAGATTAACACCTCGTGAATTATCTAGTCATCCCTGGTACTGCCTGTACTGAGTCTTTTTGCTTTTACTGCCAGCAATACCTGAATTTGAAGTTTTACATTATAATCCAGAACCAGACTGAGAGCCTTAAAACTGTCTCATTTCAGTATTTAATAATTTTGATTCTTATTTGGTCTCACTTCATATGTCACCATTCATAACTGGTTTTTGTTTTCAGCCATTTCAGCTGATATATTCATTACTTGGTACAGTGGTAAATACGAGGACCATAGTGAAAATGACTTCTTAATGAATGCAACTTGACCTTCAAACATAGAAAAACACACTTTTTGTTCTTATCTAAAGTATTGCTCATGTAACCAAACAGATATTTTTCATGAGAGGTTGTTGAGTTTTTACATTTGTTATTAATTAATTGTACTCCATATCTGAACAAACTCATTTGTATATAATAATGCATGAATTCAGAAGTATTTAGTTTTATAAAACAATAAAAAATTCATTGCCTGCTATTTTGTATATTTCCTGCTGAAATGAAACAGTCATGCCTAAAATTGTACTTTTTATATAAAAGAAGCAGAGATTGTTCAGAGATGCAGAGGCATCTCTGCTGTCTTTCCTTCTCCTCCTCCTCCTTCTCCCTTCAGCTGATTTCTCCAGTTCCATATAGATTTAAAAATTACCTTTCCTCAAATTCTTTCTCTATAATGTCTTCATAAAGAAGATTTTAAAAATAATTCCTTTCCCATCCAGGACAAAACCTGGAAATCACGCTTATATGTGCATATATCAATGTACATCTTTAATTCATTCTATTCACAAGAATAGAATTCCTTCTAAGGTATTCTAATTCCTTCTATTAATAAAAACTTTGGTATACTAAAGAAGGGTTAATAAAAAGCTTTGGTATACTAAAGAGAGGGTATTATTCAGGTGTTCAAAATGACATTTGTCTTAAATTTAAAATTAAAAATTAAAATACTATGTAAGCAGTCACAATATATGAAATTTGTGAATTTCAAATCTAATATAGTGACAACCATAATTTTATTTTATTGATTGTTGTTATTGATGCTTTGTGAAGGCTGACCTACAACAGAGACTAGATGAAGTTAAAGAATAAAGTAGGTACTTATTGGAAGGCCTCAGTGGATACCCCTTGGGCAGTACAAGAGCCCAGCCAGAGCTACACCCCAGATGACCCCAAAAAGGTCTCAAAATGGACAACTGGTAATGAGTCTCTCACTTTTATGACTTCTGACCA
>JAWWEY010000130.1:1696630-1714000 GCA_035582745.1 Loriotus luctuosus
TTTTAATGTAATATATATCATAAAATAATAAATCAAGCCTTCTGAAACATGGAGTCAAATCCTTGTCTCTTCCCTCAACCTGAGACCCCTGTGAACACCATCACACTCGAGAGTAAAACTGGATGCTTCTCATACTGGGAGATTAAAAAAAAAGGGAAACCCACAGTCTGCTGAATTGTAAGATAGTGGTACTAGATTATTTCTCAATAGTGCGTGTGTATGGAGTCAGATTCCCTCTTTTTTTACTTCTCTTTTATTTGTATTAAGACTGTAATAGTGCAAATCATATAATATATGCAAAACAAAAATGCAGATTTTTTCTTATTATGCAATCATTTGCACTCTATGAAAATGTTAAAAACCAATTTTCTTGAGATTTTCAAATAGTTGTATACCAAAAATTATGTAGGGTGAAATATGGCCTTTCTGGCCATTATTCACTACATACTGTGTGCAATTCTCCTGTTTAAAGAGACTCATTCATCCAATAAGAATTAATAATTATAACCTTGATGATTTGTGATCATCTATGAAGTCAGAATAACTAGCTCATATGCGTGCTATTATATGAAATATGTTTGAATATTTTTTTTAACATAG
This sequence comes from Loriotus luctuosus, assembly GCA_035582745.1. NCBI lineage: Eukaryota > Metazoa > Chordata > Aves > Passeriformes > Thraupidae > Loriotus > Loriotus luctuosus. The sequence goes on from JAWWEY010000130.1 coordinate 1,697,231, forward strand.
TTCCTGACTGGGAAATATATCAATAGAAATGGATCTTACCCCCTTTTTTTCAGGTTGTTGAGTCTTAGTCTCTACTTGATCTCTACCTGTTCCTGAAGGAAAACCCTAAACTTCTGTCCCTTGAATAGCTCTGTGTTTCAAGTTCAACAAACTCAACTTGTTATTGTAGATCAACCAGAAGATTTAACTAAGAGGATTTTGTATGAATAATGCTATTTAAAATAAAGATATATTCAAGATTCTCCCTGAAATTAAAGAATACACTAATCCCAGCTTTGTGACTTTCCTCAGCAAAATACCAGCAGGTGAATAAGGTATCAGAGAACATATGTGAAATCAGCCGAAAAGTTCTTGGGATATTTCTGTCCCTGGAGTTGTTCAGAGTCAGGAAATGAAAAGCAAATTTCATCAACCTTTGCATTTTACTGTCTGGGAATAAAATCTCAGTATACGCTTTTCTGGTAGCAATCTCCTCTCAATATTTTGAGATTTTTTTTATTTTTCTCACTGCTACTTAGGCTACTACTTTTGTCTGCATCTTAATATGTAAAAAACTATATGTTATATACACATATTTTTGTATGCAAACACACAGAAACACACACATATATACAGATATACATACAAATATTTATGCATCTATTTTGCAAGCTCATTATGCATCATTAGGTATATGTAGCTAAAAACAACATTAGTATGTATAAATATATACGCATGTATAAATACATGTTCACTGTCATTAAATCTGATTATGATTTCTTAATTTCAGAAAGTGTATGAATGTAATGGTTTGCATGCATGTAATTCTTTTTTGAAGACTTGCTGCTAATACATTGCTATTTGGTACTCATATTTTATTGTGCTGCATACCTGAATGACAGATGATTATCTGACAAAGGAAATCTGGTGTTGAACGAAATGAACTAGTACTACATTTAAAAATTACAATTCTAACACAACAACAGTTAAATATATGTATCATATTTTAAAAATTTAATATCTGTCTATTGCTGGTATTGTCTTTGTCCATGTTGACAACAAAAGGATAAATACAGTGCATACAGTAGGTCCCTCTGGTTATACCATGAACATGACACATGTCATCCTATGATAAATTGGCTCTGTGTCTATTCAATTTCAAATCCAAAGCTCTGGAGGCAGAGGTGTTAGGAAGCAGGCATAATTCTGGCGAGCAGAGGCCTCAGATGCACAAAATTAGTGTGCATGGAACAGATAACAAAAAACAAGAGGGAGACTAAGAAGTTTGCACAGGTTTGTCAACTTCCTGTGGTTTAGGTAGTATTGGCAGATGTTCCATGTAAAAAAAAAAATCTGTAAGCATGATAATGAATGTTACCAGAATTAGAAGTGACAACTGTATCAAACACAAATGCTGTCTGTTTTTTGATTTGCATACCAATTAAATTAAAAGATCCAAATATTAGGTTCCAGAATTTGTTTGACAAATAATCTGCTGAACTCACTCTGTACATCTGGGTCAGACATGCTGGCTGTATGACAGATGCAGTGTCAAAAGAAGATTTTAACATAGAAAAAATGTATTCAGATTGTTACTAAGTAGTGTACTTAAAGTAGAGATTAGAAAAGGGTCTAGTTCAGAAATTGCTTTAAACATAGTGGTATCTACCTCTCTCTAGGCATTTTATTGTGCATTACTGTCAGGTCTGGTATGTGAGACATCTTCCTCACTAACAACTAAAGAAAGGAGTAGGCAAAAATAGTTCTGTTCTGTACCATTATATTGTGCAGCTATCTTATTCCCTGGGTAAATACATATGTTTTGTGGGTCTACTCAAAGACTAAGAGACTATTTGATGTGAGCAATGATGGCAGAATCAAGCAATACATGCTTAAGCATTTCTGCAGAATTTTACATTTTTCATGCTCCTCTGAAATATTTAGAAAGTAGTTCATGTCTGGTGAAGGTTCAGGTCAGTTCTCGTTTTAGTAAGACAAGTTCACTTGACCCTGATTTTAAAGAAAACTTGACTCAAAGCAGGAAACTGTTCTCTTAGGCAAATGCTGCTCCAATACCTGTGCATTGCTGATACATGTACCTTTTTAACATCTTCTGAGGTTTGCCACCCATATGACATTTCATTTTGCACTATTTCATGCTGAATTTCTTAGCAGTGAGCACTAGATTTGACTTTCTACTGAGCCAAAGTCATGTCCTGTAATTTTTAATGAAACCTACCTCTCACAAATCTTTCCCTGCTTCTAGATATTTGAGGGTCCAAAGATGCTACACCTTAAATAATATTAAACAATGAGACAAGGAGCATCTATGTTGGTGTTTAGAAATAGATATGATTTATACATGCATAGGCATGGACTGTAGCAAATGCCCAATGAAACACCAGCTGTGAGTACACTGTTGTTCAGAAAAGCCCTCAAAACAGAAAAAAATTCTTGCTATTTTCTGTGATTGCCTGATGACCATTGGGTTGATTTAATGCAACACTGCTGATATTCTCAGGAGTAGAATCATGGTATGTGTGGCACTACAGGGGTAATCATGCAATAATGCAGTAGTAAAATGAAAATTTAAAAAACTGAGTTGTAACATATTGCTCAACATTAAGAAATAATATCTGTAATTTTTTCTCTTTTTTCTTGTGTTTCTATTTTTTTTTTTTAATCAAGGAAATGAATTTACACAGGGCAAATGTAGTATTTAAATATTTAAAATTTAAATGAAGATGCTCCTCTTGAATGCACCTGTATGTACTAGATATGTCTGAGTCCATTTGGTATAAGAAAGTAGGCCACCAAATTATGTGTTTAAAGAAGTCGAACCACTCACTCACAGAGAATGAAAGTTTTTTAAACTCTTCTGTATATGGTGAACTGCTTTTGAAAATCCAGGCAGACGGAACCCATGCCATTAACAATGCATAAAGGTGTAGTTTTCTGGAGTCTGGAAAATGGAGAAGTGGAATTCCCTCATGTAAAAAAATAAGAATAGGAAGAAATGTGTTCTCTGTACTAAAATGGTGAATTTTACAGCATATAAGACCTTTAAAAATAAAGTGAATCAAACCTGAGTTCTCTAGGTAATCCTATTATGTGGAAGCAAAAAGACACATGGTTAGCTTTGAACCAGCAAGTGTTTCATACTGCAACCAAGGGATGCATTTTTCAGGGATGAAATTGAGCAAAGGAAAATTTAGTCTTATTACCAGGAAAATGTATCTAATAGTGAGATGTATTGGAATTGTGGAATAGTCTCTTGAGAGAAGTGATGGAAGCCCCATAGTTTGAGTCTTTGAAAAAATGGTCTAGAGAAAAATTTTCTTGCTGGGAAACAGCTTTTTCTTGTCTATAGAAGGATCAATGTCACCTAATAGAATATTTTTGCATATATCATAAACTGTACTCTGATTTATTATTACCACATTTGTGTAAGGTTTCATAGAAGTCTGAAAAAGAAGACAGAATGTCACCTGACTTTTTTTCAGACAAAACACAACAAAACCAGAGTTCTAGAACATCATATTCTGTCTCAGTATCATTGCTAAGTGTTTTGTCATATTCATGAGTATGACATGAAGATAGACCAAGACTTGTTTATGTCTTCAATGATTTTCAATTTTATTTTATTTTGGCTTTTTTTAATATGGTTGTTGATTCCAAAAATAATGAAATCACTATGAGACAAGCTAAATACTTCCATGGAGGAGGTATACTTTCATTAATAGAGCATGTTAATATATACTTTAAAATATATTAATAGAAAATATTAATATGTATTAATAGCACATTAGTATTCCATTAAGATATGTCTAAGCTTTAAAACAAAGTTCCTCAAACAATAACTTGTGGTGGTTTTTCATCTGTTAGGAAATGCACATAACATAATTTGGTCATTTAAAATGCTAAACATGGATGCATCTTTGTTTTTTAGCAAAACCAGCGAAAGGTAACTTCGAATGCTTTCATATTCACAGCACAAAGCATTTATTTCTTCTATAAAACCTCACCTTCCTCCTGAATAAATAATAATAAAATGCAATTTCTCTCTAGCACTTCAAGTTATTCCTGTGAAATAACTTGCTAACTGGATGTCCTTAATTAAGGACATTTCTTTAATGTCTTCTGGCCATCACAGAGGGCTAACAATGGGGAATAGATCTGAATTGCCAGGGAAAGCAAGGGTTCCTTGTACAGATTCCACTCAAGAGCTTTCACCAACCATATTGCCCTTCTTTGGACACTCTCTAATAGCTTTGTATCTTGTATTGTGTGGCCCAGAGCTCCACACAATGCTCAAGGTGTGGCCACAGCAGTGCAGAGTAGAGAGGAAAAGGTGAGGTTCAGTTTCTTTTTACACATTTTAATATTGCCAAGAATAAAACTAATAATGATTATGTTCCAATCACCAACAATGATCTTACAACAACTAAGTTGTTATATGAATTGTTAAGTACATGAACCTAGTACTTGTCCAGATATTTCTAGGTCCTAGTTGACTCAGAATTTATCTTAAAAATATGAGAATGTATAACTAGTGATGGTAGAGCACAGAAGAGCAGAAGTTTGACTGACACCAGGTTTGTAGTTACCTAGTTTCACCACCTATATGAAGGTTAAATTGCTTTTTCACTGACACCTGTTCAACTAAAATGAGGCAAGTATTTACTTTTCAGTCATAAATAATGCCCAGGTTTCAGCAGGATGTTTGTAGAAATGGGTTTGTAAAATGTCCATTTGGTGGAAAAGATTTATACATTTGCTTTAACTTTACTGATCATTATTCTAGTGTAAAAGGTTAGAGTTTGTCCAATAGAAAAAATCTATTGTCAATAATTTTCTTCCTAAGCATGTTTCATTGCATTACTGCTATATCAAAACCTCGTCACTTGAAGGTCTTACAGGAAATTGTGCTGCTGAAAGCATGGTGGTGGCAGTCATCAGGTGTGTTTCATTTTATCTTCAGATTTCCTGGATAAGTTCATTTCGATGTCTACATAGAATGAATTCCCTGGAGTCTAAACAGATTTTAAAACTATGTTCTAGCATAATTTCATCTTTTTTGCATTGCTTTTTGTTTTCTTGTGTTTACTTACCCTTTCAAAATGAATTGCACAATGAATTTCAACAGAGATCAGAGTTTAGAAATTCTTTTAATGGTTAGGCAATATGGATTTCTTGATCCTGATTTGAAAGTAAATCACAAAATTATTATATTGTAGAAAATTATCAGTGCACTAAAAGCAGTCCACAATTATGAAAGGATTCTATTTCACTTTTAAACTTAATCTGAGCTTGCTTCTCTGAATAATACCAAATTTAAAATTATTTTGTTCTGCAATACTGCTTATACTGCATCCTAAGAAATAATGGATTAACCGTTGCAATGCAGATGTGTCTAGATAGATTCTGTAAAGGTTGGCCTTCCTCTCAGAACCAGGTCAGTTACCCTCCAGTCATGGGAGGGCATGGTGAATCTGTACAAGACAGGAACATGTGAACAGAAGAAGAAACAGCACATTTAATCTCTGGAACTAAAAATCTGATAATACTTATGGTATGACTATATTTAGTCAGATTGTTATTTTAAATGTCTGTTATGTGAGTGTATTTGTAAATTTTTGGAACAAAATTTACTTTTTAAAGTAATTTTTAAAGTACTTAGAGAAATTACAAAATATGAAGATGCCTGGTGTGTTTGAAAACAATTTGAGAAAGTCCACTTCTGGAAAAAGGCTTTTAGACTGCTTTCACTAAATTCCTAGAAACTGCACCAGTTTTGGGAAAAGAACGGCTCTCAAACTTCAGCTGCATTTCAGGACATAAGTAGGAATTTATTGCACAGAAAATTTGGATGATTATAGAATGATGACTTCATTTTATCTTGTCTTGGCTATCTAAACAATGTAAAAAAAATGTCATTTCTATATTTTATCAGTTAACTCCTGCGGTGCTAAGTCAGAAGACTGTGCTATGCAGCATATGTGTGGGATTTTGTCTTCAATCTGTTCATTTTTTCAGCTGAATTACCCCACAATGATCCCCAAACTGTGCTACAATTTATGATAGAAAAAATCAATGACCAATACAGCTAACGAGGTGACAAAACTGAGGCTAAAGAAGATGTGGCTTAGGTGCCAAAAGAGCTTTCAAGGAAACTCAATGTTCATGGAGAGCTGCTGGCAAAAGATCTTGTAAAATTCTCAGTCACTGCAAAGTGTGAACAATATAGAGCCTGATTTGGCAATGTGCTTCACAAAGTCTGCTCTTTCACAGGCAGGAACTTCCCTGGCATGGCTGAATTAAATGCTGTTAGACTTGCACGTCTTGTGGATATCTCTGCAGCATACCATCAAGCTGTCAGTGTGGTTGCATTGAGGTTATGGCATAGAATATATTACTTTCTCCAACAAGAAGAAACTTGTCCACTTGAAACGTTTTCAATACCTCAATTTGTTCTGCAGTTCCAAGAACTCTTTACAGCATGTTTTAATCTTTTAGCAATTAGGTTTTCATTTTTTAACTAGGGACTCATAGATATCCTGATGAAACACCCCACGGCATCATTGAAAAGATTTCTTTTAGCCTCAGGTAGTGTAAACTTCAGGCTTCTTCTTTGTATATACCAATACAAATTAACACTTTACTAATTATTAGTTATCTTCACAAGAGGCCTGTGTAGGTGTATCTGTTTTCACCTTGAAAGGTCACTTTGCATTGCTAAAACATCAGAAATTCACCTTGATGTAAATAAGAACCATTCTTCAATCTCTAAAATATTAAGACATTTACCTAGTTTACATTTTCTACTAAAATAATTGTACTTAATCATTTTATCAGTAATGAGAATTTGTAAATTGTAATCTGGTTTTGATTTTTTCTAAGGTTTCTGAGAGCTTTTTTTTTTGCCCTTATGCATGTATCTTCACTGCATGTATCGTAATTCGGGCAGTGTGATAGCATTCACTACCATTATAAATCTCTTCTTGGTCATAACCTGAAGTGTTCAGACGCTAGTCTTGACTTTTAATATGATGAACATTCCAATCAAAGCAACTATATTACAAGACCCGGAAACCTGTGAACTCTGAAATGTCTAGAACTCTTAAATCTTTAATTAAAGACAACCAGTAGCTGCTTGGTTTTGCAAAAATGGGTCCAACTCAAATACTAAGAAGAAAAGTGTAAATGAATATTGAGATGAACTCTACTCATAAATCTAATGGACAGATTTTCTTATGTTTCAAATTCTTGAAATAATTGTGTAACACTGTAAATAAACAATAGAATAATAGAATTTCTAAAAAGCATATCCTACAAATATTGTCTTTCCAGGATGAGATAATTTCTCCTGAATATTTTAGAATCTATAATCCCAAAAAAGAAGGGATTAACAATAATTTATCTGTGTACATTACATTCAAGAATCACAGAATATTCTGAATTGGAAGGGACCAAAAGGATCACGGAGTCCAACACCTCTGCAAAGGACAGCCCCAATAATCACACCATGTGCCCAAGAGTGTTGTCTAACACACTTATTGAATTGTCAGGCTTGGTGCTGCGACCATTTCCTCAGGGACCCTGTTCCAGTGCCCCGACACCATCTGGGCAAAAAATCTTTTCCTGATATCCAACCTAAACCTGCCCACAACTTCACACCTGAACACAGCTTCAGGTCATTTCCTCGGGATCTGGTCAGCACAAAGGAGAGAACAGTGTCTGCCCCTCCTCTTCCCATCTCAAGGAAGTTGCAGACTGCAATGAGGTCTCCCCCGAGTTTCCTCTGGACTGAAACAGATCAAGCTACCTCAGCCACTCCTCACACACTTTCCCCTCAAGACCCTTCACCACCGTCATAGTCTTTCTTTGGACTCTCTCTAATAGCTTTATATCTTTTTTTTATATTGCAGTGCCCAAAATTGCCCCCAGCACCTGAGGTGAGGCTGCCCCAGTGCAGAGGAAAGCAGAGCAGGACAATCCCCTCCCTTGCCTGGTTGGCAGTGCTGGGCCTGATGCCCTCCAGGACACGCTTGGCCCTCCTGGCTGCCAGGGCACTGCTGGCTCATGTCCAACTTGTCACTGACCAGGAGCCCCAGATTCCTTTCCATGGCCCTGCTTTGTCGCAGATATTCTCTTTGTGAAAAATCCTCTCCTTAGGATTTTTCCTTGTGAGAATCCATGGCCTCAGAGATAGACATAAACAGTAGGTTATCTGCTGCTGTGGAATGCAACAGGTCAGTGTGGATTGACCCATCTTGAATGGTTTTAGTTAGTGGCCAATCCAGGACTGAATTCTCTCAGACAGATTTGGAGAGAACTCCTTTGTTATCTTATTCTTTTTTTTTTTACTTTCTATTCTTAGGATTAGGTAGCAGCTTCTGGAAACTCTCCTTTCTTTTTCTTTTTAGCATAGTTATAATGTAGTATATATATATACATAATAAAATAATAAATCAAACCTTCTGATCATGAAGTCAAGGATCTCGTCTCTTCCTTCACCCAAGAGCCCTTGTGGCAACTACCACACTGCTTTCCAGCATCTCATTCCCCAGTCTGACCATATCTCCAGGGTTGCTCAATCTCAGGTACAGATTCTGACACTTTTCCCTTGGTGGTGGTAGTTGTTTCAGCTTGGTTCCTAGGCATCCAGTGTTCTGATCTGCAGGGCTTCCCTGCCTTCCAGGGAGTCAACAGTTCCTCACAGTTATGCAGATTTGCATAGTATCCCTTCCAGTTCTGTATCCATGTCATTATGAAGGTATTGAAAACCACAGGGCTGAGGATGGAGCTCAGACAGGTTACGAGTCTGATGTAACCCCATTAATTTTTAGTCTTCCTGCCTTTCCCACAAGCCAGTTGCTCACCCATCCCATGATGTGTTTATCCAGCTGTGTGCTGGGCATTTTATCCATAAAGATACTATGAAAGGGAGCATTGAAAACTTTATGGAAATCCAAAAACTTTACACCAATTGGCTTTCTTTGATCAGCTAGATGGGTTACTTTTCATAAAAGGAAATCCCGTTTGATAAGCAGGACTTTCCCATTCTGAATCTCTCACGAAGTTGTCTTCCAGGTGCTTCTCAACACCTCCCTGAGTAATCTTCCCCGTATCTTAGCAGTCACTGAAATGAGACTGACAGGCCTATAGTTTTTAGAGTCTTCCTTCTTGCCCGTTTTGAGTATTAGAACAATGTTAGCCAGCTTCCAGTGAACTGGGGACTCTTCAAATTCCCAAGGACATTCAAAAACCACCCAGAGATTTGCAGATATGCCGGAAATGGATCAAGAGACATCTTTTACCCTTTCCAAAATTCATCAGCTGATATGAGTTGTGAGAAATGCAGTCTTTAATTCTGCTGTGTTGAGCTGTATCATTTAAAAAGCTTTTAAAACCATTTAGATTTTTTTTTCATCTACAACCTACAAAAAAGAACAAAAAACATAATTATGGATTTTCCGGTGATTTTGCTGTTTTAAAATTTGGTACTTTATTTTAACACTCAGCAATAGTAACAAGCAACTGTGGTCCTTATATCTGATCTTACAACCATTTCATAGTGAGGACTCATATTCTAGCCTTGGAGAGAAGGATGAAAGGATTATGCCTTGTGGAAATTTCTGACCTTAACTAAAAATACTGAAAAAATGATACAGGGATTTGAGTGTGAAGGAGTTAATGTGAGTTGAGAATAACTGGTGAAATTTCTGAAGAGATGTAGATTTATTTGATTTATGGATGTGTATCTGTGTGTGTGTGGATGTGCATGCAAATGACTCCTTCACTGTATATGCACTACATGAATGTGTGACTTGTGAATATCTGCCTTCAAATACCCTTCTATAATGTAGTCTACTGTAACTCAAGAAAAGAAATTTACATGAGTAAATTGTGGAAAGCCATGTAACTCTATGAATAAAGCTGATTAATTATGTTTAAATTTCTCTAATCTGTTAAAAGGGTCATCCCCCAAATTACAAGAGTTTTCTATATTCCTATTATAAAATGTAGACACCATGCCTGAGCTAAATTAATTTTTTAAGCAGCCTCAGGAAAAAAGAAAAGATTTAAATTGCTGCCACAGGGAAATTTAAACCTGCCACATAAAATAGAAAAGTGATCATCAACCTCCTGTAAAACAGAGCATCTGGTTCTATTTCCAATTTGCCACTTTTTTCTCCATAATTTTCTTTATTCTATGTTTTGAACATAAAATTCTACTGAGAATAATAGTACTGTTTACAAAAATGCTCCTGTGGTACAAATGCAGTAATATAATCATGCTTTTTGGGTTTTTTAACAATATTTTAAAATTGAGAATATATAGCTCACTGTATTTTGCCACCTTTGAGTGGTGTGCTATCAGTCTATTATCAAATAATGAGCAAATATCCATGCTATATTTCTAATTATTGGTGCATAAATTTATTTTGGTGAAAAATAATAATTCTAGAACAATGTAGTAATTAAAAATCTATATGTGCATATACACAGTTCATTTAATATCTGATCTATCTGACCTGGAATTAATTTCTTGCAATTGACAGTCTATAAAAATAAACACTCTTCCTCAACAATTATTGTAAATCTATTTTGACTGAATAATGACTGAAATTCTAGTAACTTCAGTGCTTCATGTGGGCAGAAATATTATGAATCAATCTTCTGCTTTAATACACTCTGGTGAAGCCTTCTGACACGTAAAGGTAGAATTTAATAGTTTTATTAAATGCAAAAGAGCATAGATTTGGATGACATTTCATTAGGCATTATAAACCTGCTGAAAAATCTAAACACATAAAAGGATTGTTTGTAACCCAAAGCATTTTCATTTACTTCAGGATATAGTTTAATCACAGTCAACTTCATATGCAGCCAATGCTGTAGGATAACTATATCCTCCAATGCTGTAGGGCAATGTTGTGGGAGCTTGTTCACAATGCTGAGGAATACATTTAGGGCAGGTAGCTCTGTGTGCAGCTGCAGATTGAGCTCTGGATGGGGAAATGGTGGGAGCCCAAGGCAAGAGGCCTCATATCTTTGCACAACAAAAAGCTGAGGGACCTGTGGCAACTCCCATTCAGAGACATGGGAGTAGCTGATGACCCCCAGACCCTTTTGTGCTTGGACTGCAGAGATATAAGCCCCCAAGGATTCCTTTGTTCCACATCCCTTCTGGAAGACACCAGCTTGAGCTGTTTATTCTGCTATTGCACCAAGATTAAATTATTTTATGGAATGAGGTGTCTCTGCCCCCCAAGATGGGAAACTTAGGGTTGAGCCAGTAAGGAAGTCTGGTCTGACTATGTGAGTGTGGGGGTTGGAGCTGCTGAAGGTCTTTGGTCCCAGCCCAAGTAGTGTGAGTGTGACTGCCAGAGTGGCTCCTGGACGGTCAGACAAGGAAGTTCCTTAACAACAAGAAAGAACTTGGAGTTTTCTAGAGAACAGTGTGCGAGTGAGTACAGTCAGCTCGGGAAATCTTTCCCAAGATAGACTGGGGATGAGGAAGTGTCAATGTGCTGAGGTGGTATCCACCTGGAGATCTTTTGTGATTTAACCACAGTTGTTGTACTGCATCTGAACAGGTTAACATATTTGTTAACACAGGAAGACTCAGGCCATGGAGATAAGGCTTCATGCTGCTTTTTATCTATCAGTTTTGACACACTTGGAAGACTATGGGGAAAAAGAGTTCTGGAGACTTATGGTTGTTGGGAAAGGATTCAATTTTCACAATATATTTTATTTGTAGTGTACTTCAGGAACGAAGAGATGCATGTACTTACGTGTCAGAGGCTATAAGGTGTTTGTTCCATATACTTTCGCAATTATATTCTAATTTTCAAGTATTTATGTCAGAATTCTTCTGTTTTACATGGCATCTCCATCAATTGCCATTGGACAAACAATTACCTTGTCCAATATGAAACAATGAGAAAGGGATTAAGATTTGAATAAAACTGAAACATTGTCCTCCTATTATTATAGAAATATTTTTATGACAGCACAGTATGCTTAAAAGCCTTGTTTATCAATACAAATGTGAATATCAATTTCTGTGACCTCACTACAAAATGGCTTTTATGACTGCGGTATTTATCTGCAAGTATTGGTGACTGACATCAGTTTCTAATTAGACAAGAATACAGTTTCTTCTCTTCCCTTTTGCACCAAAATCTCAGCAGAGGGTGACCCATGTTTCATTGATGTGTTCCTGGATTTTCATGATACTAATTATAGGCTGAAATCTGAGTTTGTATCCTTATATAGGCCATTTTCAACTAAATAATTGTTTATGGTTTCCATGGGATTGTGGAAAGTAACATGACTTAACTAGCGTGTCACTGAAGACAGCTTAGTGAAAACTGCTATTAGATAAATCAAGATTAAGAAAAGTTTGATGTCATCATAAATTATATCTAGTGAAGACGATGCATGAAAGTTAAAGTAATAATTAATTACTAGCGTTTTTCCTTTTTCCTTTTTTTCCATCCACAGGGCTGGGGATACCTTGTGAAATCATCCAGGCAGCTCAGGTCTCAAGAGAGACAGCTGTCCTTGTAATTTCTGGCACAGTCTTGTCTAAACTTTCTGTATGGTCTTTGTAACCTTCTAATTTATCATGGTGTTTACCATGGTACCCTGCCTGTAGTACAAGCTTGTGACCTTTTATCCTATATTCTTGGAGAACAGTGTTTCTTTTCCCTGCATAGAGATTGTTAATGATTTCAAAAACATGTTTCGTGTGGCCCTTTGATTTTCTCCTCTTTAAAGGAGAAAAAGGGCTAGTTTCTATTTATTATATATTTCCTTATAACTATATTTTCTACATATCAGCTATTTTTAATTCATGTTTTCTGAACTTTATGTAACCAGTTAAATTTTTCTGGAAATACAGTTTAATCAACCAAAAATTAATATAGCAGAACAGAAAAATAATTTCACATAACCTAGATGTTTTCCTACTATTTATAAAGCTCAATTACACATCACCCTTTTTTGCCAATGGAAAATATATTTTTTTATGAATTATTATTATTTACAAAAAAGATCTAATTTTTCCTGCTGCATATTTTGTCTGCCCATTTTTTCCCAGGTTTTATAGCTGTTTTTTTCTTTTCTATTTTTTCCTCCTCTCTATAACACCTTGCATTTGCTTTTTTTGGAAAATGGACATATTTTTCAGACTAGGCCTCCAGTTTTTCAAGATGTTTTTAAACTTTAAAATAATCTTAAAATATGTTAGTAATCCTTGCCACCCTAGTGTAATCTGCAAATGTATTACATATACCTTTGATTTTATTGCACAGATATTCCCAGTATTACATAATATGTCTGTAAAGAGCTTCCTTCTTCACGGTTAACTACTAATATTTCCTTCTGAGATCAATCTCTGATAAAATAGTGTTTGTTGTCTACTTTATGACAAGTTAATTCTTCACGGATTTCAAAGACAGTCTCCTTCATTTAGTCAAAGTTTGAGTGCATGTGTCTAGCATGATCACATTCCTGCTTCAGACCTTTACACCTTTAAAATATGAATCATTTGTATATATTTTTTAAAGTTTTTTTAAGTGTTCTTCAACACTTAGACAATGATCTTTGTCCTTCATTCCTTAGCGAAAAGCTTTTATTTTCTTTGAAAAAACCACCCCTGTATAATACAGAGAAATCTCAAACAAGCAGAAAAACACTGTCTTTGTGATTGTCTATTGATACATTTATTATTTTCTACAAGGTTTCATCACTAGCAGTGTGTTTGGCAGTCACAGTTCACATTATTTTCCTGAAACCAATCAATTTTTAAAAAAGCTATTTTAATATGTACAGCTGTTAAACAGATTATCTGGATATTAACCACACTTTTGGTAAATATTCTGGAGTGTATTTATAAATATCATATGTCTCTCAGACTTTTTAAAGATGATACAAACTCTTTCCTATCCCTGTGTGAAGTGTCTTTGTTAAAGTTCTTTCAGCAATCACTACCCATAACCTGTGTTAATTTTAATCTCACACAGGCATGGCAAAAGTAACGGCGGGTCTCGTGTTACCCCTTTATGCTCTAGCTTCAGCCTATTTTATTTTAAATGTGTTAATAATTAACTTTTATTGCATTTGGTGAATAACAGATTCATATAATTGTGAGAAGATAGCACTCTATACTTTCCTTTCTGGGGATGTCTCGTTAAACGTGTACTCTCATTGTACCTAACATTCAGCATCTTTAATGTCTTCCATTTCCCCTCATTATAAATATTTGCATCTCACAGCTTTTGGTGTAGCCATGTACCTACACTCCCAGTATTGTTACCAGTCCAAGGGGCTAAAATAAGCACTTAGACATAATCTTGGCGTAAATTATTAACCCCAAAAAATGTCATGCTTTACCTCTATGTGCTAAGGCAAATGATAAGTATGGTTACAATTTACTGAAATCCATATGTATACCTAGTTGTAACTTCCCCTCACCTTTGTTTTTTTTTCTCTTGGTCATGTAGTAATCTAAAATTTAAATTACTAACTGTTTTGCTCTGGAGAAACTGGTGCTTTCCATGGGGTTCAAAAATTTTTGAAAAAAATTCTTTTTTTGCACAAAAGAATCTCATCTAAACCTTTTTGTTTCTCATGCTACTCAAAAGGTAATGTATTCATGTGTGAATTACCTTGAGTGTTGAACAGAAGACAGAAAACAATCTCCAGTTTAACTTAGAAGAGTACAGGTTAAAATAAGTGTGAATGCTTATTTTTGTAAAACCTGTGAAAACTAGACTGACATACCAAATATAGGGAATGTATGAATACCTCTCACATAAAAATTCTGCACTTTTAGGTAGAGCTAAGTGTTTTTCCTATATAATAAGAGCCCTTTCTCTGCATGTCCTTTTTCTGTTAAAAATATATCCAGTCTAGAATGTCTGTTACTTTATATAGTTGGGCACATATGGTTGTTGAATATGCCCAAAGATGGAAGCTTTCTCTAAGCCACCCACTTCCAATGGTTGATTTGGTAATTTTTTCTTTTATTTTAAAGTAGTTATCTATATTGTACTCATTGTAACCTTTTTCCAGGAACAACTGGGAAGAACTTAGGTCTGTCTTCACTCCCCCTTCAGGTATTTATACACATAAACATCCCTCCAAACCTCCCCTTCTCCAAGATGAACAGTCCCAACACTCTTAGGCTCTCCTGGTATGTCAGATACTCCAACTGCATCGTCTTTGAGGCTTTTGTTGGACTCTCCCTAACATACATACCCATGTCCCTCCTATACTGATGGCCCAGAAATGAATACCAGTTGTGCATCCCAGTGTTGGGTAGAGGACAAGTGCTACCATGTTCACTATGATTATTTTGTTATTTCAATTTTCCTTCTCAGCACCCTTATATTGATTAACTTTTCTTTGTAACCACGAGACTCAGTTATGTTCAAGCATATTTGTATTGTTCTGAGACACCAGTACTTTTCTGAGAGCAGGGTCTTCCTTGTTATCCTATCTAACTCTTGAAGTTCACTTACAAAGAAATTATATTTTTGTCTTATTTTTAGAGATCTGTCACCTTCACTGTACAATTTGGAAGCTAAATAAATGAAAGCTTGGGATGAGTAGTAATAATGTGAATAAGAACAATATTACACTTAGCTAGTAAAGCCTGCAGAGGATGTCACTGCCTTAGAAGGAAAACTGGAATATATTTCATTTTACTTCAGTGAACTCTATGTTCAATACTTTTAGTAATAAATAAACAAAAATAACTGGTAAGAAAAAATATACTATTTTTATATTTTAGTCAATAAATTCACCAATCTCCTATTAGATCTGTAATGTTACATATGTATAATATATGTATATATAGACCAATTCTGCTCTTAACCAAGTACCACCGAAAGAAAGTCAATTCGACCTATTAAAAAATGTAATTTCTGAGGAAAAATTAATATGCATTGATACAAAGGTCTAAGATTTTAAAAAATCAGAATCTTTTGTTCTATAACACAACAACTTGGGGACAGGACCTGTTTCAGAAATCAGCTCCAAACAGAATTTAAACATTTTTCAAGAAGGAGAAAAATATTTCTATGGATTAGAACCACAATGAATAAGAACCATCAGCAAACAACCATCAACGTGTTCATTAAGTATAGAATTACTCTGGAACAGTAGACCACTGCAACCTTTCAAGAATGTAATTGCCTGTGACTTTCCAGACAATTTTGATGCTCTGTGGTAGTTTAGTTTCTAGAATTTCATCGCATCTTCTTATATTTTATTTTAAAATGTCCCGTCAACTCTTCCTTTTATTTTCTGTTACTTTTTAGGGTTTTTAAATCAAAAAGGGATATGTGCAGATTTTTCCCTTTGCCTTATTAGTTGAAGAGAATGCACAAGAAGAATTGACAAAGTGGTGTACTGATTTTCATAAACACCATTTTTTCTTTTCTCTAGTGTATTATCCAACCCTTAGTATGGAGGATATGTGTCGGGGTCTCTCGGTGGTCAGAGTGACCCCGAGAAAAGTTCCAAAGTCTTTTTTCCCAGCCCAGTGCTTGAAGAAGGAGTCAGAGCTCTTCATTTCTCAGTGTCAAGGTTGTTTATTTTATCTTATCTATAAAATATTTTGTCCTGCCCTACTGAGGTCAGCTCAGCAAGACAGTTCCAGGCACTCTCCCCCGCTCCGAGGCAGTGTCGTATTTTTATACTACAAACTACGTATATCATGTTTACCTTTATTTTCCAATGCCCGTCACCTATGTTAAACAGTGGCTCTCT
>JAWWEY010000130.1:1714100-1755122 GCA_035582745.1 Loriotus luctuosus
GTGTGTCCCCCCATACTCACCCCCTGCCCTCTTGGTGACCACGTGGATGTACAGCACCTGCCCCTCCTCTGGGGCTGCAGGGGCATCCGGGGGTGCCCTGAGGGAATAAAGGGGATGTGGGAGAGGGAATGGGAGGGCTTGGGGGTTGGGGTAAAAGGAGATAGTGTGGTTTGAGCCCCCCACTCACCTTTCCTGGTGCTTCCTGGCAGCTGCAAAGGAAAGAAGAGAGGGGAGATTGAGGGGTCCCAGGGCCCTGACCCCTCTCAGGATTCCTGAACCCCCATGGGATGCCCAAGCATCCCTGAAGCCCTACAGAATCTGTGAACTTCTCCAGTGCCCCCAACCAAGTCAGCCTCAAGAACCCAAAACCCAGCTGGGACAGAGACCCCGCAAACACCCCCAGGGCTCCCGAAAGAACCCCCAACATCCCTGCAGGACTCTCCAGCACCTCCCCAAACCCTACAGGACCCCCAGACAAGGTCAGTTTTGGAGCTGTGGGTGCTGCCCTATTGCTCCCCAACTCTGGGGGCATCTACAGCTCCCTGGGAACCCCTGTCCCCCATTGTCACCCACCCACACGGTGCCACCAGTGCCAGGCCACAATGACACCCATGAGCAGGAGCAGGAACAAAAGGGCCCCACCGACCCCTGCAGCCACTGCAAGAAACAGAGGGTGACATATCATGGTCACCCATCACCCCAGGGGTCCTGCACCCCCTGGTGACCCCATGGACCCCACCTGTGTCCCTGTGTGTCCCTGTGTCCTGCGGTGTCACCTCCAGGACACAGGGTGTGATGGTGGCATTGGCCACGGGCACTGTGGGGACAAGACAGGGCTGAGGGCACAGGGAGGGGCTGGAAGCCGGTGTGGGGGGATAGGGATGGGACTGATGGGGGATGGGGGTCACACCACGGAGGGGTGAGGGGACACAGGGCAGAGGTGGGGGGAACCAACAAATGTGTCTGGGGCACATGGAGGTGCCCAGGCAGGGGACCCGAGGAGGCTGTGGGGGCTCCCTGTGCCCATCCCCGCACTCACTGTGCACCGTGACGCAGAGCCGGGCGCCGCTCTACCGCACGGCCCCCCCCTCAGAGCACACCTGGCAGCTGTAATTCCCCGAGCGGGAGACCCCCACGGCGGGCACCAGCAGCTACAGGGACCCCTGCGGGGCCCCCACCACCTGCATGTCCCGGTAAAACACGTGCAGGAGGGGGGCTCGGGGCCGCAGGGGGCTGAGGGTGCTGAGGCAGCTGAGAGTCAGGGGGACCCCTGGGTGGGCTTGGGGGGACCCTCCAGCACCGGTACAGGGAAGAGCTCTGGGAAGGAGAGGGGAGGTGAGGACTGTGACTCTGAGTCCGCTGGGAGGTGGTGTTGGGGGTGTCAGGAGATTGGAGTTCAGCCGTGAGGGTGCTCACTGTGCACTGTCACTGTCGCTGCGGCTGACTGTGATGGCCAGGAACTCACAAAGCCCTCGCAGTGGTAGCGGCCGCTGTGGTTCAGCTGCAGAGGGGACAGGGACAGCTCAGTCCCTCTGAGGGACTCTGTCAGATCCTTCTCATCCTGGTAAAATCGCACCCTGGTGACTGGGCTGTTCCACCAGCCCCGGCAGCGCAGTGTCACCGTGTCCCCCTCCAGCAGTGCCCATGCTCACAACTGCAGCACCAGCTCGTCTTTAGGACAGGAGGGTACCATCTCACTGAGGGGCTTGAGACAGGTCCTAGTTGGCTCACCATGGCACCAAGAACATCTGGGGGCTCTGGGGGGCACTGAGGTGCACTGGGGTGCACTGGGATGTCCCTGTATGCAGGGCACAGGCTCTCAACCCCCCGAGGGGTGTGAGGCCACCCACGGAGTGGAGCCAACCCAGACCTGTCAGGGGCCACTGTGATGATTTAAGATCCCCCCTCACCATCTAAGACTCTCACGGGGGGGGCTGAGCCCAGTGCCAGGTCTGTCACACTTGTAGGTGCCCCTCTTGGTGACATTGAGGTGGTCACATCCCACCTGCCACCAGCGCTGCCCGTCCTTGTACCAGGTGGTGACACCGGTAGTCCCCGAGCCCTGGCAGGTCAGTGTCACCCGGTCCCACAGCACCGCCGGCCTGCAGGGGGGCTCCACCAGGAGCTGGGTGGTCTGGGCACCTGCGGGTGACAGGGGACACCAGCCTGCCAGGGGCAGCGTGGGGCTGGGGACAGCAGGGTGGGGCCATGGCATCCCCCGAGGACTCACCAGTGAGGTTGAGGGTCTGGGCTGGAAGGGGGAAGGGACAGGGCTGGGTGGGGCTGGCACTGTGGGGACAGAGGCATAGGGGCACAGGGTTGTAGGGGCTGTCCCCAACTGTCCTTGTACGACATGGACTCTTTGGGGACAGGGACATTGCAGCCACCCCTTGCTCAGGCAGGACATGGGGACACTGTAGAACCCCTGAACTGGGTACGCCATGGCCACCCCATGCTGACACAGGTCACCCCCACCAACCCCATGATGCCTCCCCAAACCCTTGTCCAGCCATTTTTGTCCCCATGTTCCTTTTCCCCTTCCCCTGTCCCCATGACCACTCCACGACCCCAGCAGACTCCATGCTTTGGCTCTGCTGGCATTGGGGACCTCAGGAGATCCTGCAGTCCCCTTTGCACCCTTGTAGGGGTCTCTAGCTCGCCAGAGTGACCCCAACTAAAGTTCCATTGTCTCTTTTCCCAGCCCAGCGCTTGAAGAAGGAGTCAGGGCTCTTCATTTCTCAGTCTCAAGGTTGTTTATTTTATCTTATCTATAAAATTATTTCTCCTGCCCTGCCGAGGTCAGCTCAGCAAGACAGTTCCAGGCACTCTCCCCCGCCCCGAGGCGGTGTCGTATTTTTATACTACAAACTACGTATATCATGTTTACCTTTATTTTCCAATGCCCGTCACCTATGTTGGACAGTGGCCTTCTATTCTAAACCAATCCCCAAGTGCCAACACCACAGCAGAAGATGGAGAACAAGAGGAAGAAAGAAGGAGGATGAGACACACCCTGTTTCCTCCATCTTGTCCCCATAACCCACATACCAAAAATCTTAAAACTTATATTTTCACCCTCTGTGCACTCTATAAAAACACCCTTTAAACCCATGTGACCCTCCAAGTCCCATGCAGAGGTGGCAAGTCGTTTACAGGATCAAAATCCAACCACCAAACGTCCTGGGCATTGTGCCAATATCTCCGAGCCCCCTGACGGGGTCTTTGCCATCGAGGTGGTCTCGGGAGGCTCCGCACATCCCAGGCGGTGTGCTGAGCTCCCACAGATATGCATGGCCCTGCCTTGCCTATTCAAGAATATGTTATAAAATTTTCCTCAACACACAGCTATTGCAATCCCTGTCTGCTCAGGAAAGAATTTCTTAGTGGAGTGAAGCTAAATTTTGACAGTGACAGTGTACTGGTTGCTTCTAACATTCTTCTAATTGTCTTGGACAGGATGTCAACCAGGGTAGCTGCAGGGCGGACACCACTGCACTAGGATTGCAGCCAGGCCCTTCTTCCTCTGCTGCATGCTTTGTGCTGAATTCCTCTCATTCTTCCCATCAGACCTACTTTTTGCCCACAGCAACTGAAAACTATCCCACTGAGACCTCCTTTCTCCTTCTCTTGATGGTTTGTATTGGTTTCAGTAGGACAGAGATATTTCAATATTTTGCATTTCCAAAATTGACTTGAAATACTGACAGTAAAGAAATGTTTTTCATATTGTTTATACTAGCATGAGATAAAACTGAGGTTAAACACTAGGCTTGTAAGAGTATGGCAGATTCCTACTTATTTTGCTAAGCATAAAAACGGAGAAAAATAAATCAACTTCCCAACAGGTTTGGTAAAATATTTATTTCAGGAACCTTTTATGTTTAAATATGTATAACTCCTATGGAGAACTTTGAGAAATAGCATAGTGACAAATTTTTCAGCTTTCATTAATTCCACCATGCTGTACATTACTATTTTAAAAACATATACAGAATCAGAGCTGTTAAGCCATGTGAAACACTGTGGTGCTTTGACTCCTTAATTGAAGCAATTGGTTTATTTCACAATACCAAGAGTGACAATAACAACTGAGTTTTGGTTTTTCTTTTTATTTACAGTTTTTGCACAAATTTCAGAACAATCTTATATTCCCATAGAAGATAGTACTATTTTCCTGCAGTATACCTCTTCAAATCCATGTGCAAAAAAGAGAAGCACTAATGACTTTACTCTGTCTTTTTTTTAGGGTAAACATCAGGATTGTGTGGTCTTTATAAGTGCCAATTCTCAGTGCTCCCTAGGAGCAAAATATACTCAAAAGCAATAAAAACCCCTTCCAAATACAGCTGTTGGAAATTTAAAAAAGTTCTAGCACTATAAATTTCACAGAAAAGAAAGAAAAAATTGAAACATATATTTATTAAAGGATTTTCTTTGTTCTGGGAATATCCTCCTATGACTTTTAGCGTAAAGTGTTAAACAAAATTGAAGTCTGTTTAAAGACATTAGTCTTTGAATTTGTACATCAGAACTGATTTATTTCAGCTAAATTTCTCCATTAAATAGAATTCTGTTGCAAAACTCTAGTATTTGGGGTTTAGGTGCAGCTGCTTTCATAGAAAATTCGATTTATTAAATTCAGCCTTTACTTCTGTAATTTTTTTCTGTCAACTTTTGAGTTTTGGTGGTATGGGAACGGTTTGGTTTAATCAGGTTACTTAAAATGTTTTATTATATTACATTGCTGCTTTTTCCTCTGTGTCTTTATTTGACTTAGGCATGGAAAAGACATTAACCATTTGGCCATTAAAAGCCAAAGTTCATTTGGCTTTTAATTAAAAGGAGATATCCTGGTTTGGTAACAATGGATTGTATTATTCTGTGGGGGGTTTTCCTCACCCATTGGATCCCACACTGGTGTCCTGAGTTGCTCTGTTTTTTCTTTTATCAGCCAGAGCTCTCCTGTTTAGTTTCCACTTGGGCAGAATGTAATAAAATTACTTCTGATAACCTATTGTTATGTAAGGTCATATAGCACAGAAGAAAAAAAGCGCAACATGCAAGACAATGTACATTTTAAAAGGGATTATCTGTGAAGACTTGTACTTCAAATCTGTGCTGTCATCTCTTGGTATACGTGACTGGTCTCATGTTGCAGAGTCTGTCAGTGTTCTTCCAAGTCCATGTGAGCCATGCATTAGTTTAGAGGAATCTCAATCCCCAGCAACCACAGACGGATGCCTGGACAGCACCATGAGGCACTTGAGCAGCTCCTTTCCGTAGACACTTCTCTCTGTCTTCTGACATTTTACCAAACAAAATCAGACCAGTGTTACCACTAAAAAGAATGAAAAATGCTGTTTTCCTCCATCAGTACCTAGATGATATTTCATAGAGTTTTTATGTAACGCTAAATGTTACTATAAGTGATATGTGAGAAAAGTTATTTATCAAATCTTTATTACCTATAAATGTTCAGAGAGACAAAAAGAGATCTTTGTTCATCTTTTTCTGTGGATTTTATTTTGCACGGTGCTAAAAATGTTTGGCTGGAAATTAATAATTAATTTTGACTTGCATATTTTCAGTGCATATAGCATGCATTATTTGCAATACACAGTTTGGTACAACCTGACCTATTTTTATGCCCTGTGTTCACCTGGCAAGTTTTGTCTTCTCTATGGCTATTATAATAAAAATTCACATGTAGAGTATCTGTGCTAGAATTTGATACTGTATTAACCATCTTGTGTAGAAGTGAGCGCTGCTTGAGTGAACAAGTATAAATAGGAACATGTGTCAACTCAAAGCTTCATGACAGATGCATTTAGATATAACACATGATACATCACACAGTAACATCTTAGCCAGAAAACTTGAAAAGACCTGGTTTTCTAAAGAATGCAAAGATGAAAGATAATGTTTTCCAGAGAGAAATGCCTTTATATTTTCTTCTGAAAACCCCAGGTCTTCAGAAACTGTTTTAATAGGTGTTTTTTTTTTTTATTTGAATCTGTATGGATAATTATCAGGTCAAACTTTGTAATTTTCTTCTCTTTGTTCTGTCTATGCTTCATAGCTTGCACCATGCTTACTTTTCCTTCCTTGGATGCTCTGAATGATGAGAGAGATCGTGCTGGAAGATGGAAGGGTCTGTAGTCAGATACTTAGGTTGGAAATGCAGTTTATTCTTGCATACACTTTTCAGAACTAAACAGCATACTAAACTGTTACTATTTTCCTGGCTCACACCACCACTAATGCATTCCTCTTCATCACTACCAAGCAGCACACAGGACAAGCCATGAAAAACAATGGAAATTTTCTTTTTTAGTTTTGGAAACTAAGAAGTATTTTCACTTGTTTTCTGTTAAGTATTCAGGAAGCACCAGTCCCTTGGGAAGAGAAACTTTAGAGGCAGGAACACTGAGACTAGGTCAGCAATTACTAAATCTCAACTTTAAAAAACATATTTTTTTTTTGTTTTGACACAAGCTGTGTTTCCCACATCTTAGCTGAGAGAATTGAAATTGACCCAGTTGTGTTGATCTCAGTCTACTAAACTAGGACATTAACCTCCAGCTTCAGCTGAGGGAAAGGATTAGATTACTTAACATGTTAAGTAAGGTCAATATAAACTTGATTTCCTCTTATGCAGATAAAATGTGAACAAATAAATTTATTCAAGGTCTTTGCTTCATAAGTAAGTTGAAGTAGGTTTTGTAAATTTTATGAATCTTATGTAGCTGTAATCAGAATGTTACTGCAGCCTGGACAGTCATTAAAAATAGAATCCTATAATCATAGATCATAGAATTGTAGAATAATTTAAGCTGGAAAAGACATCTAAAATATCGAATCAAACCTTAAACACAGCACCGCCAAATTCCTCGCTAAACTGTGTTCCAAGTGTCGCATCTACAGGTCTTTTCAATCCCTCCAGGGATGGTGACTCAACCACTACCCCAGGTAGCCTGTTCCAGTGCCTGATCACCCTGTCTAGAAAGAAATATTTCCTTAATACCCAATCTAAGCCTCCCTTGGTATCCTTTCCTCTTGTCCTATACCTTGTTACTTGAGAGAAAAACCTGACCCCCACCCAGCTGTAACCTCCTTTCCTGTAATTGTAGAGAGTAATAAGATCTTTTCTCCAGGTTAAATGCCCAGCTTCTCATTAAACGTGTGCTCCAGACCCTCAGTTCTGTTGCTCTTCTCTGGACACGTGGAGCGAGATGCTCACCATGTTATGAGGTGCCCAAAACTGGACAGAGTAGTAACACTGAAAATAAAACACTCATTTTGAGAAGTCATGCAAGCTTGAGCTAAGGCTTTGAAGGTTGGAAACTATAAGAATCCAAATGTAACCTAAAGAACAGCTTTGTCCAGTAAATGCGATTATTAATAGAGGAGGACTGGATGGACCAAGAAGCCACTCTGACCCCTGGGGTAATGAATGGCAAGGCAGCCTTAGTATGTGAAATGTAAATTGTTTCAGCCCAACGTGGTTTTCCAGCTCCTATGGGAGCAATTGCTGGATTCAGGCTGTACAGGTATTTTTTTTGGTCGTCTTTGGAATATTAGCCTGAAACTGAGCAATAATGACAAAAGAGCGTAGAATTGTTGTTAGCGGAAACTGCGTAGTTACCAGAAAGTGGTTTAAGGAAATGTTACACTTAAATATGAAGAAAAAGGTCAAACAAAAGAGATAGCATATTCTGTATAATGTACATCATGTTGCTCTGATCCCTAAGCTGGGATTGGCATAAATCTGTGGGGAGTCTGTAAGTATGTGTATGTGACTTATTACTCTGACATGACACTATTATGTTTCAGTTTTTAGCATTTTTAAAGGGTAGGTAATAGTTATAAGAGATGAAGAACTTGGAATTAAGTACTGCAGTTATACACAGAAGGATAATTTGGTTTTGATAAATTGTCTTGAGCCTGTTAACTAATAATACAATTTTTTAAAGTGGCATCTTACCAGTACAAGAAAGAGGTAGTATCATTATTAATGTCTAAACTATAGTGTGTTTCACACAGGATTATGGTAAAGGTCAAATCATGTTTCGCTGAATTAAAAGCTATTCTGAGCTATAGCATTCCTAATCAACTCAGACCTAAAGGTGCATAGCTCAATTATAATGAGACACAATGAATTTAAATAAACTTTGCAACACAGTATAGTGATTTATAAATGCACTGTGATATCCTTTTAACTCATTAGCCATGAATGATACTACTATATGTATTCTTCAGTATTTTCTGCTATGCAATTATTTTTACTCACAATGCTGCTTAGTGAAAACACTTTTTAATTTTGTTCCTTTATAGCATGCAGAATGGTAAATCAACAGGAGCTATCTTAATATACACAGAAATATAAAAGCTAAGTAAACCCAATCCTCAGTAGTCAGTAGAGCAAAGTCTTAACAGCTTGAAATTTGAAAACATGTAGCCACAGGTCTGTTCTCTTTGGAATGCAGTTAGTTCAAGGATCAAAAATACTTCCTAGGATTATTATATATACAATCCCTTTATATATTATTATAAAGGGATTGTAAGCACCTAGGAAAAGAATATGAGGGTGTCCTAGTTTTGGCCAAGGACAGAGTTAATTTTCTTGCAGTTGTTGTGTGGGTGTTGGAGCCTGGACTCATATGGGCACCCCAGGTTTTTATTCTGTACTATGTGTCATTGCTGGGGGCTGAAGTAAAGGATTCTCACTTCTGAAGCATGGCTTCCAGTGGAAGAAGAAGGCCTCACATGGAGAACTGGTGGCCATTTTCTTCCTTTCCCTGGGGGAGCAGGTGGTAAACAGAGCAGTGGGGTGGTTCCACAGATGCAGCGCACATATGTTGTTTGTGATCACCTTCTTTTACATAGTCTTGTTCTTGGTATCGCTGCTGTTACTGATAGTTTTCTTTTCTCCTTGCTGTTTTTCAGTAAATTGTTCTTATCTCAACTAAGAATCTCTGCCTTTCTCTCCCTCTTACCAGAGGGAGTGTTTGGAAATGGAGCAGATGCATGGGTCCTAATTTCCAGCTGGTTTTAAACTACAGCAAAGGAATAATTAGGGGGAAAGGATTTTCCTGCATCTGGGACAGAGCCACCAGAAACAAAAGGGGTTGAAACCATATGCAACATATGACATTTGTGGTGTAGGAGAAAATGGACATTGCAGCTTGGGAACGTCAGTTTGTAGGAAGGGTGACATAATTTGTGAAGTAATGTTCTAATAAATTATGAATGTTATACAGTTGGTTGAAAAGCTTGAGAAGAAGGCGTTAAATAATTATTTACTAATACATTAATTATAACTGTTATAATTTTATTCCTATTTGACAGTATGGAGAACATTAAGAAAGAAATGTCTGCAGGTTCTGGGCTCTTGATCTCAGATTTTCAAAAGAGTTGTGTTTCTTAAGTCTTTAGAAGATAATAGCAACTAGCATGTGGCTAATATTCTGAAACACTGGGCCTGCATTAACTCCTGGTTTGGGGTGTTTTATTAGCATAGTATGTGCATGTAAGATGAATAATAGTGGCATATAACTATCTGAAAACAGTGAAGTGGCTGATTTTCCTACCTCATTCTCAGCAATTTCAAAAAATTTGACTCTCTGTGGAAAAATAAAAGCTTTGTGAGCCATTGATTGAGTGGGATGGCCATAGAATTTTATCTATGCATGTGGTAGATTCATAATACATACATTTAGTCTATAAACAATGTTTGTTCCTGAAAATCTTCCCTTTGACATGCTTAGTTTTAGAGAAGTGTGTATATAAATTTATATGTGTGAGTTTTGGAATCCTGTTTTCATTCCAGCCACACACATGTACACATGCGTACACACCTTTTTTGTACTCTTGATGCATCTCAATCAAGAATTGCCAAGCACATGCTACAGTTTTAGCAATGGTATATGTTGTATATCAGATTCTTGGTTAACTCATATTCAGAGAATGAAATCTCATAATGAGATGAGATCAGATCACTGGGCTTTTATGCTTCCTCACACCTTTTAAAAAAGGAAGAATAGGGGAAAAAAAAAGAAAATTTGCCTTTTTTCCCCCCATCATTAGACATATTTTTTCACAAATAGAGGTACTGCATGTTAACAAGCTTGGCAACAACCTGGTCCCCTCTAAAAGGAATAACCTGACACATTAACTGAGGATTTAAAATCATCCCAATTAACTTATGTACTCTTCTTCTAAGAGCCAAGAGACAAAGACACTTCTGGTTCCAGCTCAAGCCAGCAGGGCTAAAATTGCTAGAAATTATGCCCAAATATTGCCTGAAAATTAGATTTGCTAATGAGTTACTTAAACCTTCTAAGAGCTGTGGAAGCTTGTTTCCTATACAGTGACTTTCTTTTTTTTGGCCCTGATGCTGCCTACATGCATAAATATCCATTAAAAAAACTTTATAAAAAACATTTTATTTGTTGATTAGGAAAGCATATTAGCACTCTTATCTGACTTTATTTACAAAGATGGTTACCAGTATTTCCAATATAAAGCTTTCTGTGGTGAAAATCAAAAAATGTTATTCCTGTAAACCAATTGAAGCTAGTGTCTCTTCTTAAGTGTCTTAGATTTTTTTGGGTTTTTACCTACTTTACTTTTCAGTTGATGCCTCATGTGGTATTAGTACCCCAATATCAACTTTAAACTATGGGGACAAAGAATCCAAAAGCTTTGCTTGTCTCTTTTTTCCATCTTCTTTTTTATTTTTTTTAAGGAGGGGAGAAGGGATAAATCTACCTTGACTGCATGGTAATAATTCTGTCTACCCACTCTTGCATTAAGTGATTATCCCACTGGAAGTCAGTGATCTGCTTTGAAGTCCTTAGCTTCAAAAGAGTCACCACATGAAGTCTATTCATATAAGCAGCAGTTCCTCTAAATAGAAAAACATTCTCTGCATCTCACTCTTAATTTTTGTAGTTGATGAAATGCCTTTCAGCATCAATAGGATTTTAAGATTACCATAATTTCTTCTCAGATAAACTAGAGGGGCAAGGGCTTGGAGGTCTGACTTCGGAGGTTGGATTCCCTTTAATAATCAGGATGACACAACTGGAGAATGATTTAGATTACCTGCTGTCAAAGTATTCCCCAGATTTTTTCAGTGAAGAAGTACTCCTTCTTGATAACTCCTGTTATCAAGTTCATACATTTTTCCAGACAATAAAGTATCAAAGAATATTTTTTCTCATTTCAGAGATATGTTACAAACCTAGAGAGTGAAGGCAGAATAGGAAGAATGCAGATTTCATAAGTATAGATATCTTAGCAGCTACTACCAAAAGGTCTGTTCTGCACCCCTGTAGGTCCTGTGTGTAAATCAGAAAGAAGATTACACAAGGCTTTTATAGATATAGTTGGCATTCTGCATCATAACCTTAAAAAGATGCCTGAGATTACTTACTCAAAAATTAACTCATAGTAATGTCCATGACTAAAACAAATGAAGGCTAAGTACCTTTATTTTAATGTAATGTTTCAGATGCATCCATGTCCTTATATTCACAGGTGTCCACAAATTTT
Organism: Loriotus luctuosus; assembly: GCA_035582745.1. Classification (NCBI taxonomy): domain Eukaryota; kingdom Metazoa; phylum Chordata; class Aves; order Passeriformes; family Thraupidae; genus Loriotus; species Loriotus luctuosus. The sequence goes on from JAWWEY010000130.1 coordinate 1,725,657, forward strand.
ATAACATATTTCTGCATGTAAGCAAGCAAACAGATATATGAAAACGTGTCTCCACTGTGTTTAATCATCAAACTTCACCCAAACAGATGAAGAAGGCACTAGAAAGGCCATTTTAGGTTATCATTTCCATTACCCTTGTATTGCAGGTTACCACACCATGAGACTAGCCGTTTAATCAAACTCTTATATATCTCAATACAATTTTGTGTACTATAATGTGACCTTCTGAGTTGGTTTGGCACACCCTGACTTTTTTTGGTAGCTGTTGGGGGGAGTGTCAGGGGACACAGGGGTAGCTTCTGTGAGAAGCTGCTATAAGGTCCCGCCATGTCTTACAGAGCCAGTCTCTGATGGCTCTGAAGACGGGCATGCTGCTTGCCCAATTGGAGAGGTTGGTAATGCCTCTGTGATGACATATTTAAGAAGAAAATCAAAACAGTGCAGGCACACTTTTTTCTCCAGCGATGGGGAGGAACTGTGTCCATATACTGCTGAAGCTGCCACCATGCTGGCACAGCCTTGCCTGCCTGGCCACCCCTAACCAGCCCCGCCACGGACAGAAGGGCAGGGGCAGCAGCAGCTTCTTCTTCCCAGCGCCCCATATTAAGAGAGACATTAAATAGCATCAGCACCACAGCGGCTGCCACTGCCTGTGTGGTGGTGTCAGGGCCTCCTGGCCCATCGTGAAAATGTGGCAGATAACCCCCCAGTACAGAACCTGGATGAAATCAACCTCTCAGTGCTGCAGAATCCTGCAGGAAACTTTGAATTAGTGAAACTTGTTGTCAGTGGTACCTACATACTGCAGTTTTTCTTCTAGTCAGAGAAGAGGAGGAGATGAGGATGTGTGAGGGAGAACATGGTGGCACTGTGGTCACTCCAAGTGTTGGAGCCAAGATTCCTCTCCCAGCTGTGGTGAGGGTTATAGTGAAACAAACTGTCCCACTCTGATGCATGAAGTCCACAGGGGATGCAGAATTCTACTCACAGCACGCAGGAAAACTGCTCAGGCTGGAGTGGGTAGATACCAAAGAAAGCCGTAATCCAGTGGGAGACCCAAACCACGAGAGAGAGCGCGCCTGCTTCCAGAAATAGAGAGAAAAGGCCCTTACCTCCAAACTAAAGCAGCCTATCCTTAAAAGACTGTACCCCGTGGGTGAGTGAGCCATGTTTTGGGAAGACTGTTTGGCCACGGGTGGGACCCCATGGCATAGCAGAGGACCTCTGCTAAAGTGAGTGAGCTGAAGATCTCAAGCGATGACACCAAAACCCCCACACCCTGTCTCCCTGCACTGTTTGCAGGAAATAGGAAGGGGCTGGGGGAAAAAAGGTGTTTTAAAGGCTTATTTTACTTCTCATTATATTCCTCTGATTCTGTTAATAATAAATTTACTTTTTATCTTTAAATTTGAACCTGTTTTGCCCTAAGAATGCTTTTTTCCCAGTCCTCATCTCAACTCATGAATCCTTTGTTAATTTTTTTCCTCCCTCTCTGTTCAGCAGTAGCAAAAGAAGGTAAGCAAATGATTTTCATAGGTACCTGGAATTTGGCCAATGTCAAACCATGACACTCCTACTCTTCCAATATATTTGGGAGAAAGATCTGCAAGAAATTATGCACTTGTTCAGATTTACAAGAAGATGTAGGAAATTGTCCAGCTAGTGGTGATATATTCCCTTACAAAGAGCTATGAGCTTGTGGAGACCAGTTAACACTTTCCAGAGAAAATCTGGGGGGAAAAATTTAAAAATCTGTTTAATTTTCCTTCTGTGACATTTTCTTTTATTTTCTCCTGGTCTTCTACTTTTTGCAGAAGGATTTGATTCCTTATTATAGTTATTTTTTTCTCATAAAAAACACTAATGTTTGATCTAAGTAACATCTAAAACATGTTGCACACAATGGTTTACTTTTCTGTAGTGTCCGAGATTCCTGTTCTTCTCTCCCTACACACAAAAGAAAGTGCTTCTGAGAGGAAAAATTGTTTGTTGCCTTTTGCTGTGTTGCCCCTTGTTGGCTTTTCCAGCTGGTGAAAATGGGGAGTTAGGGAGGTTATAAAATAATTGAAGTACCGATTGCCAAAAATTATTAATATGCTCATTGTATAATTTTTTCAGTTTCTTGCTAAAGCAGAGTTTGAAAAAGAGTCAAGAAGTTATGTTATCAAAGGAGAAGAAGAACTACCTGGTGCAAGGACACAAGTGCTTAATCACTATAGAAGGGGTGAGCTGTGAGGAATCTGAGGCAGAATATTACATAGGTATAGATGCAAAAGAGTTGTGTAGCTGATGGTTCATTTCCAGACTATTTTAATTAATAAAAATGTAGTTTACTTAAGCTACATATATTATATCCTGTCCTTTTTCTTCTTTTATCCAGGATGAAAGACTGGTTGTATGGGGTAATTTTGACACTGACGCTTCCATCCACAGAGTACAACTTCCCCTAAAAAAAGACTATCTTTTTTTTTTTCCCTTCTCATATGCAGCAAATTGTCAGCCACCACTGTTCTACCTGTTTATTGAGAAGGAAAAGACTTCACTGACAGACTCTCCTCCCTTTCTTACCATTTTCAATGGCAGGATTTCAGCTTCATATATATATACACATATATAAATAAATATAAATAAATATAAATAAATATATATATATATATTTACTCCCTTGATACTGGAGAATGAAATATTAAATATGGTGAGAAATAGTCTACGTCTGCATTAAAAATAGTATACTACTTCCTCCTTCAATGCATGTACAAAGCTGTACATCTAGTTGCAGGAAAGAAACTTCGGGAGAAGTGCAAATTGTGTGTGTGCTTTTGGTTGATATGTGAATTTGCATATCCTGTGTTTACAGCTTAGACAGAATTTTTTAAAAGTGATCCTAGAAAGATTACGAGACAAGAAAGGATTTTGACAAGCACAGCATCTGCGTACAGGAGTGTGTATGTATATGTATCTATCTATGCATCTATCTATTCCCTATGTAATGCATACTGAATATTTTAAAAGTGTTATGGAAAAGAAACCTGAATTCCTTGAAAGATAGTTGTTTACAAGAGTACCTTAACATCCAGCTTTCCTTATTGTTCTCTATGTTGTATCATATATCATTTGGTTCTACATGCTTCTTTCTCTTGGTATTTCTTTTTATGCTGTCAGATCCTGCCATGTCCATTCAAATCTAAAATTGTCTGAAACTATCTAAGTAACAACAAATCTGCTGTGTGAATAAAATCTTTATGGAGAGCTGCTAGGTTTCCAAGGCACATGCATAATAGAAATTCAGTATTACTTCATTTGAGTAGAGGCACTGCTAGCTGCATATCATGGAGTCCCACAAATTGTCCTATGTAAGGGAAAATTATTTCAGAAAGACAGCCCTATGTATAATAGTCTACTAAATGCATTCCACAGCTAGCTGTGTGAACCACCTTGGGGAAAATGCATATGAATGCACATGTATAGTAGAGAAGTTTCTAACAATGATCTCATTCTGTACCAACTCTGAAATACTTTTAAAAAATATGACAGTTTAGCTGAATTATCTGGAGAAGGCATTTGGAAAGGCTGTCTGAATGTGAATTGTGCTAATTTCAGGTCTGAAACATAGCTGTTTTAGTTAACAGGGATTCCTGAGAAAAAATTTTTGACCTCAGATAAAATGTGCTTGCAGACCCTAATTTCACTTTGGAATCTGAGCATGTCAAGTATCTCAGAAAAGACCTGAAAATGCTGAGGCATATTAAATGTTGATATTGCATGAAAATATGCCACAAATAAATCAAATGAAACTGTCTGTTTGACTAAGATGGGTTTTGGCTGACAGTAGGGCTTAAAATACCTTTGGAGAAAGTGAGTAACATTTTGGAAGTCCATGATCAAAGAAATTAAATTAAGTTCAATATTTTATTTAAAAGATTGCAAAATGTATTTCTTCCTATTCCAATGTTTTTGTTATTTTTAATAGAAGATGGAAAATATAGTAAATTCCATTAGTCTTCCATGATAACACCAGCTGCTCCTACTGCTTCTGTTGTCTCCACCTGTGCAACCATAAAATCAAATAAAAGCAGGATTCATTGCAAGTAGACACATAATTGTTCTGTTAATTTTAATTAATACCATGGGAAAATGTGGCTGCACATATTTTACCATGGTCTGTATGAGACTTCTGTAGACTCCAGATGTATTTTAGCATTGCTGATCCATTCTGAAATCCATGGCACCTGAACATCACTGCTGTTGAGTACCTATATCCAGCTGGTATAAATGTGTCTGCTGTACTGAGCCTTCTTTTGTTGCATTGGTAAAGTACAAGTCCAGTTCTCTCTATATTATATTCAATTACAGTATATATATGTCCTTTATGTATCATATTAATACATTAATGTATATATGCTTGTGGAAATAGCAGAAAAATTTAAATGTAAAAAATGTCCAAGACTGATGCATAGCTCCATAGACTAAATTAAACTGAATTAAATGAAAAAGAAGAAAAAGAAAGTGAAGGGGAGATTTTACACCTACTTTACTACTGGAATGCTTTTGGTTTAGTTCCTTTTAATTCCTTAGGACTTCCCTCATATACTCCTCCATAAGTGTACATTGCTAAAAATGAGCATTCTCAGTATTATTATTACTTCAGTTCAGTACTGACAGAGAACCAATGAATTTACCTTGTGAGTAAAAGCATTTAAAGTAGATGCTACTCGTAATGAAGTGTACCTTAATAACCTTGCTCTTCCCCAGGAGATTAAAAAGATTGTAATATTGGTAAGGAAAAAAAACTGGAAAAAAATCTCAGGTACAAGAATCATATTAATGGATTGTAGTATCAAAATGTTCTTTAACAGCTAGGTGAAGACTGATCTGATGTGACACTCATTGGGAATAAAACTTCAGAGCCAGGTGGCCTCAAGCAGAAATCACAAGTCAAAAGCAAAACAATGTTTTTGAGTTTGTCAAAGGATAGCTGAGGCTGTAGAGGGCCAATTTCATGGGGGAGAGCTCTTTCTGTTCTTTAACATTCAGTTTCAAAGACTTGAATCTTGAAATACAGGATTATAAAAAAAGTTGTTCAAAAGAAGTGTCCCTAAAGAGTGCTCCAGTGGGAATCAACATGAAAGATCACCATGGAAGAAAGCGTGAAGTGTCTCGTTGTTATGGCATGAATTCTCCAAAACTAATGAAATTTTTGAAGATTATAGATTATGATTTTGAAATTATTTGAATTAAAAAACAATGTGTGACAATTTTGTTGATTTGGGTTTTGATTTTCTTGGTTTTTTTCTTTTGTTTTGTTTACTGATTGGTTGATTTGGATTTTTATTTGGTTTGTTGCTGTTTTGGGTTCAGTGGGGTTTTTTGTTGTATTTTCTTTTGCTAGTAGAACTGAAACTTTGTTAAGCATGAGATCTTTGTACACATTGAGAGTTTAAAAGAATTTTAATTCCCCTGATGTACAGTCAGAAAAACACACAACATTTTGAACAAAAGCAAAATATCTCCAGGGTCTTCAGACCATGTAATTTCCCAGGATGAGTTGAGCCTACTGCTAATTGAAAAATAGTGGGACCACCTTACAAAACTGGCCTGGTTGCCTAAACAGACAAACAGAGTTTTAACAGCCTTCTTTTAACTATTCAATTTAAAGATGAGACAGCGATCTTATGGCTTATTAAAATATAATTATGCTTTATTAAAAATTCCCAATTCAAAGTGATTTTCCTTGTTTTTTGTGGGTCTCTCTGTTCCCTTTTTCCTTGCATACTCCAGTTTTGACACCTTCCTTCATGGATTTTAATCCACAGAAGTTATGAGGGATTTTGCTAGATTCTACCCTTGCATGGAGGTTCACTTGCCATTGTTTTGAGGATTAAAGAGGAATATATTTGGTGGTTAAAATTTGTGTCATTAATTTCTTTTCACTGTAAAAATTTTATTCATAAATAAATCCATTGTCAGGGGGATAACTCATTTCAGCAAAGGAAACAAGGTTTGGTTCTTTTTTGTGAAGTTTTTTCTTAGACAGCATTTAAAAATCCTTCCTTTCTCCCCTATCTGCAATGGAGAAAAACCTCATTCAGTGTGCTTTTTATATTGATTGTTTTGTCTTTATTTATCTGTTGTTTTAAACCAACAAGTTAGGCAAAAAAATAACTTTGGTAAAATTGGTTTTTTTCTCCATTTCATATTGTTTTATTTTTGCAGTACTGTTGCATAAAAGCCAGAAAAAAGACCATCCTCCTAAAGCAGTATAAAATATAGCAGCCATCCTCAAGTCAGTCCTGTCTTTGGACAAATACACTTTTAGAAAACGCCACTGTATATGTCTCACAGACCAGGGAATTCAACATTGTCCTTAACTCTGCAAGCAACTACAGTATTGAGGTAGCTTCATCCTTCATATTTGGTTTGTTTGATGGGTTTCTTTTGTTTTGTTTTTGGGGTTTTTTTTGTTGTTGTTTTTGTTGGTTTTGTTTGTTTTTGGTTTTGGTTTTGATTTTTTTTTTTTTTTAATCCAGAACTGTGTTTTAACTTATTGTGTCTAAAAGGTATGATACTTAACCCTGGTACTTAACAGACACCCTTGACAGTCTTGGACTTATCTTGCTTTCATGCTTACATCTGCAAAGATATGCCCTGAACTGCTTCTCCGCACATTGCCACCACCTCCCACCCCTTGTGATATCCCACCAGTGTGAATATTGACAAGCAGTCATGAAGGACATTTGACTCCTTCAAAGGTGCTTTGCCAAGGACTATAGAGGGACCTTTCCTTGCAGGAAATTTGTAACCTTGGAATGAAACATATGTGCCTGAACATGTTTTTCAGAAGAATTCCTGTCTTTGCCACAACTATACTTTCAACATTTTAACATAATATTTTTATATAGGATATCTATGAGTTTTTCACTTTTGTTGATGGACATCATCTAAGACAAGTAGAAATACATGAAGTTCTGCTAATAAAATGCAGAGTGATATTTACCATGGTATGACTGAAGAGGTGCTATAAGGACTCGGAAGCTCATTCCATATATCATTTGATTGCTCAAGGTGAGAAATATCTGTTAGCACTTACATTTGAGAAAGTAGGGCTCCAACAATGAAAAATACACTAAAAAACAAAACAGAAGGAATTTATGAAACAATTTACTTCTGTATAAAATTGTAAGAAAACAACTAAAAGGAAACAAATCTGAACACTGAACATTTCAAATAGATGTTAAAAAGTATCAGATTGTATTTCTTGTTATTTAATCTTTAGGAGAAACTGGAAATAATTTGAAACATGTTTGCTAAACATGTTTCAAAATATTCATGAACTGATTTTTATTTTAGATAGTATTTTGATTTTTAGAGACAAATGGTTTTCAAAATGAAAAGACAAGATACTGTGTGACTAATTGACAATCAGGACTAAATTTTTTTTGAGATGGCTGTTTGTGGAAAATTAGAAAGTGCCCTCACACATTTCGGAAGAAAATAAATTTCTCTCAAAACTCTTGTGCTTATTCCAGGGCTTTTATTCTGGAAGACTTTTTTAGAAACAACTGTCAAGATTCTTTCTCTGGGTATCTTTGATGCATACTGGTATATAAAAGTGGGGGAGGGGACTTTCTGTTAATAAAGTCATTCAAATTAAGACAAAACTCAAAAGTATGTTTATTAAAAGTATTCAACTCACAAGAGATTTAATGCTCAGTGGGGACAAATGGTTTAGTGTATTTAAAGAATTTTAGAGACTGATCTTGTAAAATCTTACTACTGTGATTAGTTCTACTGGAGTAACTCATACAGCATGCTTATTGGTTTTAAGACCTGTGTAACAGTATGGTAGAATTGCTGAAGTTCTTTAATTAATCTAGATCTTAACCATGGTGCAGGATCTGGACCTGGGAATATATTTTAAATTGAAAATCCCTGTGTGCGCATATTATTATGATAGTTTCATAATGTTTTATATTTTGCTGTACACTGTATCTGAGCTCAGTAAAGTGCATACCTGAAATAGCATATACTGAATGTTAACGTCTGCTGTGGTTATCCTTACACCAGTGTGATCAAAGAATACCTGCCTTTATATTTATTTTAAGCTTGCAGTGGTAACTGGAATTCATTTGAATCTTGTTATTTGAAATAAAAGAAAGAAGAACTGATATAAATATATATGTAAAAATACTTAATCATTTTTGAAAATAGAATGCTGAGAAATTTAAAATCTTAATCTCTCTTCACTTGAGGGCAAATTTTTAGTGGCTTTAGTAATTGATACTTTAAGATGGTATTTTCTGTAGTGGAATTTGGATTTTTTCATGTGTGAAATTCTTTCTCCTATCTCAGAAGTTAAACAGAATTTCAAAATCAGCATTGGTATAAATAGGTATAACTTTATAGTTTAGAGACTTCTATTTAGAATATGATATTAGTTTATTTTATACACTTGCATACATAGCATTATCAGTAGTCTACCTCTTTAATGTAGAAATTCCTGAGATCTGAAAATTAATTCAATACAAATAGAGTCTGAGTTCTTAGCTTTTTTTTTACAATTATACTGCTCACAATTTTGACATACAATGGGTATACTCAAAAGAGGATTTGGGAAAAGAAGCATTATACTGCAAGACCATAAGAAAGAGGAAGTTTTACAAGCATTTTACAAGAGAAAGTTTTTAGCATTCATACATTTCTTGTCCTGCAAGCTTTGGATGCTTAACTAGTAATAGCCTATCAAGTATAACTTATATTACACAATTAAATAGTCATTTAAGATTACTTATTATGGTTGTGCATACACACATAGTAACTTTTGAAGTCAGTAATACATTTTACAACAAAATCATGTAAATTGTGCATTACTCTTCTATGAAGAACAGAGTGGGGAAATAATTTCACACTGCATTGGATATGAAGGAAACTTGAAAATTATTTAGTTACAGATTTCTCTGACCAGGCTTGCAAAATGGCATATGTTATGTTAATGGGCAAAAATTTGAAAATGAACTTGAATATTAAACACAGTAAGTTTGGGTTCTGACATGAATACAGGCATGATTGGAGTATAGCATGCAAAGTAGATACTTTTTTAACCCTTACTCCTACGGAGTAACAATTGTGTATTGTTAATCAAAACACCCATAATTTTAAGTGATGTATCACTAACAATCTTTTTATTGCTATTAAGGCCTAATCCCTGCCAAATCATATTCCAAACCTTAGTGTTTCTCCACTAATTCAATTGTGTTGTGCTCTGTTACCTAAAATAAGCCCAAGAACAGCAGATTTTACTGTTAATAATACTGGGAGATGAGGTCCTTCTGTCTTTGCAGCAGCCATGGGCATCCTCTGGGAAGCTTGCAAGGATGGTGAGCACCACTCCCTATAAAGCGGCCACATGAATCACACAGCACTCACTGGTGATTGCTAGGTTTGTGGTGAAGACATCTATCACAGCTATAATCATGACTGAGAAATGAAAGACTAACAAGCACATTACATACACTCATCATCAGTATGTCAGATATATCAGCAACCTTTAGCCAGCTTTTACACAGTTTCTGAACTGTGTAATAGTGGTGGATACATGTTTAGTTATTTTACTCAGTTTCAACCAAAAAGGATGAGAATTTAATGAAAAAATCCTTAAGGCCTAACAAGTCACCCTGCGCATTGCACAGGGAGGGCACTATAACTGCACATCCTTCAAGGTACCCAAAGCTGCACTGGGTGAGGTCCTGAGGAACATCACGAATCTTCAGAACTGGGCCTGGTTTGAACAGGGGATTAGACCAGATGGCCTCCAGAGACTTCTTGCAAATGAAATTACTGTATGATTAATGGCTGTGAGCACCACCGGGTATGTCCATTTTTTTACTTTAGAGACCACAGTGTACAACACAGAAGTGGCAGGGGCTGTATTATTCTAACATGATGCTTTTGATGTGGTCCTGCAGAGGGCAAAATCACAGAGAACATACAGAAAGTCACAAAGCTTCTCCAGCCCTACAGGAAATGGAGCTGGATTGCATGTGAGGCAAACACAGGAATTAATCTTGAGCCAATATAGCTGAGTACTTACTCTTCTGGACTTCTAAAGTGCTCTGTCTCTGCTCCTTCCCCCGATTCACTGAGCAGGAACTCAGCTATGAGACATTGGTAACTTTTGTGATTCTTTGCAGAAAGTTGCTGGTTTCCCTTATAATGTCAGGTCATGAATGAACCTTTCTCTTATCGCTATTTTTTCTCCCATGAAACAGATGTATTCTGTTTAAAATTAGATGTCTTTTTCATGATCTTTCATACCCTTGGCATCCAGGAATGGCAGGCATGGGGAAAGCAGATGTGTCTGTGAGTGTCTAAAAATGCTGCTACTGACATGTGTGCATATGTGTGTGCTAGAGAGAAAAAACAAAAGTCAGAGATAAGACAGGAATAAAATTCTGCTTATTTGGGTGAGTAATTGACATGAACTGTGCATGGTTTGCAGCTGGACAGAGTAATGACAGTCTCTTCATCAGTATTACAACCTCTGAAAAGATCTTGTTTAACTACAGGAATGGAACACTGAGAATGATCAAATGGCCACAGCAGGCTCACTCAGGGTTGATGTATCACACTGGCTGAGATGTCTCATGCCCTTTTCTCTGCTCACTCCCTCCAAGTTACAACCTGACTTTCCAGTTTAGGTTGATTCTCTTAAGGCATGATAAGAAAGTAGAGCAGAAAGGGGAAATTAATCCTCAACAGACAGCAATAGAGTGAGTTTGAACTTGTGTTTGCCAACTGATAGAAGATATGCTTATATATTTCTAAGGTTTCTCATTGAAAACTCCATTTTTGTCCCCAGGAGGATGTAGAACTTGAATTGTGCTTAGGTCATGTTGTAAATCATGCTGGTTTATGTAATGGAACTAAAATTTCTAACACAAATAGGAACTTCGTAAAACAAGATATCTAACATCGCTCTGGAAACACTGACTAACATTTACTACAACTCTTAAGTCTTTGCATTTGCTTTGATGGGTCACCAACAAACCATTCTTGCAATGGTTGTCAAATGCAGGAACTAAAGTGACACTTGAAAACCTTAGGCTGGTCAGAAATGTCAGTTTTGGCCCAGGTCCTAAGTATGCATATGGAGTAAGAGAGAACAAGTGACAAACATAATGGATTCAATTTTTTCCGAAATCAGTGGTTAGCTGGCTAAGGATCTTCACAAGGTCTCAGAAAGATTCAGTTGATGAACACAACAGTTAGGAGAGAAAGACTATTACTGAAAGCTACTGCTGACAAGTAGTTGATGCTGCTTGAAAGCAGATGTTGATCTGAATGTGGAAGTGTACCTAGGAACTGTCAGACTCAGCTAATTTGCTGCTGAAATACATGCACTGGGTTATAGATACTTAACAAGAGACTAGCAGTGTGATGCTACATGCACTCCAACCTTTTTTTTTTTTCTGGTGGGAAATGACATGCCCAGAGCCACATCCTTTCCTAACTATCTGGAGACCTCTTTTTTAAGAAATGGTGGATTATTTCTTAAGCTTTTTCACGTAAATTATTGATTTTATGGAGAGAGATGTTTATTCTTGGTTGTGTTTTAACTTAAGTGCTTTCCAAAGGGAAAAAGAAAACAGAAAACTCAAACAGTATAAATCAGTAGAAGGTGATACATACATGCTTTGGTTGGTCTGCTGCTATGACATCAATATAGATTTAATTAAAATATCTTCTTGCATGTTCAGACAAAGCATCACCACCATGAGGACCTGTGTCTTCATTTTCAACATGCAGGGGGCTAATAGTTAATAGTAAATTTTTTTTGTATTTTTTCTCCCAGAGCATATTTCCACCGAAAGAGAAAAGCATTACAGTAGACCGGATGTTTTAGGTCATTTATTTTGTTTTTGCTTTGGGTCATTTTACAGAAACACTTCTTGCTCCCTAGCGTTAAAATGAGAGCCACTCTACTCCCCAGATATTACCCAGGAGCACTTGGGAGCTCTTAATGATTAATACCATTGCAGTCCAGCCACAAACCTTTCTGGCGCAGATAATGCCAGGCAGCAAGCACATTTGACACTTTTAATGTATAATTAAGTAGAAAAAGTCAGCACTCAGTATGCAAATTTTTCAAAATGATAAATGATGCCATACAGCAGTAGGGATTGATTTGGTGTAAATGAAACTAATTAAGGAAATGTCAAACATAATTAATAAAACAGGTTTAAGCTGCAAAACATTGTCAATTGAATGAATGAGGAGGCATTGGCTCCCATTGTTTCTGCTTTATTTAGGGCTTGTGTTTAGCTTGTACTCTGTTCCTAAATGCACTTTCTCTACCTCACATCCTCCACTATGAATTCCCAGAGAGGGGGAAAATAAATTTGCTTGTCTCTCCACTGACTGCAGAAATTAATTGCAGAAATCTTGTCCCATCCAAGTGTTACATTCACTCACAGGACATTAACATAACTAATTTGAAAGAGCCCAAATGACTGCATAATAGAACACTGTCAGTATGCCTGACAGTCTTTGGTCATACCAAATTAGCTTGGTTTTCTAATTGAAATTTTTTTCCTAGGACTCTCTATTTTTTTTTTTCTCAGCTATTCATTTTTGATAAGAACAAAGGTTTTATATTCTACAAAAGAGTGCTTGACCTATAATTACTAGGAGGAAATTAGGGGAGGTAGAAAAGTCAGATTTAGTCCTGGTAATGATGCTGGAGACCTTGCTCCCTCTGGGGAGCCTGAAGAATAATGGAATCTTCTATTTTTACAGGCGACCTGTGCACTGGTGCTGACTCTAACTGTGAATCCACTTTACCTTGCAGATCACTTGCTTAACACTAAAAGTGCCAACAGAATCACAGGCCATTATTTCAAATGTCATTCTGTGCCAATGCCATTTCTGAATGCCCTTCCCTTCAAATGAATGAGTCAAAGAACATCTGCCAGTCCTCTTATCTTGTCCTTGTAAATCTCCTGTTCTAAGAGTTTCACAAAATGAAAGTGGTATTAAATTTAGGTAAATGGAGTCACCAGTGAAGTTTTTGTTTTAAAATAATGTATCGCTCGAATGCTTCTATTTTTTAATAAAAAGCTACGTAACCTGATTTTTCACATGTATTTGGTTTTAGAGCACGGGTCCTTTTTCATCAGTAAATTTGTTTCTGGTAATTTAAAGTCTTCTTTTTTATATCCGACTATGTGCATACAACAAACCTTTTAAAAAACTTAAATGGTAAAATAGCTACCTGATATCACCTCCCTAAGTTCAGGTTAATGGTTACACATATTAATGGATAATACTCTTTTTACAGGATTCAAGCTACCTAAATTTGCATGTATGTTGGTATGGACACACATTTATAAATTTAAATACTTTTGTGGGTGTATATGACACATGTACATAATATACATGGAAGGTATCTAGAGTTTCAAATCCCTATTGTGTTTTTACACATTCATTATATATCTAATATATGCAGTTTTATACCAGTAAATAAGTATTGCATATATTCTTCTACTGGAGGTTACACATCTGACATAATCCAGGAGTTCTGAAGTTAATTTTTCTACACTTTTCCTAGACCACAAGAGGTCTAGGAAAGGGGCCACAAGAGAGTTTGTGGTTGACACATTGAAAAGAAAATGCGTTTTATATTACCTTTAATGATTTTTTAAGAACTTTCCTAATTATGCTGTGAAATTTTCCATTTCAACATTATCTTATATACTGCTGAATTTGCTAACATAATTTAGTTATTAGAATTCCTAGAAGGAACAGTGTTGAAAACACCACATTTAGATCCTTTCAATGAGGAAAAATAAATCATATAGAAATAAAATTAGGTGCAAATCTTTTCAAATTCCCTGTTATAGAAAACAAGAATTTATAAAATCAGTAACAGCTTTTTTAAAGTCACATCCTTTCACTTGAGGACAAAATGATATGGCTATACTTATGGTGTCAATCAGCTCTGAAATAACTCCATGCAAGGGCTTTGCAGTAGAGACTAAACTTGGTAAGCTCAGGTAACCCATCACATTCTGGCCACATTTTCCCTTTCTATAGAAGAAGCAGTTGTGCACAGTCCTCTGTGCTTCAGACATCTTCCAGCTCTGTCTGGGGTGTTCTAGCTTTGGTACCTCAGAGAGTCAGTTGAGAGCTGTGGGGACCCTCAGGACAGGAGAGAGATGTCAAATGCATCCCAATTTAGGAACTGAGCATCAATCAAGGAATTCATTGTCCTTTTACAGGTTGTGCAGCAGCTAAAATAATTCCAGGACTTTTATCTCTAAATTCTTCTTGCTATATTTAAAGGAAACATTCCCTCATATTAATTATTTGCAATTAAATAAAATAGATTATTTTTTTAAATTAGGCAAAAATTAATTGAAATTTAATTATTTAAGCCTCAGTGTGCATCCCACCATAAATCCCATTTCCTTCTTTTCAGTACCTGTATCAAAATCTGGGATATGCTCCACGCCTGAGGAGCATTTACATCCTTTCTCTGAAGTCTTCTGGAAAATACTTCAGAGAAACTGAACTTCTCATTAATGATTTAACCAGATAACAATCTTTTCTAGAAGTTTCTTACATTTTCTGGTGTTCTCACCACCCCACCCAATCTGACTCAAAAGTTATGGTCCTTTTCTGGTAGCTCTCAGATGAACTTATATCCTCTTCAGTCCCAGAGTAACAGGTTAGATAAGAATGTCCACATTTGCATGTAATGTCTGCTTCCTTACATGCAAATATTGTGAGTTGAACTTTGGCTGTTTAATGCCTCTAATATTTTAAGAAAATTGTTGTGTATCCTGTGTCTGTATCTTGTCCTGTTTCTCTAATGTTCAATTTCCTCCAATTTACTTTTATGACAATGTATAATTTCCTAAAAGTAGCAACAGAATAGCTCTCTAACATGTTCTTTTTGTTTCTTGTACTATGATGTACATGTAAGTGCAAAAATGGGAGCCACTGAGAGCTTCAAAATTTAGGATACCCAGCATGACTGCAGACTGATTCAGCTGCATTTCTTTGCTTAACTACAGGAATACCTGTAGATCTTTCTAAATTCTTTCATTACCTTTTTTTTCAATACCAGGTGTTTTCTCTGCTTTTTAAATCTGTGCTTACATCATTTCTTTACAATAGCTTATTATAGTTTGTTATATTAGAACAAAGAAATAAAAGTGTTTTTGGTAGATCAATATTTTTTTCATGTGTTGTCATTAGGGTAGAAATGGAAACTTGTGTATCTGAACTTCAGTCTTCTATACTTAGTTTATGGTTCATGGAAGCATTGTCAGGGTTTTATTATTGTAATGACAAACTAGATATTGAAAGTAATTCACAAGACTTCCTCCCTGAAAGTGCTTACTTGATTCCTTGACTGCAATTGGATCTTAGTATGACAAGACCAGGATAAATCTGTCGAGGTATTATTTGGGTAATATTTGCAAACATTACTGAGGGGCCACTCTATCTAAATACTCATCATTTTGGATTATATTCAACAATGTTTGAACCCGTTTTAACTGAATGCTAAAATTTAAGGGAATGGATTACCTTCCTGAATGCTTCTGATTTTAAGTTCCTGCCTGGACATTAGGAGAGAAGACAATCTTGTGAGACCTTCACAGAAAGACTTGGGGATGTACCTGCCTAGAACAGTGGATCATTGTACTGTCACCAGCTTTCTGACTGCACATTAACTGAACAGATAAAACCCAAAATTGTTCACTGAAATTTTTCTTTATAGATCCTGCTCTTGTATATCCATACATCCTTCCTATACCCAAGGACATTGATGTATATTCATCTGAGGACGTACATACATACACCTACATACCATGTATACCACATATATGTTATACTGAATATATTTTGTATCAGCAATTGTGGGGCCAGCAGGACCAGTGCAGTGATAATCCCCCTTGGTGAGGCCACAAATCCTGTGTTCAGTTTTGGTCCCCTAACTAAAGAAAGACTTTATGGTGCTGGAGCATGTTCAGAGATGGACAACGGAGGTAGGGAAGGGTCTGGAGCACAAGGCAGATGAGGAGCAGCTGAGGCAGTTGGGAGTTTTTGGAGCTGGAGAAAAGGAGGCTGAAGGGGGCCCATATTGCTTTCTACAAATATCTGAAAGGTGGCTGTAGCAACATGGAGGTCAATCTCTTCATCCAAGTAAGAAGCAACAGACAAGAGGAGATTGTCCCACAATTTGCCAGGGCAAGTTTAGGTAGATATTAGGAAATATTTCTTCCACCAAAAAGATTGTCAATCATTGGAACATGATGCCTGGGTAAGTAGCAGAGTCACCATCCCTGGAGGTACTTAAAAGATGTGTACTTGTCTTGGGGTCAAAGTTTAGTGGTAATGGTTGAGCTCAATAACATTAGAGGTCTTGGTTTTATGTTTACATATATGTGAGGGCATAGATATGTATTAATCTCAGATAGCAGTCCTACTGGATGGACTCATTAAGACAGGCTGGAAAGGCTGGAGCAGTGTTTTGGGCAAATGATGCCTGTGAATCTTTGTAAGATCCACTGTTGGCTACCATTGTTGTCAGTGTGGTGTTTCAGCCAACTACATTGAAAAAGTTTCTGGAGAACTTTTAAAAAATTGGAATATGTGCTAAAACACGACCATGCTGTCTGGATGTCCACAAATCCATTTTAAGATTCACCAGAATTTAGCACACTCTGACAATCACCAACAAACCTGTCAGCCTTCCTGGTTGTCAGTGTAACAGATGACAGGGGGTGCTACAGAAGGCTAAACTAACATAGATTTCACTCCAGTTTGATGATTCATAGCTGCATACTATGGTTTAAGCTGGCATATCTAAAGTGGATACATGATCATATGAAGCATGTTTTCAATAATACTCACCTTAAACTAAGGATAAATGATTGAGTATATGTACATTATATTCTACCACAAAATTGATTATTAATAATGGTAATAATAATAACAACAGAAAAACCCATAATAATGACATACAATAATGACTAACAAATAGTAGTAGTAGTAATAGTAGTAGTAGTAGTGGTAGTAGTAGTAGTAATAATAACAATAATAATAATAATGATGATGATCACAACACCTAAACTGTTCCTCAAAACAACATATGCTGTGAACACAAATAACTTTCAGCCTTGGAAAAGGTCTTTTGAAAGCTGAATAAATAATATTAAAAAAGCTCACATATACATTACCCTATTGCCTCTTTTCCTCCCTAGGTTCTGATTTAATTAAACAGACCATTTTTCTACGTGACTAACTTTCTTATTCTTAGACCATCATGGAAATATGGACTTATATGAGTATTCTTCAAAATATTGCCTTATTTACAGTTTCCAGACATAACTTTCCACAAGAAATCTGATGACAAAGACAGTCAAAAATGGAAAAACAATAGGAAAGTTTATGACGTATAAAATGAATTCTTCAAAAGAATTTTCTTTCAAAATGGCAAGGGTTATAAGTCAACTACATGCATCACATATTACTATTTATTACCTCACATTTGGCTGAAATTCATCTCTTTTGACAACCTTGGGTAAATCATGTCACATATTTCATAAAATATGAGTGCTGGACCTTTTACTGAAGACACTACTTAGTGAGTGAAATCATGCTATTAGCTGCATCCCAGTTGTCATAAGTACCCTTAAGAGCAGGACTTTTACAAGGTCTTGTGGTGGCAGATTCAAAGAAAAGGTATTTATAGAAAACATCTACAAGAACCGATGCCTTGTCTGGTTTTCAGCACTGAGATGGAAATGGAACTACAAATCAAGATACTCAAGTTTCCCTTCTGAGCAAATTTACTGGGTGAATGCTTCATTTTTTTTCTGTTTCTTTTGTTTTATTTGAGTATATTCAGAGCACCTCAAATATACAACTTCGTAGCTAATGTATTTTTTATTCTTGAAGACTCATTATTTTATTGAACCATATAGTACATATTACTCAGCATAGTATTACTCATAATATATGTGGCAAATGGGACTCAAAACAGTGCCAAACAGGCATCTGCTTTTAGCAGAGAACAAAAATGCTTGTAGCTCCTTTATTAAAAGGTATTATGGTCCATTTATTTTTAAACTATCTCTCTAACACCATTAACTAGCATATAATTTAATGTACTCCCAAGCAACTTGACTTTTACATCTCCTTCAAAACATTAATTTGCTTTTACAAATTGATGTAAAAGATGCCTTTGACCCCTGGAATGATTGAAACCACTAACAATAAATTAGATTATCCTTTAAAACAAGATCATAATTTTTATTTTTATTTTTGAATAAAAGTGTGCCATTTCTGGAAATGAGATAATACTGTTCATACGGAAATATAACTTGGAAAAGTTAAAATTATTTATTTTGTCCATCCTTATTTGTGGCAGATAAGCCTTGCTTCAGAAAATATTCAGTCTACTCCAGTATTTTCAGTAGACTAAATAGAAAAATTTGTTTCGTTGTTTGGGACAATTTAACTTCACTAAGTGGTCATTAGGCTAATGCACTTTCTTAGTGAAGAGTCACCCTCAAGTGTGACAGAGCACCCTCTTTCCAGAGGTGACAGAAAAATTAAACTGTCTGAGAGCATGCTTGTTTTTTAAAAATAATGCAAATATCAATCTTCCTAATGAAGAGCTGCGCTACTGAGAAGGAAAATGTTACGATTTTATTAAGGCATGTTGTACTATGGTGTATTTGAAGGTGCTCAATTAATTACTAGACATAACTATCATCACTGACTTTATTTATGGGACAGTTGTCACTTTAAGCCATAGGGGCCAAGCAGAAGAAACGTCAGAAGAGAACACTCAAATGCACATGACTTGAATTTGACAGAGTTGATTGCTGAAAGCAGTAACCAGCTCATATCCTTATCTTGGATATGTACCAGGAGAAGAAGAGAAACCTCCCTGGTGAGTTGTGTTACATTCATTTTCTCCCTTCATGTCTCAAGGATCCACTTGCTAAAACCTAAGATCCTGATACAAAGCCTACAGAAATAATGGCAAGACTTATTAATTTTGATGGAGGCCCTAAGGATTTGCTTCCGCCCCCTTATTTGCATCATATATTGGCATAAGACTCCTTCAGCAAAACATCTAAATACACATTTAATTTGAGAACATGAGCAACACAATGGATTATTATCAACTGGTCTTGCTGATTGCAGTCAGAAAGCTGCAGCGAGGTGAAAAACTGGCATTTTCTTTCTCAAAAAAGACATTGATTTATAACACCTGGAGATTGTAACTTTCATCTTAGGAAATGTAGCTGTAATTATAGTTTCTATTATAGTTCTGTGTAGGGAAAAATTCTAGAAAACTTAATCTCATTATCAGTGGACTTAATTATAGTTGGGCTATTTATAAGGGATTTATGTTTTATTTATATTTATAGGTTTTCTTAAAAGTGTGGAGTATGGAGTTTTCAATTTATCCCACGAAGAGTCTCTACACTAATACATATCTAGATATTCAGAATATATCTTACCGCTCAATAAACAGACATTGCAAGTCATTAGTATGAACAGCAAATGACTTCAACTTCCCACTTAGTGTGGATCTCAATTTGCAAAATCACATAGATTATTCGATAAAAACATTTACAAAAGAAAGAATTACAACAGGAGCTTGCTCCGAAGGTTCACTTCCTCTGCCTGCTGCTGGTTCCAGATATTAGGAAAATAACATTACCAGGGCAATAATTGGATTAGTTATTACAAGAAGGACATTTCTTTTAAAAGGAGTCCAATATTAAAGTGCAAGTGTTTTTTTTATGTCAAGAGTCTCAAAAGCTCAAAATGCTAAACATCAAATTGAATCTAGTTCAAATGTTTCGCCATCATATTATCCTTTTGTGACTTAGAGGAGTCACATTCAAGTGAGTACCACTCTGACATGAGATGTGGAAAATGGGACATGTTCATAAGTTGAAAAGGTTTGTCTCCTTTTGCTGCAAAAGGTACTCTTCAACCCTCAGTTGTTCCTTGTTATTCAGAAAGTTGCCTTTTATGAAGGGAAAAAAACCCCCATATTCTGAGTTTTAGTCATATCTAGGTTGTATAACTGTAATATTCCCATTTATACAAAACTGCTTAACTACAGTATATGCATCTGCTACTGAAACTTAAGAAATTCAGATTTCAGTGGGTATAAAGATTACCACTCAAACCAGTCATGACCATTCTGTAAGGGAGACATTTCTTACTGTTGGACACTGCTGAAATGCTGGTTCTGTGATGCTGTCTCCTTCCTGTCCTACCAGAACAGAGGAAAGTCTGGAAGGCTTATTTAGCAAATCAGAGTGGCAGGGTAATTTTTTTTATATGTGGAAAAGTGATATGGTAATTTTTACTACAGCTATACATTCAAAATCTTCTTTTCCCTTTGTTTCCCCAAATTCTTCTCTGAAATATCCAGATGTCAGCAGCTTGGAGATTTGGACAAGAACATAGATGGAGATATGTTTATAAAAATTTTATTATATGTCATTTCATTGCTCATGCTTAACAATTTACAGGTCTGACTAAATACAAAAAGAACAGGAGTTGTCTTTCTATTTATTTTGCATTTTACGGGGAGAAAGTGTAACCCTTTTTTTTTTCATCCACTTCACCTTAAAGAATGAACAAAAAAACCCCACATTCTGGCCTGTTTTATTGAGCTGGAAAAATAGATCTTTACAGTGCTTACATCTCTCTTTTTCCCAAGCCATCCAGCCTTGACCTTACCAGAGATTATATCCTTAGGCTACGTCCAACCTCCCTAACACCCTGTAATCCTCATTGTTTCACTCATAAGCAGATCAGCATTGAAAGCTTCTTCATATTAACTGTTAAGCAGCCAAATTCAGATAAAAAGTTAATCTATTCAAAGCAGCTGCTCCTCAAAACAGATCACACCATTTATTGCTATACTGAAGTGGGAAGTGACTAATAACTGACAATGACTTTTGCTTAGGAAAGTGGTTCTAATGCTATTTCATCACTCTTGTGAGCTGCTCAGTGAAGCAAGTTATCTGCTATCCTTCCTTTTCTACATTTACTCTGCAGACTGGCATTTAAGATTAGAACAACACATTAAAGCAGCTTTCTTTTTCATGAACGGGTAACCAATGAGTTTTTAAACATATATTTAAATATAGAACAAAAATGTATCACCTTAGTTGTAGGAAATATTTTTCTTATAACTTTTTATAAAATGTAGACATTCTTACACAAAAGCATTTTTCTGGTTTTCTTTTTAGTTTAATTCAAGGGTAATTTTTGGAGCTTGTCACATCAGTTAAAAATGTGTCCAAATTTCAAAAAGATATTATCAAAAATATGTACATGTTACATACAGTGATATTATACTTCTAGGTGTGCTAAATCTATATTCAAGCTTTGTCTTGCATTTTCTGTGTCCTCTGAAGAATTTTTCACAAAATTTGAAGAAAGTTTCACATGTTATTTTGGAACCTCAAGAAAATAGTTTCATTTTGTTTTCATTAAAAAAAGGAGAAATTAATTTAATATTGATACTGTAATCTGAATATGAACTTTACAATAGTTGTAGAATTTTCTCAAACTCAGTTGAAATTAAGGCAGAAATCAACAGCTAATTGATAGGAAAAACATATTAATTATATATAAATATAATGAATACAATATATTAATAATTTAAAAGGACAAATCAAAATCATAAACAAATAAATATGACAATGTAATCTGTTTCTGAAGAGGATCATGAATGCACTAATTTTCCAGAACTCATGAAGCTTAGACATGACTCAGTTAAATGTATGAAACTAGAAAAGAGAGAAAATACAGATCTTTAAAGATAATACAGATCTGTATTAAAGGGTCTTTTTGTTCTTTCAAAAAAACAGAACACTCACAGCATGGTTAAATTAAAGAATCATGAGCCTCTGTGTGTGATTTGGTGATTGGAGCAGCCTTGGTAGGTGCTGGAAGTGTTTTCACTTTTGTGGCCCATATCTCCTACTTAAATGGGCTCAGAATTTAGCCCTGAGGCAGTGATGTGCCAGGTTAGACTTTAAACCCTGGTTTGCTCTTATCCGGGTAACCTCTTGCATGAATTCATTATTTTTTCAAAAGTACAGACACTGAAGCAAAGGTTCCCCTACAAGGGCAAAAGCAGATTTATTACTAATAGAAATAGACTACTAATTCTATGTTCATTCTCATAAAACTCTTGCAGCGCAGCAAGGAACAGAAAGAAAGAAACATTTAGAAGGTCAGTAGCACAGGAATATTATGTAAAGAGCAAAGATTGTGGATTTCAAAGGCTGAACTGCAGAAGTGTAAAATAGGCATCTAGTCGCAATTCATCGACTATAACTTTCCATGTATTGTATTGCTGCATTTGAAGAAAAAAGTACCCTGCTAAGCAGAGAAAAAAAAATCCATTAGTGTGTATGAAAATATTGCTACTGGCAAAAGACGCCTTTTTTATTTCATAGTAATTAAATTTAGATTTCTAGACTTGGAGATAAAGAAATACAAAAAGAGGAGAGAAGAAAAATTATGAACTTTACTGACCTGAAATATCCTTTTCTTGGCTGCATTGAAAGAGGGATGTGCAACTTTGGAATGATTCTCTGTTCTGAGACAGTGATGGGCAGAGACCTGACAACTGTATCTTAACCACCATAGACAATATTTGGGAGAAAAAATCCCTGGAGGATCAAAAAGTAAGTTGGTCAACTCCAAGTGTTGTTCCACTTTGACACAAATAGTACATACTAAAAATTTTCTCATTCAACACTGATGGCTCAAAATCATGCATAAAATAATTTTCAAAGGATTTTACCCCCGTTAGAGTGATATCCATGGCGTAGTCAGAGGGAAAGCACCCTGCTCAGCAGATTGAAATTAGGGTTCACTGAGATAGGACAAGTATGCTAGTTTGGGTTCCCAACTATACCAGCTTTCTCTTTTAAGGAGAATCCAGGTTGCCAGCTATACCCTTATATCACTTCTGTTACTGCACTGCAAGCATGTGCCATGTTCTCAGATAATTCATATTTCTATTTTGAGTTCATATCCCCCCATAAATGCCTTAACAGAGTTTGAATTAGAAAGGGAAATATTTTCCCTATAGACATTCTATTAAATTAACTCATTGGGTCTTTTTTCCTTTTTCAGTAGGGAAAGACATAATTTCACCATGAAATAATGTTATCTAACAAAAGAAAATAAAACAAAAAGAAAAACTAGAGAGCAACAGATCTTTTAAAAATAATAAGCAGGGAAATGTTAATCCAAACACCACTTTCCTTTTAACTAGCTGAATTTAGAATGCAGTTTCCAATTTTTAATGCATTATTACTTAGTTACTATCCAAATCATATTAACACCTACTGCAGTGTAATAAGGAATCAAAACAAATGCTCAGACATTGAGGGACTATGTTTTGAACAGTCACTATTTATCAGAAATGAAAATGGAGATATCTTGAAATGTCCAGAAGTACATGGTCCTATGTGATGCTCACATGGCACAAGAGTAATGCCTACAAGCAGATATGAAGGGTGAAGCTTTAGGCTCACCCACTGGAAAGACTACACCATAGGTCGGGATTAATTTGGAAAATTGATCATATAAAGCATAATAAGTAGATCATAACAGAAAAAGACTGTTTCTCTCAACACCTGCACTCCACAACCAGTAGATTTGGTAGGTGTTTACAGCAGCAGGACCCAATAACTAATCTCATCCTTAGTGGTATATTTGGAGGAGTAACAAAATATGTCGGAGTAGTTATATTTCCCCTCAATATAACTGTGATAATAACTCACAGAGACATTATTCTAAGTTTATAAATACTTCATCACCAAAGAGAATGGGAAATTAGTAGTTCAGAGAAGAACTCTGATTAAGAAATTGGAGTAATTAAAGTATGAAAAAGAATAAAGTACTGAATATATATTTAGAGCATGGCTAAAGACAAAAGCAGAGTTCATAAAAACTGTAAATATTTGGAGGGAATATTCACTAAAAATAGAGACTATTTAATAGACTATACAGAAGGGATTGAGAAGGAGAAATTTAATGTTATTCATAAGGGTTTAGCATAGATAAACAGTAGAAAAGCTCTGGACAGTGACAGCTTCTGGGATCAGAAAAATGTTTCAATTTTTTTTATGTTTTGCCATATACCTTAGCAATATCCCTTTCACTAATGCCAACCATTGGTCTGTCAGAGAAGAAGATAACTCACATGTGTAAAGAAAAAATATTACTAAAAGCAATACAAAGGCTACATGACAAATCATTAAAAAACTTCCTTCTGCTCTTGGCAAGCAGAGAAATGGTGGAATTTCCTTTAAAAATGTGGAATGTCTCCCACTTACATCTACCTATGACCAATCTGTAAATACATAATAATATTTTGCCAGTTGCTACATACAAAAATAGATTTTTGAAAATTCCTCTAGAAATAGTGCACTATCACAGAAGGAAATAGGATTGATTTTGTATAATAACCAGACTACTGGTACCATGAGAGTGTCAATGACCATCCAGTCAGGGAGGCTTTATGAAACACTTCTTGGACTATTGGGAAGTACGAATCCTTTTAAGCACAAGTAAATAACTCATCTTTTTTCACTTTTTTTTTGTGTAAGTGTTGAAAACTATTGTGGATGGAACAGCAGTGCAATAATAGAAACTCCATGACACAGTAGCAGTATTTGCAAAGCTATGTCAGACAAATATCTTCTTATATTTTTAAATTTATATAAAGGGAAAAAAATTCTGAAAAAGTACTGGCACTGACTTCTGATGTTTCTGATTCAGAAGCCATTGAAGACTGCCCATTGAAGGGTAGTGTTTGAGGATGTTTGCTGTATTTTTAGTCTACTCTTTAGGGAAGTTATTTGGGAACTGCCAGACAGAAAATGTTATATTTGTTCAATTCTTGATCTGATCCAGAATGACGGTTCTCATGGAACTGGAGCCCTGGTGCTAATAAGATACAGCATTGTCTCTGACACAGAAAACAAAACAGGACCACTACATGGTAAACTGCCAGTGCTCACTCCCACCATTCCTAATCTTCTTATGTGCTGCTCTGGTAGGGTTGCTCTTCTCACATTTTTTACAACTATCACTCTGTTGTAGACATTAGCTGCAATATCCTTCCTCAATGACAGCCACTTGGAGAAATTCCAGCAAGGTAGGTTTACATCAGGATCTATTAAAATAGAACATTTAATAGGAAAAACTTTGAATATCACTGAACTTCTCAAAGTTGTTTGGAAATTAACTTCTAGGAGTTTCTTTTAAATATTCCATTTACTGTCCTCTTCAGATTCATGTTTGTTATAAAAGAACTCCTAAACAGTGAGGAGAAAAAACTAGCAGGGGAAAGAAAAACTATCAATCTAACAGGGTACATTTTTGAAAATTCACAAGTTTTCTCAAGAGTGGAAAAATATTTCCTTCTTCATATAAGTATAAACTCAAAGGAAATGGGCGTTGGGCCTGATCAAGAAGAAGCTTCTCCACCTATTGTATCTTTCTGACATCACTGTGAGACATACAAACCTAAAATCAAGTGCATGGAAACCATAAAACAGAGTAGGAAAGTTTGTGACCTCAAGTATCATTCTAAGAATCATTAGATCTATTTCAATTACCGGTAGGATGAAACAAATAAAATTGAGATAATGCTGACAATTCCTGTTCCAGCAGTCTCCCTGTGAGTGATTTCTGCGCACATTGAATGCGTGTTTGTTTCTTTGTACTATGTCTTCGTGTTTCTGTTCAATTTCCATACTATAAGCACATCTGCAGATCTTTCCTCCCTTTGTTCCCTGATATTTTTTAACATAACTTGCCTTCAGAATGCAGCGGTGTGAATGCTGCTGCCAGCATTTCAGTGTAAAAAAAATCAAGCATGTTTTGTATTTTTTTAAATTGCTGTGTAGCTACAGTGTCACCCATAAAACCTATTATGCATACATACATACGTACATGCTACATGCATACATACATACATTTATCTCTATATATACATAGTATTATACATAATATATATGGAGGGTTTTTTCCCTACAGCCACATATTGTAAAGCTTTGATTGACAAGAAAGTTTACTGTAAAATAATCTGATGTGTCATCAGTGTAAAACAAGATTTTTGAGTGACTTCTTAACAAAGGAAATACTATCACACCAAGAAAGAGCAATACTACTTGTTATTATCACAAGACTCTATGGGGTCAGCTACCCAAAAATGGTGCCTTTGAAATGTGTTTGTGATTCAGCACCACCTTCACTTTTGTAACGAAGGTATCTCTCCGTCTCCTTCTGGTTGGTCATCTAATAGTCTAAATGTGTTTCCATTGATTCTTTTTGGTTCTTTTTTGGTTGTTTTATCACAAGCAATTGGCAGGGATTTTAAAATAGGAAGGTGTTGAGTGTGGCACATTTCTAGTTTAGTTTATATCTGTTGCAAAAAAAAAAGAAAAAAAAAGCCCCTTCGAATATTCTCTTTAATAACTTGAAATTTTAATAAGGACCTAAGGAACAGTTGAACACAGAGTGAACTTATATTTAAATTAGGACTTTGAGAGCTTGGAGATTCTAACTTGGTGAACTCTAATTAAATCCCACAAGGCCATCAGGTCTGCCTCCCTAGCTCTTGATGGTGAAAGTGAGGTCTTCAAAAAGCATCCCTTGACAGTATACAAGTGGAAGGAAAAAAAACCCTTCAACCCTTCACGATAGCATTTTATAAAGCAAGAATTCCCAAAGGAGTACCAGAAAATAGGAACAATAGAGTATGAAACTGTAAAAACCTGAGAATTATGGTTTTAGTGTAGCATTCCTCCTGAAATTCAGTTCTATAATGTTTTTAAAAGACCACTGCTTATATAAATTTCAGTGGACATGATGCTCATAGGATACACTATCATTCTGGTTGCTATGGTATTATATTTGGCTGAAATGTAAAGGAATATTGGCTGGATGTTTGAAAATCTGCCTCATTTGGTAAAACATAGGTGGCTGATTAGGCAATTACTACTACTTAAATAGGCACATAGCACGCATGCTTCAAACCATGAAAAACTGAGAGGTAATTAGATGCCTTCCTGTGATGCCTTGTGAAGGCTGACCTAGAACAGAGACTAGATGGAGTTAAAGAATAAAGTAGGTATTTATTGGAAGGCCTCAATGGATACCCCTTGGGCAGTACAAGAGCCTAGCCAGGGCTACACCCCAAATGAACCCAAAATAGTCTCAAAATGGACAACTGGTAATGATTTCTCTCACTTTTAAAAGTTCTGGTCCATTAGCATATTGGAGTTAACTGTCCAGTTGCAGCTTTAGCTTATGAAACCCCATCCTTCTTGTTTTTCTCTCTTCAGTACACCTTGTTTACGCTTTTGGGCCTGAAATTTGGGTGTTTGTTCTTGGTCCCAAGCTGGGAAAGGAATTGTTTAGTCTAGCAGCTCTGTGAAGAGAGCTTACTATCCCCTAATACGAAGCTCAGAACTACACACTAAAGCAGCACAGAATCTGAAAAATATAAAAGCTAAAACCTGAAGTGTCACCTGAGTTTTGTTCTAGCTCAGATTTTAAATTAACTGGAATTTTTTGGAGAAAATCTAAGCAGATCTAAGAAAACTGAAATATTTTAATTTTATATAGCCATAGTTTAAAAGTTTTGTATATGGAGATTCAAGTTGTATTTCAGATTTTTGTTCTTTTTTCATTATGTTAAAGTTTACAGAATAATCAGAATAATGCCACAATGATTTTTATCTTGTCAGCCAATAAAACACAATGACAAAATAGCTTTTTTTCCTGGAAATAAAAACCAAAACATGAGCATTTAAAAAAGCCCTGGAAAAAAAAAAAGAAACAATAAAAAACCTGAAAACAAAAGAATCCAAAACCTCTCTATCTAGAAAATCTACCATTCCTTCTGGAGAACATAACTTTTTTCATTGAAGACTTGTATTGAAATATCAAAAAATATCATACAAAACATTCATCTATTAGAGCTGCTAACTTAGCTCTAATATGGTCAGATTTGTCAAATCAGTTCTTCATACAGATAAAATGTTTTATTTTTTTTAAGAAAACACCCCCACAGTTGAGAAAATAATGCACTACATGGTTTTAATGAAAATCAGGATTTATTCACAGATAGCTATTTATGTTTATTACCAGGTTGTCCTTATACATTATTTATCATTTTTCTCTCAACAGATCCTGCACCATTTTCTGTCTTTCTCACTATATTCATAAAATACTTATACTGTGACAGCCTTACGGAGGATCAGCGGTCATTTTCTACTAAACTCAACAACTTTCTTTTTTTCTCTGAGTCTTTCATTCTCAAAGCAATAAATAAAATCATCATTTGACTATTATTTCTGTTCTGAGGTAAATTTACACAGATACTGAAGCTGAATATGTGCAACTTTTCCTGTGGAGGTTTCAAAGTAGTATTTTATGGAATTGATCTAATCAAAAGAACTGATCAGCCGATCTCACTGAAGTTCATTTTCATGTACTTGTATAGCATGAGACATTACAGACTTACCAAATTTATCCTAGAATTAATTCCCTTTGATAAGATGATATTAATTAGGGTTTAGTGACTTCGCTGCAAATCTATGTGCTTCTAATTAAGTTCCAACAAGTAAAACACAGTCCAGTAATTCTCGGATAAAGAATACATTAATGAGATTAAAAACAAGAAAAATAAAAGCATTCATTTGTTGAAAAGACTGTCACGGAATAATAATTTTTCCTGAGCTGGAAGATACTCAAAAGGATCATCAGAGTCCAACTCCTGGCCTTGCACAGGACTCCCCAAGAAATGCACCAGTACCTGAGAGCGTTGACCAAACACTTCTTGAACTCTGTCAGACTTGGTGCTGTGACTGCTTCCCTGGGGACCCTGTTCCAATGCCCAACCATATTCTGGGTGAAAAATCTTTTTCTGACACCCAACCAGAGCCTCCCCTAACTCAACTTCATGCCATTTACTTGAGTCCTGTCACTGGTGACCACAAAGGAGAGTTCAGTGTCTGCCCCTTTTCTTCCCCTCTCAACGAAGTTCCAGGCTGCAATGAGGTCTCCCCTCAGGCTACTCTTCTCCAGGCTGAACAGACCAAGTGACCTCAGCTACTCTTCATGTACCTACACTCAAGGCCCTTCACCATCCTCACAGCCCTTCTTTGGACACTCTCTAACAGTTGGATATCTTTTTCTATTGTAGCGCCCAAAACTGCATACAGTGTTCAAGGCGAGGTTGCCCCAGTGCAGAGCAGAGCAGGTCAATCCTCTCCCTTGTCGGGCTAGAGATGCTGGGCCTGATGCCCCCCTAGGACACATCTGGCCCTCCTGGCTGCCAGGGCACTGCTGGCTTATGTTCAACTTGTCACTGACCAGGAC
>JAWWEY010000130.1:1755222-1772897 GCA_035582745.1 Loriotus luctuosus
CAGGTGGAAGCCACAAGGAGGTCTGGACCTGATTATCTCCAATCAAGACACCTGGAAGTAGGTGAGCCACCAACAAGTAATAATAGGACATTTGAGGTATTTACTTTGTGTTATGACCGCCTCAACCAGAAGAGATAGATGTTGTTATTACTGTATATGTATAAATATTGTTGTATAATGTCTTATGGTATAGTTATAACTATTGTTGTAAATGTGTTTAATACAACAAGTTGGGGCTTTTTGGATGTTTTACTGGAATTCACTTTTAATCACATCAAGAAATCAGGCAGTAGCTTAAAAACTGAAAGAGCTGCTGAATCCAAACCTTGCCATAAAGACCTTCAAGCTTTTCCATGTTTGTTTACACATGGATGAATTCATCTGCCCATGTGACTCTCAGCAGCTGCCCTTTAATTGCCTGTTTAAGTCCTCAGAGCCTAAACTGTCTTTGGAGTCTAAACTGATTGAATCAAACAACTTCTGATAAAATTTTTATTAAATTGTCATGTACATTGTCTGCTACCTCAGACTGCAAATGCTTTGGAGTTGAGGTGGTTTTTTTTCTCCTTAACCATTATTTTGATTCAAACAACCTCTAGCTTGTATGTGCATTCAAACCAAGCATAATGTATGTCACTTATTGTCAAAAAGTACCTGAATCCTCTGTCTTACATCAGCAATATGACATGAAGAACCATAAACAGTCATTCAACTGCTGGAAGTAAGCCTAAAAAAGTGATGTCTTGAATACTTATACTGGCAAGTGAATGGGCAGGGAGTGAATTAGCAGAAGCCCACCTGAAGGAATTCACATAAAAAACCAGTTATGAACATTTTTTCTGGTTTTTTTTTCTCCTCAAGTGTAGAAAAAATCAAGCTGATATGAAATGAGGTGGAAGTCCAAATCCCATTTCCCCACGTTTATACGATCAACAACAAAAGTTTAATTTACCACTTTTTTTTCTTTTAATAAATCTTTCATTAGGTGGTATACATATGCATTTTCTTTAGGACATTCACTTCTGCCTCCCTCTTTAAAGCAATCCCTGTGGAGGAAATTCTTTGGGCAGAAATATATGGCTTCTTGGTGAATGTCAGAGAACAGTATGAGCAACATTGGAGTAGGTCAGACCTGTGGTTAAGCTGTTAATGGGCTGTCTGGGATTAAACTGGTCATCCATCTAGTTCTGCATCCAGGTACTAGTTATGTGGGCAACTTACTGCCCTTGCAATTTTGAAGGTTTGTGTGATTTCCACCAACCTCCTATTGCAATAATCTCTGAAGTTAAAAGGTGGTCCCACTTCACATATGTAGTATCCAGGGATAGAAGATGAAAGGAAAGGGAAAGTTCCAGGAAGGGGAAGGGGAGTTCCAGAAGGGAAGTTCTGGGAAAGCAAAGCAATGCAAAGGTTTTAACATTTGAAGTGTCAACAAAAATTGGCCTTCCAGAAAATAAAAGGACTTACACAGAAAAGCCTCACTAGGGCAGAGAAAACACAAAGCCTCCAAGGTAGGCAGTCACAGTGATACTGGCTTTCTAAGAAGCTGCATTTAAATGTTTGTTTTTGCGAAGTCATTCAAGTATTTCTTCCACATGGAGAGTGGAGGCATGTTTTCCTGCAGGTAGGATGGGTCATTGCAGTTTTTCATAAAATAAAGATTCTTCAGTTGCTTTATTCAGTGGACTGTTGAAAAGCTATATTCTTTAAGTGGAGCCTATTAATATACATAATAAGTAGAACATATTTCATATATAATTTTAATAATAATAATATGAAGTAGTTTATTACAGCACATAATATTGATAGTAGGTAAGAACTAGCTGTTACTTGATGGAAATATTTAGGCATATATTTTCAGGTTTGTTACTATTCCTCTTGGAAGTCCATCAACTGCCTAATTTTCTAAAAATAAAAATGGGAAAAACCCCAAAGACTAGATATGAAAGCTGTTGGTTTTGTTAATAACACAGAGCTTAACTGCAGGCCTTAGAAGTTACTGAGTTACCTCACATGTAGCTGAATATATTCAAAAGGTGGATGTGTAGGTTCAATATTTGTCAACAACAGTAAGAAGTCAGTCTGTGTTTGCTGTATTACATCATCCACTTTTTCTTACCTCTAATTTCATTCTCTCTCCAAAAAGCTGAGAAACATTTCTATTTTTCCAACAATGCCTGGATGCTGGGGTTTCTGGATGTCTGACAGTTGGAACAGAGCTGAAATGCAGAGGCACACAGCGATGTGGAGGGAATGCAGTCCTCTAGGAGTGGGTTTACTACACTTGCACAGAGACGTGATGGAATTAAATTGGTGCTGCACATTCATAGGATGACACAGACTATGCTATCCCTACAGAAATATTTGAGTACTTTGATTTAGAAGTGACCTTTAAGAGTTTAATAGGAAAGTTTCCAAAATGTTCTTTCAAAATAAGTGTAATGATGTACAAACTTTGAACAAGAGTAAGATTTTTATACTTTTTGTGCATTCAAAAGTAGTAGAAAACATTTGTTTTGTTGTATTGTATATTACTACATATTTTGCTTAAAGGAAAGCATTAACCTAGGACTTGCGGACACCATCTTATGATTTTGTCTTGGCTTACAAGACAGATGTCTGCTTGGGAAAGTAGGAGCCTCTCTTGGAATGGAGAGTGCAAACCTCCTCTCTCTGAATTATTATAATTTTGAATTTAAGGGGCTCTCAGGCAATGATATGAGAATAGCAATAACAGTTCTTTGCTAGTATGTATAACAAGGCAAACAGAACAACAAAGCTACAGCATTAATAATAACAGAACCAGAGCCAGTGACGGTGCCCTTTCCCTCTGGTGCAGTTCCGGTCACAGCCGGCAGGGGCGCTGGTGGCTCCCGGAGGGCAGCGCAGGTGCGGTGATTCCCCCAAGCCTGCAGGGGGAGCTCCAGTGCGGGCTCAGGCAGCACACTGCCCTGGCGGCTCGGCTCAGACAGGAAGGGATGGAAGAGAGGATTTTCTTCCCAAAACCCTGGGGCAGTCAATCCTGGTGCTCCAACAGGACTCCGAGGAGCACCAAGCTGGAATGGCAGGAATAAGCAAAAAGGCTTGGGTTGGTGGACGAGATGTAGCAGAGACTCCGGAGCCGTGGCTGGAACCATGGGATGTCTTGTCAGGCCGGGGGTGCGGGGCTAACGCATAGCAAAAACTCGGAGCAGTGCCAAACAAGCAGGGGGGATGGAGCAGCTGCAGCCCGGCTCCCAGCAGGGCAGAGAGGGGTGAGCCCAAGATCCCGGGCACGTGAGCAGATGGGGGTAAGTGCCTCTTTTAGTGACGTGGGTGTTAATAAAGTCCCAGTTCTGTGGCTGCTGTTAAAAAAAAGCCTCACCTCACAGTAGAAGAAACAGCTCTGGGCTGGGCTTTGGAGGCGGCAATGCATTCCCTTCTGAAATAGCGGCTCCAACCATCCTCCTCCAAAAGCCTAGAGCCCCAGCCCCATCCCTTACCTGTCCAGCTCTTGTGGCATCTCTGCCCTTCTGAAAGAAACTCCCAAAAACTAGAGGAGTGCCACCAGACACAGTCCTTCCCTGAGGCTTGGCCACCTTCCTTGAGTACTCATCTACCAGTGCTTCTTAGCAATTCAATGGGAAAAATTCTAAAAGTGAAAGGGAACCAAAGGAAAGAAACCCAACTCCCAACAGAACCCCAGGTCCCTTTTCATGGTGCTGCTTTCCAGCATTTCATTCCCCAGACTGTCCCAATGTCCAGAGTTACCCCATCCCAGGAGCAGAATCTGGCACTTTCCCTTGTTGAACTTCATATGGTTGGTTGGCCCAGTCCTCTCATCTGTTGAGGTCTCCCTGCAAGGCCTCCTTACTTTTGCAGGAGTCAAAAACTCCTCCCAGTTTAGTATCATCTGCAAAATTTGAATTTTTTCAAGTCCTACCACCAAGTAATTTATGAAGATGATGAAAAGCACAGGGCCCAAGAAGCAAGCCCACTAGTGACAGTCACCAGTCTGATGTAACCCTATTTATTATGAACTTTTGCTACCAGCCTGTGAGCAAGTGGCTCATCAACTTCTGACCTGTTACCAGTAAAAACCCTCAATAAATGACTTGGGACACATGCAATCGCCAATATGATGTCTCTGAAATCATGAAAGCTTACTTCTGTAGGACATATTTATTTTTGCTATATAAAGATTGTTGCTTACTATGAAGTGGTAAGTCCAACTCTGTGTACATGAATGTAATTTATTAATTGCTTTCTTGTTTATTTGAACCTGCATAGTTTTCAAAGCAGGTTTTTTTTTCAACTCCCTGAAATACCAGCAGCAAAGTAAATAAACCAGTAAATACAAAAAGAGAATTATGTAAAAAGGAACACATCAGGATATGGTACTTGTTTAAACAACAGAGCGATTAATTAAATTTATGGAGTTGCATCAGGAGAAATTAAAATCAGCCCCAGTGAGAAAGGAGTATCATTTTGATATCATTAATGTACTGAGATAATTGATTTTCTTCCTCTGAGCTGTACATTTTCTTTGAGTTTCAGCACTGGTGTGTTTTAGAAAAACTTACTTGCTTGTATAACCCCACATACATAATGCACAAATGTAGGTAATATTTTATGGAATAAGATGTGTTCCTCCATCTTGTACAAAATATATGGGGAAATACTCAAAAGCTTTATATTGTACCTTTGTAGCTCCTGTCAACTGTATGCATCAAAAGAAGATTAAAGTACAGTATTTGTCGTTTAGCTTACTTATAAATCTAGACGGAATCATCCGTGATGTTTTTCTCAATACACCTCTGACCTGAAAGAGTTGTTGAACTATCATATACTATCTTTGTTGTTGAGTATAAGATGCAAAAGTATTGTTTTTCCTCTTTTGAACTATTTTTTTTAAATTAAAACATTGCAAAGGCTTTCATGGTTTCATTCTGAAGTGTCAGTACCCATTCCTTGGATATAAAAGTAACTGGTTGAAATATGAAGGCACCTCTAAGGTGTTCTCTGATCAAAGCTCTGCACATTTGATCAAGTGCATTAGGAGAAAAGATCCATTTTTAGGAACATTAATGTATTTAGCTTGAACTAACTCTGATTGAAGGCTTGTGAATTACAAACTAGGTAAACTGTTTTTATAGAACTCTTACTTTTGGTCCTTCTGTAGTGGTGAAAAATACTAGGAATAGCATATCCACCCTCCCCACCCCCCGCCAACCCCAACTGATTACCCGGAATTTGGACTGTATAAAGGTGGTGCTTCCAGAAGAGCAACTCCAGGACGACCACAACTGAGAAGACCAGGAGAAGAAGGATTAAAGGGACATAGGAGGTGATATCTTTCAACTGAATCTATTTCTCTCTCTTCCTATTTCTTTCTCTTCCTCTCTTTCCTATCTATCTCTTGACCTCATATTTACTACTGAGTAGAATCCATACTGCTGATTTGGCATATCGTCTCGTTTGTACCTTAATTTCGGCAGAGGCGTCTCTCAGTAAATGCAGTTATAACCAAAGGGTGTCATTGTTTAATCCCACTTTTTTTTTGCAATAAGTAATTTCAGACCTCTTAATCTCATAAGTGTAATTGGTTTGTGTTTTCATTTCTCTGCGGTTTCATATCGTTGAAATAGAGACATTAACATACTGACATCTCTTCCTATCTTGATACATAGAAGATTCTTCACGAGATGCAACTGTCTAAATGGAGACATCAAGAGGGGCAATGTTCTCCATATACTGTGCCTGGCTTTATGAATTATTTCTTTGATTGTGTTATTGCCTGTTGGAAACCAGTGATTTTGTCTCGCTTCTTATTTTAACTGAATATTAATTTTCTCCAGCAAGACAAAATAGGAATTGGGTAGGCTAACACCATTCTGCCCAGCATCTTTTCTCCAGAAGATTTCCCAATTGCTTAAACACAAGGTAGTGTTTTTTAATGGTCAAGTTTAAATATTAGCGATATGCAGTGTTGGGAGCATGTGTGCCAAACATTAGAAAGGCTAGAGTAAATCCTTCACTTCTCCTATAATGTCCTTCTCATGGTATGACTGCCTTCTTCCTGTAGCTTTTGTTTGGGAAGAGGATTAGGTAGTCACATTCAATTTTGCGAAAAGAAGGACTTTTCCTACTGAGAGCAGTCTTTCAGCAGAAAATGTTCATTCAATTAACAAGTCTGCCTGAAGGTTTGGGGTATCTGACCACATATAGAGCTCTGTATTTATGGCTCAGGAGCCAGTGTGGCTCCTTGCACTGTAACGCATTCTAATGCTGTGTGGTGGTAGGGGAGGGAAAAGAACTGATCTCTTTGGAGAGGAGTTGAAATGCCTGTTCCAACAAAAAAGCAGCCCAGATGTGTTGGATTTACTTAGATTTGAACCTAATTGTAATATTTTCACCTGACTCCTTGAAGCATTGGATCATCTTGATGAAATTCATCACAGTCATATTTACAGACTATTTCCTGCATTTTCATTTGTTAACCACAGCTATTTTCCTCAGCTTGGCAGAATATATGTTAATTCAACCCACTCATAATAAGACATGCGTAAGAACTTGTCACTCAAAGTGTAGGTCTGCAGAGGATTCTCCCTTCAGAGGACTTTGGTTGCAAGAGAGAATTCCCTTTGTGGCTGATAATAGTGATTCTTTTCAGCAAAAATGGATTGAAAAGGGGCAAAAACATGGTATTCAGAATATCTCAATACACTATAGTACAAATTAAATATATCAAAAAGTGTATGAGTTTGGGATGTATTTAGGTAGGCAGTACCACGGACATGAGCACACCAGCATGTCTTAAAGCTGAAAGCAGCATAAGAGTGGAAGAGTCCTAAATAATGAGATTTCGGATAAATTTTTTCTCTTGCCTGCACCACATGATGGCTTTCATTTCCCATTTATACATCCACACATTTGGTTAAGTAACTAAAAATGTATTCTGAATATTTTTATAACAATATTTCTCTGTTTAAAAGAAAAAACACTGCCAGACACCACCATCTGTTGTGTAGACCTACAGAATATGCATCTCATGTCTGTGAGTTGCTGTCTTTTATATCCTCTTATATAATTAGAGATTTCTGCCCTTAGTGATGCCTCCTTCTCTACCTAAATAAGACTAAGTGTAAGTTTACCCAGAGTGTATTAATCATTTTCCTGCTACTCACTGATAAGAGCAGTGCTCTGTATGGTTAAAAGCTATTAAATGTGTCTATTCAGAGGATGTTTAAAATCCTCTGCTGAGCACTTGGCTAAAATCCAAAATTATTACCATAATACCTTCTGAAATGAGACAGAAAACATAATATATTACAATTGATAAGTGCATCGTTTGTATTGCGGATTTACTTTAGTTTAGAAATATATTTAAGTGTTTTGTCTTTTACACACCTTAGATAAAGTTTTGGCGTTTTTTGCTAAAAATACTATATGTATCAAAAGAAATATGTATAATATAAAAATCATTTATATTGAGGTCAACAGGGAATTACATCTGAAAAGAAGTTTAGAAGCTGCTCTATGAATGCAGTCTAATTATTGCTCTGCAACCATACTACAATAATTGCACACAACCTAATGGAAAAGTATTTCTATATTTTCAGAAATTGGAATGTATTTTAGCCATTCCAAATTCCCCCTTCTGGGATGTTCTTCTCTGCTTCCCATGTTGGTTCTTTGACTTGGAATGAAAATTGAAGGTTACAGGCAAAATTTGTGCATCCAAATAGGCAAATCCAAAAATTGTGTTATCTTTAAAAATTACTTGAAATTGTTCTGTCAGTATATTGACCAAAAAAAGAAAAAATATATTTTTTAAGAAAAGCTGCTAACCAACCAACCAACCAACCAACCAACCAACCAACTCAACAGAGCAGAACCCTGAGATGCTAAACAAAGTGTCAGACAGATGGTCCTCACCTATGCTTTTGTTCCACTGGAAGCCACACCCCTCTTTCTCAGAAGTAAGACTCTACCTCTGCCCCCCAGATTTTTACAATAACAAGCTACACACACCCATGAGATTCCAGTCTCTGCCCCTCATGGCTACTTTGAAAAATTAACCCTGTTATTAGCCTAAAGTTGGACATTATCCACCTTATTCTATACCAGCAGCCTCTTGCCCAGATCTTACACTTTCCCAATATACATGTATACACAAGCGCAGGTGTCTTCTCCATTGTCAGTGGCCATCCCTCCAAAATACCTGTCGAGTTAGTTTGTGACTGTGATTTCTATCCATTCTAGATGCCTTCCAGGGCGGGAGGGCTGGTGTGCTGTTAGGTGGTTGCAAGCTGCATCACGAGCTCATGACAAGTGTATCTGGAGTACTCCATACTCACTGTCCATGGTAGTTATGGCACACAGTGCCAGTGGCATTCAGCAACCAAAAATACACACCCAGTTTGGCATTACAGACTGTTCTCACTCAAAAATAAAATTCCTTCAGGTATACATTGTGTTTCCCCATCCATCTGCATTACCCACCAAGTGCACCCAGCTATTAAGCAAAAACAATCCCATGGATGGGTTTGCCTTTGCTTGAGACAGGACTAATCCAGATGGACTTCCCTAACATATTTTTAATATACATCAACTTTATCCCCTTCTACACTGTGTGGGGGTTTTGATTGGTCAGGAGCAGCTCAGCTGGGAGAGTTAATTTTAAGTAACCAGGCAGCCTTTGCTAAATGTAGTTCCCAGTGTTTGAAGGTCCTCCCACCCATTGCTTTCAATGTGGTTCTAGCAGTCCATTGTATTCAAATTTCCCAGAGGCTGGTGCATGGCAGGGAAGGTGATACCAGCTTAATACCGTGCTCTCTGGTCCTGTTGTCAATTAGGCTATTTTTGAAGCCAGCCCTGCTGTCCATGTCAATTATTTTAGGGTGCCATGTCACCACAGCACTTGCTTCTTGAGGCCCAAGATGGTTTTCCAGGCAGTGGTGTGAGGTGTAGGGTGCATCTCCAGCCATCCAGTGTCTCTTTACAGCACTGTCAGCACATAGTACTTACCATCATGGATTTGCAGATGTGTGATATAATCAGTCTGCTGGGCCTCCCCATATTTATATTTTGACCATCATCTACCATACCACAGTCTTTACTCATTTGGCCTGCTTGATTGCAGTAAATGTTGTTTCAGTTATACATCTCCTGGGAAATAGTGTCCGTCATTAACTTCACCCCTTTATCATGAGCCCATCTTTATGTCGCATCTCTTCCCTGCTGGCCTGAGGCATCATGGGCCCACCGACCAGCAATAATTCACCCTTATGCTGTCAGTTAAGATCCACCTGAGGCAGTTTAATCTTGGCAGCCCAATCCACCTGTGCATTCTTCAAATGCTCTTCAGTTGCCCCACTCCTGGGTGCATGTATTGTTAAATATTTTTACAGCCAGCTTCTCTACCTGAGTAGTGATGTCTTGCCACAGTTCTTCAGCCCAGATGGGTTTACCTCTGTCCTGCCAGTTGATCTTTTTCCATTGGTCCAGCCACCCCTGCAGTGCATTTACTGCCATCCACAAGTCAGTGCAGAGGTGCAGCACCGGCCATTTCTCTCATTCAGCAATACCTAAAGCCAGCTGGATGGCTTTCAGCTCTGTGACCTGACTTGATGCACCTTGTCCCTCTGTAGTTTCTGTGACTCACCCTGCACAGCTGCTTTCTGTTTTCAGTGTAGCCCAGCCATACAGCAGCAGCTTCAGTGAAGAGATCATATTCCTTTTGAATTTCTGGTAGCCGATTATAAGGTGGAGCATCAGTAGCACATGTGATCATTTCCTCCTCCCTTGGTGATGACAGTCCAAAGTTTTTGGCTTTGGGCCAGGTCAAGACCCATTGGTGACTGGGGTTTCCTTTTGGAGCTTGCTGTGTGATCACTTATTCTAAGTGGCAGCAGTGGCATGATGTGTGGAAAGGTCTTTTCCTTTGAACATCCTACCCAGCCCTGGCGGACGTGCCAGGAAGAGCTGTGCAAGGATTGTAAGATCCTTGCATATAGAATCCGTTTATGCCAGCAAAGCAAAGGCAGTTTATTACACAGTTTACCAGTATTTATAGGTCACTGTGTTCATACAAAATTTTCCACTCTGACCCCTTTGTCCCAGTCTGCTTTAGAAATACAATCTTCTGATTATTCTTCTTATGCTAGAAATTACTTTTGTGATCTCTTTTTCCAGTAAAGTCCTTCCTGCATCTTCCTTCATCAGAGGTCAGTGTTAGGGGATCAGAGTGACCAGACATGATGTCCTTAGTTCTTGCCTTGAGTTTATCTCTCCCTTGGCTTTCACTGTACAAGGGCCAAAGATCTGCAGTGCTACTCAGTTCAGCTTCTCTAGCTGTCAGATCTCTGACAGAGCTGTACTTTGGTGCCCATCACTCCTGAGGCAGCTTAAATCTCTTCATAAACTACCAGGATCTCTTTTTCAGTTGCAGTGTAATAGGATCAGATCCTTTGTATCCCTGACTCCAGGGTGCCAGAGGTTGTCCTCAAGTCTACCCAAGTACTTTTTGCCAGAGTCCCCACAAAGGACAATTCTCCTGGAGAATGCAGCAGTGTAGATCTTGTCCTGTCCTGTTTGGCCCAAGTCTACTGTATGAACAATCTCATGTTTAATTTGTTCAAATCTTGTTGCTATTCAGGACCCCACTTGACCCCATTCTTCTTCTCTGACACGTGATAGAGTGGGTTGATGATCTGACTGTAAACTAAAATACACTTTCTTATAAACCCCTTACTTCTGCCCCTCAGTGATGATGGAGTATAGAGTAACCTAGGCACACTCACCAGGCTTTAGGCTCAGCCATCTCCCAGTTACTGCAAAAAAGTTAACCCTGTCCTTGGCCAGAACCAGAACAGCTGCCAAGAGCATGGCAAGCAAATCTGATCCTCGGCTACATCCATATGGGAGTCATTAGCAGCCATGACCATCTTAGGTCTCTTCCCCGTGGAAAAGTAACAGAATTCTAGTATTTAAAGGTGGCTAAAAACATGCTGGAGATTCTCATTGCACAAAGAGGCATATGTAGAAGAGAATGGGCTGTGGATAGTCCTACTGGGGAGTTACCATCTAAATATAAGAAAGAAATTTCATATAGTGAGAATAACTCTTCCTGGAACAACTTTCCCAGGGGCATGGTAGAGTCCCTGTCACTGGAGGTTTTTAAGATGCAGTTGGAGTACTTAAGGATCTCATCCAGGCTCCTTTCCCATTAAAGTTTGGACCAGATTATCACCCAAGCTGCTTTCCAGCCTGGATTGTTCCATGATTTTAGCTTCACTGAAACAGGACTTTCTCATTTCAAAAAGCTGAAACAGGTCAAAGGATGTGATCAAGCATATCAATCCTGCCCTATGTAGCTGAAGACCTTGATTGCTGTGCTGGATTTATCAATTGTTCTCATTGGAACTCATGACTGCTGCTCTCTGCATACGTATTAGCACAGATTGAGTAGGATGTACCTACAAAAATTTTACTCAAAATATCTCAAGGTAAGATTACTAGAACTACTTGATGACACATGATGAAATTTCAAGGTACATCCTGCTACAAACTCTGTTGGATGTTGGTTTTCTGCTTTTGAGGAGGTTCCCTCATATTTAGATTCGATAAATTATTAGTAAATCCTGACTAGAAATGTAGTGCTTCTGTTCCTACACCCATTGTGACTTGCATACCTACTGCTGGATGATAACAAGAATCTGCATGCTTACT
Organism: Loriotus luctuosus; assembly: GCA_035582745.1. Taxonomy (NCBI): domain Eukaryota; kingdom Metazoa; phylum Chordata; class Aves; order Passeriformes; family Thraupidae; genus Loriotus; species Loriotus luctuosus. The sequence continues at coordinate 1,766,935 of JAWWEY010000130.1, forward strand.
GTTGGAGTGGAAAACTTATGATGCTGGTTATAGCCTAAGTACCTGCAGCTCCAATCAAGTTTCTTCTGTCTTCATGTTATAGTGACTCTTTTTTTTTGAAAATGGAAGCACAAATTTTTTGCAGACAACTCAGTCTCGTTTTTTTTGGAGACACTATGGCTCAAATTGAGAAATGCATTTCTTATTTCTGGGAAAATAAAACTCTTTGTATGAGTGATCTGAATCAAGCCAAGACTTGTTCTTAAATGGCTTGCTCTCCCAGAAGACAATAATATATTTACATATATATATAAAAGTCAGTTATTTTTTCTGCTTGTATTCCATTATAATAGTTACTGCTATTGGCACTCCTGTTTTGGATTACAAGGAATATAGAAGAATACATACTTGTTCAGAGAATTGATCTGTTAATGAAAAATCATAGTGAATATGTTGGTGATTTTAGGATTTTTAAAGCTCATTTCTATTAAAATAATATTTTTGGGCCAAATATGATCAGACAGTGTCCTTTAGAATAATCTTATGTCTGTCATGGAAATTTCTGGAATCAAACTGGAATAATCTACTTGGATAAGGAATATCTGTCCAGTGCTTAATTGCCCTTGAGATTATACTTTCTGAGCTTCAAAGGTTTGAACTAACGATGTTCCTTTACTTAAAGTGTTCTTTCTTTTGCCCAAGTCTAAAATTCTACTGAAATTAGGATCAAAAGGCCTAAATGTAGTTGGCAAAAGAAGATGTTTGTAAAATACAAGATCAGTATTGACTCTACATAAAAAGACATACTTCTTGTCCCTACTGGCTACATTTTGACCTTTGTTAAGCTCTCATATAAATTACATTTGTCTTTATAATACCACTGCTAACCACAAAGCGGATTTTGTGTCTGGGTAATTGTGTTATATGTTTTTTTAGTCTGAATTAACTCTCACCTTGTGAAAGATAAAAACTTGCAACATCCAAGTTTGGTTAAATTCTGATTCTTCATTTCAAAATTTTGATTGTACAAAAGCAAATAAACTGTTTCTGATTGAACATGGAGTATCCATACTTTAAGCAGTTTTCTTTAGTCTGTCATCAGACCTATGTTTAGCAGATCTTTTGATTAAGATTGACATCTATAGTAAAAACTACATGAGTTGAAAGTTTGACTGGTGATTATTGCTAACTTATCTTCTAGCAAGATATTCTGCTCAAGGGTTACAGAAATAAGAAATTGCACAATGGCCAGATGTCACATTAGCATATGCAAATCCATCCCACTCATGCAAAGCTATTTACCATGACTAGCTGCAGACTTGTAGCACACTTGCTAAGACTGTCAGAAACAACCGCTGTTGACGGTGTTGGAGCAGGAGTAAATGGTTACAATGAAAACAGAGCTGCAAGAAATCCAAGGACTATAATGATAAAGTACAACGCTTGAGGAAAAAAAAAATCTATGTGTAGCTTTAGGGCATTGATCCCATGAGTTAAGTGATGTTTATATGGATGAATATACCAGATAACACAAAATAAGGAAGGCGGTCGGTTGGTTTGGCTCTGTTATCTGGATTTAGCTGTCAACCTTCTGGAGGTGCTACATCACTTTCTTCTGACTACTACTTTGAGTCACCACCCTGAGTAATCAGAAGTGTCTTTGTGATGTTGATATTAATATGAACTTTGCACCGCTGCTCTATGTCTCTGATTTTTCACAGTGTTGCGGAAGGAAGATGTGATTCAGTCCTGTCCCCTGCCAGTCTCTCTGCTTGGTGTCTCCACCCAAACTGGTCAAGTTGCATAAGTTCTCATTGATCTCTTCTGCAACTTTTTTCTTTAAAAAGAAGAACACCTTCCTTTTGTTGCCTGTCCAATCCTTTTCCAGTCTCTCTTTTGAGAAGAGTGGCAGGCAGTCACAGCAATCTGTATTTTGAGTGTTTACAGTTAGATGGGGAAACTAAGATTTCACAGCCAAATAATTAAATACAATGTTAATGAATTCTGTTAGTCATATTACACTGAATCATATTAAAGGGCTAAACCATGTCCTTGGAGGAAGGAAACATTTAAAGTGAGTGCTGCAAATATTCTGAATACTAATTAATTTGTTCAGAGGTCCTACTTCAGTGTTAGTTTGATGATATTAAGAAGCAATGCTAATGTTAACTCTTATCCTATTTGTCAATCATGAAGAATTTTCCAAATGAGATCTCTGAAGAGCTTGTATCCACAAGTTTCTGCTGAACTTAGGGTATAATGGTGGTGAACCCATGTACATCTGTGCATGTCTAAGCAAGTTAGTGACATGTTCATCTATTCAAATATCCAAAGAAATCTAATCTTCACCTTTCACTGCCAGAGTTATCCTGGTTTCTGCAACTACTCTCTCTTTAACATGAGAAGGTTCTTTTAATTGGGGAAGCCCTGTATTTAACAGCAGCATCTGTGTAGAATGACAAACCAGTTATTTTGAGGCTCTGAAGATCATGTTTAAGAAATAAGAAAATTCATGTACAATGCTTTAGGTGCTTTTAACATGGGATTTTCTTGTGGTTTTCATTTTCTAATTAAAAAAATAATATTTCTGTCAGAGATGTAGAGCTGAATTGACTAGAGAATCATATCTTCCTTTTCTAGAGAGCATAGTTTCCTTTCAAAGGGAAACTAAACTTTTATCTCCTTGTCTCTCCACACCAGTGGTGCAATAAGAGTGGATACAGTAACATACATTATGGTTAAGTAACAGGTTCTTGGTTATACTTTTTTATTCCATGTCTCTTTTCATCAGTCATTATGAAAACAGTAGAAAGATCTTATGTACAGCAGTTCTGATCTGTAAAAATATGCACATGGCAAATACATAAGAAAAGAGGCCTACAGACAGGACGTAATGAAATTCTGTATTGCAACACATGAATCAAGATGTTCCATGCAAGAAATAAATTTTATACTGGCTTAAAGGAGGTAGATTAAATTATAGGTGTAATTAAAATGGATCCTGAAACAAAGGTTTTTACTTGCTACTGTCAGACTGTTATACCTGATCTTTTAAAAATGTCAGTAATGATATTTTCTTATGATAAAATGCTCTACTGACCCAAACAGCCTTTGGATCCCTGCCTCTTATACCTTAGGGTAACTTTTCTCATGTCAGAGATTTCCAAGATAAATTAAAAAAATGAGTAGAAAAATGGCTGAAAGAATCTATTTTATTTATCTAACAGAAATGGAATTCTTCAACAGCCACACCTGTACTCTGTTTTGTTTATCCAAAGTTTGTCCAAAATACTTGTGTTTACACTTTTTCATTTTGTAACAAGGTAAATAGACAGTTAACAGCTCTTTTACAAGGATCCAAGACAGATGAAAGTATAAAGTTTATCACAACTACTCCTACATATGAAAAAGGGAATGTCTAAGGGAAAGGCAGAAGTGCATCTGTCTATTCAGACTTAGTATTCACAAGTCTTTTCAGCTTCACCAAGCTGCTTTTCAGTATTCACTAAAGTACTGCAGCTTTGTAACAGGGGTTTGCTTTCAATCTTAGCAACTGGTTATTTTTATTTGATAGTGTTTTGAAAAAGTATATCAACCCCTCTTGAAAATTAAGACTTATTAGTCATGAAATTTGCTCTGATGGCTGATCAGACATCAAGATGAGAGTTTTTAGGGTATAGCGAGTAATCATATAGCTTGAAATAGAAATCCAGTATTTTGTATTATGTAGGTGCTATTCAAGAAGAATGGTCGTTCACAACAGCTAATGGTCTATGCGAATATATAGCTTTCATAGTCCACATATTTTACATTTCTTTGGAATTAAGATAGTGGGAAGACCGGACATTTTTCAGCAAATGATGACTTTTTAGTTATTTAGAGTTTTTTCAATAAAATATAGTACCATTTTTTTTCTTACAACTGTATTGGAAACTTATCTGACATTAACACAGAGAAAAGATAAAAATATTTACCTTTTTTGTAAGTGGTTGCTTGAGCACCTAGCAATGGATAAATTGCTTTTCTGTCTTAAAGAAGTGAAAAAAATCCACAATAGAAAGAGCAGCTGTGAAGTTTTCTGGCTAATAAGCCTTCTGTAGAACTTCTGCTTTACAAAAATACAAATGGTAGTTTAAAAAATTCATTATTAATATACTATAAAAGTCAATGAAATCACTATGTTGATGAAGCTTGCATGAAATAGAGAGCCTTTGTGGGCTAGTAGCTGGAGGAAGTTACGTGGTTGTGCTTCTTATAAGTTTTTTGGCTTTCTGCCAAATCAGCATGGGACTGTCAGAGACATTTTAGTAATAGAAGGCAAGGGCTGAAGAAGGCAAGAGCTGAAGTATAATAATATCTCTTTTTTGCTTAGGATAAATCCTCTGAGCTGAAATAGTGGTCCTCCCCTGCCTTCCTCTTCCTCCTTTGTGTGTGGATGCTATTTAAGATATATTTGGGCCATGTAAAAACTGTGGTCTACCTGTTCCAAATCTGTGGTGTAACTGAAAAAAATAAGCGTTTGCCATTCTGAGACTAATGTGGGATTTTATTTCAGTGATTTATACCAAGATGCATACTCAGGAATTCCAAATTATAAAGATAAAGGAAAAATTTTAATCCATTAGATGACAATTTAGGATAGTTTATACCCAGAAATGTGACTTTAATAACAAAATTAAAAGTTCGGCTTAGCACTAGCCTCCTTATGTCTTCAAAGTCTTTCTACTCATGTGAATTTGTAATCTCTCTCCAAATCATGTGTGTATTTAATTTATTATATTTTGCGTTGAATAGAGATTCCTCATCAGCACCTCAGCTATCCCCTTAACAGAGTGTATTCTTGGCCTGTCTTTAAGTATTTTAATTTGACCCCTTATGTACATGTAAGTTTTTGTTTCCAGAAAAGACCTAAAATAAAAAATTACTTGAAAAAGTGGCAATATATTTCAAATACTTGTGGTCAAAAAAATTATGTTTGTTGCAGCCTACTTCCCGTTTTGCAAAACTAGTAATAATGTTGTCTCAAATCAAGGTAAAAAAATACGAAATTAAAACTTGAATGGCTAATTTTTCTTCAAGAATTCTGTCTTGTGTTATGATACTGTATATTAATTAATACAGATTTAGTAATAGAGAAATTGTAAATAATTTAATATATAGTACTACATTCTAAATATTGAGGATGAAAAATTATTTCCATTCACTGCGGGAATTTGAAATATAATTTAAATCTCAGGTTTTGTGAACTAGCCTCTGATTTAAAAGATTTTAATTTTCAAAAATGTGCATTTGGTTTTGTTCAAAATTTATGTTCAGGGTTTTTGAAAATTAGTCTTGATATTTGTTAGAATTGATAGATAATTGTGATTTTTAGACTCCGTCACTGTAATTCCAGAACCAAGTTTTGAAATTCTCTATATTTCTAAATATTCACTGTTGATGAAATATGCTATTTTGACAGTTCCAGAACAAACACATAATATTTTTTCAAATTATTTCCTAGTACAAATAAGCTCTTAAATTGTGCTGATTATAGTATATAAACTCAAGACTGTAGTAAAACTATGAACAAACTGTTGAAAATTATCAATACTATTATTTTTGTTTGTCAATATTAATGTTTAATCTTTTTTAAAAATTCAAACGATATATTTTTTTTTTTAGTTTCCTGCCCAGCTGGATATTTGGGCTTGCCTTATATATAATCCTTCTGATTTTGTACAATTGTCATGTGAAGTTACTGACAAGATCATATCCCCGAAAATATCTCTAAAGATGATAAAAACTTGGATATTTATTTTTAAATATATACATCATATGATTTGAAAATATGATTGATTTGGTGTACCAGCACATTGTGATAACTCTCATTTTAAACACAACTTGAAAACTACTCTTTCTTTATTCTTGTGTTGCAGTAAAGGATGCTTAGTGGTAAATAATAAATGCCTGTTTTGCTTTCTTTGTTTTTATTCTAAGTTCTG
>JAWWEY010000130.1:1773939-1800482 GCA_035582745.1 Loriotus luctuosus
GGAACAGATAACAGCTGATGCAGGGGCAGAGATACAGTTTGTGGGGAAAAGTTGTCCCCAGTGCAGAGATGTAGGTAAGTCGTTATGTAATGGAAAATCTACACAATTTCGAGATTCCTTATGTATCAGGTTTCTTTTTCTAGATGAGGCTTATGAACACTACTCAACATTTCTGCCCCTTTCTGCTTGAGAGTGGAAGTCTGTGTATGTGATCCCTGGAATTACTTTTAACTCCATTTCATTTCTACTTGTATGCCATTGCTTTAGCACCCATTCAATTTCATCCATACAGCAATTTTCATGGTAAACTCTAAATTTTAGCTAGTTGCTTGTCTACAACATATTTGCACAGTTTCACTGGCCTCCCAGACCCCAGAGTGGTCCTGTGCAAGTGAGTTCGATGAACACTGAAGTAGAGGCCAGTAGGCTCATACTAGAAAACTCTCGCAGAGCTGAGAACCTTAAATAGAAGCTCACTATGTGGCAGGTATTTTTGTAGTAGTAGTGGTTAACAAATTTATTTGTCTTAACTTCTAAAAAATCTCAGAGGTGAAAAATATTTTCTGGTTTTCCTGAAAAGTAATTTAGAAGTAGAACTTTAAAATTTCTTAATCATTCAAACATGAAGGTAGCAATGGCAACTTTTTTTTTATTAATTTCAGAAAAAAGCACCGTTGTAGATACCTGAAAAAGGCTGTCAATTCCTGCCAGTAAGTGTCAAGAATAATTTCTACAGTACCGTACAGCAGCTTTTAATTTAAAGCAGGTTAGGTGTTCTCACAGGACTGGTTACAGTAAGGATTATGCTTCACTTGGAGTTTTTTTGTCCAAAACACACATGTAACAATTATAGCAAATCTTTTTCAGGCATATTTGACCTGTTTTTCCTCTTTCTTTTTCTCCACAGAGTTCGTCACATACCCACTACTTTCCCAGATTTATTCCAAGCTGCTCTGCGTACCAATACAACAGCTTCCCATAGGAGGTATGGCTGTTCTATCCAGGTAGGTTTTGCTTTCTCCCATGTACCTGAATGTGTTCCTAGGGTAAGTCAGTTGCTCATATGATGAACCTCATAGCTCCATGATAGCAAAAAACCTTCTCTTTTTTATTAAAAAAATAAAACCCTGCAGACTCATAAAACATAATTGTTCTGCAGCAACCTTTAAATTCCTGAGAATCATTTGGGCGCAGGTCTGACAATTTTTCTCCAGCACTACAGAAAGCTCTTGGGTTTGAGTTATATAGTCATATGGTAGGGCTGTGAACTCTTACTGTTACAATATTGAAGAATACAGGATGAGCTTATTTCAAGATTGATAGATTTTTAGTCAGTTTCAAAGGCTTGTCATCTTTGAAGTTACTGTCAATAGCAAAGACAACAGTAGCTCCATTTAAATTAATAGATATCCTTGATTTATGCTTTATGTTCATTTTAAAAATGATGCCTGAAAAATTCGAAGGGAGGGTACTACATGGTGATTTTTCATGAAATTCAACAGAAAACGCAAGGGTTTAGTAAACATATTCAGCAAAGCTTGCACAACAATGGTGGTTTCCATTGAAAGGTTACTTCGCAATGCTGGTTGTTTTGTTATTCTTACTCCTCTAGAGCTTCAGAAAAATGTGTGAAAATGCAATCAATACAGCAAAAAATATTATTGCAATATTAATTCTGATATTCGCAAGCTCTCACAGAAATATCTCTTGGGTTTTGTGTATTGATTTAGTTTTCCATTTGGAATACTGTTACCAAAGGTGCAAAGGATTAAAGAAACTACTTTAATCAATTGAAATGCACAAAAGAAATAACAATTATCAATAACGAGTGTGTTCCCTTAGCTACATTTGTGACTTGTTTTCTGATGTCCAGTTGGAAGCATACCTTAGATCTGTGCTGCTGTTATGAGGGTATTTAGTGGATTATACTTTTTTGTAAAGTAAGCAAGTTTTAATTCGCTGCATATGCCATTTAAGGATACATTTCCTACAAGCAATAAAGTGCTTAAAATGACAGAAATTGGTAGAATCTGCTTAGGTTCAGCAACATTTTTAGGCAAATATATTAATGAAATCAGTTATATGGATATAAAACAAGCAAATGCCTTTTTGTTCCTAGACTATTCAAATCAGGCAGCAAGAAGGGAGTAACACAAATCATTCATGTGCAATTTCTATTTGCCTGCATTGCTACCTGGCAGTAGCAATTCCTTTTGACTTAGGAAGCTTTCAAAGATTATATGGTAAAGAGACTGTCTGTGAAACTTAGTGAATGCTCAGTGAAAAATGCCTTATAAGCATATGTATCTCTTCAAAATGGTGTGTAGAGTTGCCAGAAAACATGACGGCACTCTTGTACTCCAAAATAAAATGGGTCTGGACATGCAGCCAAATTCCTTTGCAAGCATATTATCTCCAATGTGTATGGAGCTTGACTTTTCATTAATTGTTTACAAAGATTAACTGAGTAACTGCACACTCAAGCTTGAAGGTACTTGTATGATTGCTATTAATAGTTATATGATGCTGTTTTGTTGGCATTACATGCACATATGTGCTCTTTATATTTGCTACCTAGGGGGCCAGACTCTGACACCTTTTGCAAGTTGAAAGACGAGCACTATTTGCAGTGTGAGGTGCTAATTGCTTATTTTGTTAACTTTGCTGGAAATATGAGTGACAGAATCTGAAAGAATGTTCTGATTCAGGAAAAAATTTGCATATATTTCATTTCAAGCATGTGTTGAATCCTATTTGCTTTAATTAGAATATCTATACACTAAAAATAAAGTGTATGTATAAGTTGCTTGTTGAATTGAGTTCTGCATAACTGTTTCTCCATCTATTTTGCAAGCCACATCAATTCTTATTCTTCAGTTTTTGATACTCTATAATTGAAAAACTTACATTTCTTGGAATACAATGTAACACATTTAAAAATATTTTGTTTATAAAGCTACTGTACATTGTGACTGAAATAGTAGAAGAATTAAATTTCTCTTATCTCAAATCTACCAGAGGAATCTCTAGGTGATATATCTGCATTGTAAAAAATTGCTTATTTTTATTTTATTTATTTTTGTAAGACATTTTATTCAAAATAGTTTGTTCACTATTGTGCTCATGTATGTGCCTAATTTTTTTTTTGTCTCAAATTCTTATGAGCTGCTCTGCCCACAACAGACCATTAAGTGAGAGCAATGGTATGATACTGTCTGCATTTTTCCATGCACTTCCAGGCCGAGGCTTTTTCATTTTGTATGTTATTGTCTGTGCTGTGAGATAGCACAACAGAGCTCTTGGTTGGGTTCTCAGCTCAGTTGTTTGTACGTACTGGCTTGACAAAGTACTGTTTCTTCTTCTGCTGTTCCTCCCCTAAGTACTCTGCCCCAAAATTAAGGGAGATATGACTCTTATTCAGCCCTAAAAGCTTCTTAAATCAAAATGAAGCTGCCAAAGATACAGACCACAGTTTTCAAAATAATTGAGGCATAATTTTATTTTATGGAAAGTATCACCTGAGTGGAAAGTATAACCTCCCAGGGAATTCCTGTGGAAATTTCACAGATTTTCACTCTCCACTGAAAGAAAAGGGATCAAGTGTGCCCTCGGATCCCATATTGCACCATCCTGTTGTTAAACTATCCTCCAGCCATCCAATCAGGACTTACTCAAACTGCCTGTGTTTTCTGTGTCACAAAACAGTGTGGAGTTTGTGTACAGTTTGTCATTTGTGCTATGTAAATCTCTGCTTCAGCCCATCCTACTGCACACATGAGGAATCCTTTTCTGCCTTCAGGTGTTCCCATATGCTTTATGGTACTGCTATATTTTAGCAGCTTACCATGAATATGTCTGATACCAAAAAAAAATACCAAAAAAAGAAGGGAAAAAAGAAAAAAAGAGGAAATGAGAAAATTTACAGTTGCAGCAAATTCTTCTACTTCCACTCATTTAAGGGCACATCATAATTTTCTTTTACATTTATTGCTAATCTACACTGGACACACATCTTTCAATACACAATCACATAACTATGTGTCTGGGAACAGGCCTTCATTTTTTTAATAGTTTTAGATAACTACAATGTTCTGGTTACAATGAGTGCAGAAGCTTGTTAAAACAGTGTATCAAATGGCTACCTGATCTCCCGTATCCTCAAACTCCTCCTTACGATGAGTGTTACTGCTTCAAGAGCTCAACAGAATGTCCCAAAGCTAGGCACAGAGAGTTTGAATGGAGCTTATGGAAGAGTTAGGACAATGATACATTTGGAACCATGCAAATGTAATGCATGTGATATGCAGACATCTAAGAGCTGGCCATGTGAATTTCTTTAAATACACCTATCTGGATAGCCTATCTGAATCACTAAACTGAATGCTTCCTGGGTGTTTGGGTAAATTATTTTCAAATAAAATCAGAATATTCTGTACTTGATATAGAAGAAGGACATTTGAGGCAATTGTTTAAAAAAAATAAGATAAAGTTTCTTAATAAACTGAAAGTACATTTAACTTTACATTCAACAACGTGTTTTTCTGGTACATTCCCCTTTTAGACTGACCTTTTCCCTTCTGTTAATTCCGTGCTGCCAGGCATATACATTTTAATAACGTATTTCCATTCGTTGACTATCAAGCAGTAAATAAGTACAAAAGAGTTAATATATTTGTAGACTAATTAAGCTTTCCCTAGCTCTGCACACTTTGATAACAATTTTTCTTAAAATAAGTGTGCTTGCCTATCCTTGGCATTTGGAAATTAAACATACTGTCATAAAAATCAGCATAAAAATCTATTGCAGCTGAAGGTGTGATAACTATGTGCATTCTAGGTAGCAGAAAAGACAAGAGTAGATATTTTTTACAGAGACAATTTGCAACAGGTGACCATATTCATTCATCAAAAGTTTACTGTAAGCATTAACTAGTGGAACACAAGGACCTGTGGAGCAGACAAAGATTAATTATACCTGTGCTCACACAGTAATGTTTGTGTTCCAAACAAATTATATTTGCTTCAGTTTAAATGATGCATAAGTCTGATAAGTGCAGATGAATGTGTGTTCAGGATGAGTGAGCACACTTGTTTGAATGTCATATTTATCCCTGTATTTTGTCAGAAAATTAACTTCTTTGGAGTTTGTGCTTGAGCTGAGCATATGGTTGTTGATCTCTGGAGATGACAGCCTATCTGAGCAATAGCTCCTTATGGCTTGAGCTCTACTCCGCTGGCAGATGCTTTGGGCTTTTCTACAATTAAGTGGAGATCATCACTGTTTTCTTTGAGCACTGCTGTGCCTTGTACTCTGAAGTGTTTTGTTAATCACTGTCTGCCTTCAACAGAAGCTGCCAAAGCTCTCATTAAGTTTGAATTTTGAGATGTCATGCTCGAATGATGGAATTTCATCCCTGTTCTGCATGAATGGAATTGTCTATGGAAAGATGCCAATGAAAAATCATGACACTGAAGTATATCTGCTTTGCGTTTCACTGCTGAAACAAAAGTGAGAGAGAAGGGGGAAAAGAAGGCTTTCTTGCTGCTTGTCTCAGATCCAGAGCAGACTGTCTTGTGTAGTTTCCTGGAAGATAATAATCATAGGGTCTTCACCTTATCATCTGTAGGGTTTATGTTGCTACTTTTCATGAACAATCTGTCACTGTCTTGTTCTCAGCTGTGAATCTCAAAACACATTCTCAAAAATCTTTTGATGAATGCCACTTTCTCTGTCACTGGAAAATACAGTTTAAAATGCTCAATGACAATATATTTTTTTTTTAAATTAAAAAGCAACATTTAGTTTGAGGCAGGAGCTTCACTGATGGCATTATGATGAACTACAGGAGTACAAACAAATGTAACATTTGTACTTCAAGAAGAATTTCTTGCACACGTGCAAGCAAAACCAAAATGCATCTGTTGGCTGGTTAGTGACTTACATCAGGAAAACTAAGTGTGTGAATTATGGTATGAAAAGATATTACCCATTTCTCTTGGTGAATTCAAATGTTTCAGCTGTAATAACAAAAATGAGCTTGGAAGAAAAAGCTGTGCTAATTAGCTGCACTATGTAGTAATTTCAGTCACATTCTGTATAGCAACTCATGAAGGCAAAATGCATGGGACTTCCTATATAGAGCAACTCTCTGCTATTGAACCTATGGTTTTTGTCCTAATAACAATAAAATTTATAAGTGTGTTGTTCAACCCATGGATATAAGGCCATTTACATGTTCTTGATTAGTTCCACTTTGGCCTTCTGTGAAATTCTGAATGTATGAATACCTCCCAGTTGAGGATATTCCTATGGTACAAAGAAATGATCTTATAGAGAAAAATATAGCAACATCTTACCACTTAAGCTTGACATTTCTGAGGTTTTCATGCTTTTGTAGAATATGCTCAAACCCCACACATATGTAAGATATATGAATTTTATTTTGTAATGTCTTGTCTGGAGAAATACCTTTGTGTTATTTCTTTATGTCCTTTTCTAGGACACCTCCTAATCTAGCAGATGTGTCTTCTACCTAGCAGATATGAATCATAGAATGGTTAGAGCTGGCAGAGACCTGAAGACTCTTGATACTAACTCTGTTATTCAAAATAGGATCACCTACAGCAGATTGCTGAGGACTGAGTCCAGTCTGTTTTGCCTAGCTGATGGAGACTATAAAACCTTTCTGGGCAGCTTAGCTTAACGTTGAATTACTTCTAGGGCAGAATAATATTATCCTGTCTTTGAGTGAAATTTTCTGTCTTTCAGTTCGTGCCCATTGACCCTTGTCCTGTTAGTGGGAATTGCTGGCTTTTTTGTTTTCTTCTGTATTCCACCAGGTATTTGTGAATAGCGATAAGATATCCCTGTACCCTCTCTTGTCTGTCTCTAAATAGTTCCAGGTCTCACAGTCTGTCCTTGTATGAATGATATTCTGGTGCTTTAGTTATTGCTGTGTCCCTTTTCTGGATTTACTCCAACATGTCCGTTTCTATCCTGTACTGGAAAGCCAACACCTGGACAAAAACCAAAAATGCCAAAAGCACCCTGTTTGTGTTTCACCACTGCTGACTAGACAGAAAGACTCAACTCCTTCAGCCTATTGTTGGCTCTTTGCCCAGTGTGGCATAGGAACGCTGTTGGCGTTTGCTCTGAGGGCTCATTGCCCCTCATGGTAATTTTGAGTTTATCAGGTTAGTCAAGCATGATTTCTTCTTTATAAATCCTTGCCAACCACTCCTAATTAACGTCACATCCTTAGTATGTTTGGAAATTACTCTACATGAAGGTATTGTGCCGTACCATCCAAGGAATCAAGATGAGACTGATAAAATTTTAGCTCCTTTAGTTTTTCTTTTGCCTTATTTGCAGGTTGACTTTTACCTCCTTTCTTAAGGAGGAAATCTTCCCCAGGTACATTGACCCTTTAGAAGCATTTTGGCATGGCCTGACAATGACATCATCTAGCTTCCTCTGTACTAGTAGTGGCAAAGGGTGAAAGTAAAACTTTCTGAAATATATAAAGAGAAATTTTTTAAAATATTTGAGACTTCACAAGACTGCCCATATTGACTTGCAAAATATAGTTAAGAAGTTAGTTGTGAGTGTATTTTTTTTGGGGAAAGTAGGCTTTCTAAAATAGCAAAATTTTTAATGAAGATTTCCTTTCATTGAATTAATGAAATTGAAATTTTGACCCTGTGTCAGTTTAGAGACAATTTAAGGGGAAAATGCTGTGGAATGAGTATACCTCTAGAAAAGGGTTCCATCAATCCCTGTCAATAAGAGATTAACACTAGTGGATGAGAGTGAAAAAATACCAACCATTTATTGACAAACAGAGTATCCACATGTCACAGGAAAAAAACCCAAATAGATGAATTGTAAGACTTCACACCGCCCCACACACATATATCCACAGAAGGACAGAAAAACAAAACAAAACAAAGCAAAAAAAAAAAACCAAAAAAAAAACCACCAAATACCAGGGAAAAGGAAAAAAAGCCACCAGTGTAGTGGGAGGGGGGTGGGGAATAAAATGGTGCCATCTCCTGTCTCAGGGAAGGAAGAAAAACAAAGGACTCATGCCACAGCTTGGGCAAAACAGATGACAACCAGGTGAAACTCTGGCATGGGTCCCCTCTTCACAGCAGATGAAGCTGGTGGATTTAGTGTCCTTTCTCTAATTTATTTGGCTTTTCCAAGTCCTAGGACTAGGAGAGAGCAGCCTCTCATTGTCCTGCCAGTGCCTGGACAATTCATGTGCTGTCAATTGCTTTTTCTCCCCTCAGACAAAACCAAACCAAGCAATTCATTTCGCAGAAAGGCCACCGAAGGATTGCTGGCACAGTCTCCAAGGCCAGGGAAAGGGAAGAAATAAACTTCTTGCCTAAACTAACAAAACCCAAGCTAGCTAAGTAAAATTAAAAAAAAATTAAAAAAAAAAAAAGAGGAATGAGTCCACCACGCATCATAGATGCCTGGGGACTGAGGCATTGAAAAACTTGTGCAAGAACCCCAAGGCCGCCCTGTACCCCAGAACCAGCTTGAAGCTACAGTAACAATTTCTGGGCGTAGAGCAGATGATCAGGGAGTAGAAATACCACCCCAAGACAGACCCTAGGCATTTCATGCTCCAGAAATCCAGAAAAAATATCTTTGTTGAGATAAAATGAGTTGTAATGCGTTGAGATATGTAAAGGTCATATTTGATGTTCTATTCAGATATATTTTGTGGTTATGAAGAAAAGAGATTTGTACAGCCAAAAGCTGTTCTCTTTAGATGGTTCTATTTAATTTAATTGTAAGATTATTAATGAATCCTTGTAATTTCAAGAATATCTTGGGTAGTAAGTTTACAGTTATTCTTTGTAGTGTTAGTTTGTATGTTTGGTTTTTTGTTTAATAAAGTATATTCAGTTTATTTCCTAATATTTGGCAGATATGGACTTTGAGGTTCTTAGCCTTTTGTTTTTATGGAAATATGAGAGGTACCTGATACTCAGTCAGCACTGTCATGTTTAAATATGGAGAGATCAGCTTTTTCCTTATTGTTTCTTGTTTGTGCCCCTGAAGGTCTTAGAAGAAAATGTTTAAGATTTAAGCTTTTCTTCCTGAAGAATGCTGGTCGGTTTCTGCCTCACAAAAATGATAAGTCAATTACATCTAAAAATGCCTCTAGGATATATTTTATATAAATAGGTTGTGCCTAATTTTTTTTCTTCATATGAATAATGGTTGACTGAGATTACTTTTGAGATTTGTATGATCCTATTTTCCTAACTTTGTGCTTTTTTTCTCTCCTGAGACTTGATGGCTTGCTTAGTTGCATTTATGTTTCTGTGTTTGTATAATTAATTTCTACATCAATTCTATAAGTATACAGTAAGAAGTCTTCAGCTGAACAGTGGTTTTGACACATATATTATACTAGTGAAAAGGGAAGTTACCACATTTTGCTCTTAAGTTGAAACTACTATGTCTTAAGTGTGCATATTTTGAAAAATTGAATAATCTTGATTCTTGTAATAACAGTAAAAAATTTGATTTAATGTTATTGCTGAGACAATATTTTCATTATGTAAGACCAGAATTAGAAATTTAGAACTATGAATTTTTTTCTATTTTTGAGACCCAATATCATGTTAGATACAGGGCTGGATCTTAGCTCAGCTGTATTTGAAAACAGTAAATGAATAAATTTCTTCAAGAAAGGGTGGTGTTAAGCATAGAGATATGATAAAACCATTGTGATTGCAACAACAGAAGTTTCAGATATTACAGGAAACTTGAGAGAACTATGGCTGAATTAGAGCTAGTAGAAGGAATATGACTTAATGAGAGATCTGGAGCAGTAGGAAGGAAGTTGTTTGGTTAATTGATGTTATTAAAGCTATTTATGTAAAAAAAACCAACACTGAAACCACTGAACTTGCCAGCTTATAGATACTAAATTTCCTAAATATCAAAAGCATGATGAATTTTGTTGAGTTCAGTGAAAATTTATTTGTCTGTACATCTGTAAGGGTTTGATTTTTCCCATGCAAAATAAATCAAATCCTCTAAAGATTTAGGTGGCTGCAGCTTTCATGAGGACTAAGCTTTGTTTCTGTTTTCACTATTAAAAATCATAGAATCCTAGCAGAGTTTGGGACAGAGGAGACCTTAGAGAATATGTAGTTTCAACCCTCCTGCCATGGGCAGGGAACCTGACCAACCTGGCCTTGAATACTCCAGGGATGGGGCATCCACAACTTCACTGGGCTACCTGTGCCAGTGCCTAAGAACCCTCACAGTGAAGAATTTTTTCCTAACGTCTGACCTAAACCTGTCCTCTGTTAATTTGAAGTAATCATCCCTTCTTCTGTCACTCTATGTCTTTCTCAAGATTTCCTCTCCAGCTTTCTTGTAGTCCCTTTAGGTACAGACATATTCTTTAAGATTTCCCTGGGCTCTTCTCCAAATTGAACATCCTTGACTCCCTCAGTCCGTCTCCATACCAGAGGTGATCCTTCATGGCCCCCTTCTGTATTCAGTCCAGAAGCTAAATGCATGGATGCAAAAATATGGACACCAGTATGTATAGTTCCCTGTTATATATGAAAGGTCTGTAATGGCACACACAGACAGAAATTATATCATGCATCACTTCGAAGTGTTCTGGATTTTCATTTGGTTGGCATCTCCTCCATATGAAATCAAGAACCTGGTAAATGCATAAAGTAGTACAACAGCTCTCTGAGTAGCAGCTCTTCACCCTTGACAGAGTTTTCACCCACATAATAGAATGGTTCTGATACCATGTAGAAGTGAAGCTGCTTGATTTTTTAACTGTTAGATGAGGATTAATGTATGATGTAAGCATAGTTGCAAGTGCTGCCCAATTAACATGCCATGGGAATCACAGAATCCCTGTTCATGCAGGGTCATCCTAGACCACATGGCACAAGACTATATCCAGAGAGTTCTTGGATATTTACAGTGAGGGTCATCTGCACAGGAAAGTTCTTCCTCATTTTCAGGTGGATCTTCCAGAGCATTGGTTTATGCCCAAAAAAGTCATTTTGGAAAATAATATTTTGGAACACATTGTTAGAAATCTTTAGAAATTCTGTTATAAAAAAAAAAGGGTAACATTTTTAAAAAGTGAAGCATAAAGACAAAACTGTGCTGATTTCAGAAGCTGTCTTATTAATAACAGGAATAAGTTTTTAAGAATATAGAGCATATTAGTACTGCAGTGCACTAGAACCTTGTCTGATCATCGGCCAAAAAAGAATGTAAAAGAAGTTGTACTTTCAGGAGGGTAAAAAAAGACTTGTACACAGGAAATTGTCTTGGTATAATTCCATCCTGAAAGTACCCCACAGAAAGTTGTTGGTGTGACCATTTGTATCACCTAGTTTCTCTGCACAACCTTGTCTCTCTTTTCCAAGGCGCTGTAATTTGAAATCTGAAAACCTTTGCTTCTCAGGCAGTTCTCATTGTAAAAGCCATTCCTCAAGGTGCACATGGTCCAGGAAAGCTTTCAGACTTGCCACTGAAGTGCTGTGTGTGTGGCTGACTGTCTTTATGCAGTGGGTAGAAAGTGTCTCAAAAGAGCATCACGTTAGGAAATGGCATACTTTCTCAATTCAAAGGGAATTCTAGTATTGATGGTAAACTAAGATTTTCTTAGGCAATATTCGATAGTTAGAAGTTTGACTGATGAAGGGGATAATAAGAAATGGTGACAGTTACAAATGTATACAATGTCTTTTAGAATAGAAAATGTTGCATTTTCTGGGGGTTTTTTATGTATCTCAGAAAGTAGCACTTAATCTGTTTCCTAAAATATCCTGCCGAAGTGCTTGAGTATGCTCCATGATGAAAACATTGTACAAAAGAAAATATTTTCATCTCAGAAGTAAAGATATCAATGAGGAGGCTTATTTTTTAGACATAAGATACTTTAGACTTAAATGTCTGGACCATCCTGTAATCAAAGGTTGATTAAAGATTCTATTAAATGCACTATGCAAAAGAATATGTGAAATGTTCTAGTCATGTAAATAAATTTTGTTTTATTGCCTTTAGGGCAGCATCACTAATTTGACTGGTGGAAGGCTTATACCATTGCCTCATATATTTTGGATAAACCCCACAATGTATTTCCACTAAATAAAATCTGTGTATCCTCCCATGATGCACAATCCTGCATGTATATATTCAATATTACTTAAAAATACTCTGTCCCTAAAAGTGCCTGCTTAGCACGATGGGATGCAAAAGCCAGACTCAGTGCAAGTAGTCAAAAATGCGTATACATGCAAGGTGACACGTCTGACACTAGCTTTTGAAATCTAATGCTTGCAGGTGTGTAAAATGGGAACGATTTTTCTCCATTTATTAGCACCATGTGGGAGAAGGAATAAAAATCCCAAGTATAAAATGCTGATCCAAAACATGAGAAGGGGCTTGCAGCAGCTTTTGCCACGTGGCATATGTGTCTTTGAAGTGTGAGGCAGACATGTCACACACCTTTCTTTGAACTGAGATTTTGCAGAAGGTAGTGGTGACATGGCACAGCTTGGTGGCTTTCCACTGCTGAAGCTGCAGGTATGTGACATGCCTCTTACTGCACGGATGTGTCACACAGCTCTGCACATTTCCCACTGTCTTTGTTTTTGGAGTACAGCCCCTGACAACAAACACAATTGATGAGCAGAGACAGCACAGAGATAATATATGTAATATGTGACATTAGGGTGTCCAAATCTATGTTGCAGGCTTTCATATTATGAGAAAGGATGTTTTACCTTGAGCAGAGGAAAGCATTTTATTTATTAGTTCCAGGTGTGTTTGTGCCATCTGTCGTTATCATACATGTCAAGAGATATGCCCTTTGCAAAATACAGTTCCTGCTTGAGGCAAGGGACACAACTTCAGGTAACAAAATACCCAGTAAGCTTACTTTTGTAAATTGCATGAATCAAACATTTTCCAGTTGAATACATCCATATATAGAAACCAATATATTCACTATTATTTATTAAAGTTTTATTTCATGTGTTTGCTACTTCTTCTCACAGATTTGTATTAGTTGCATATATTTAATAGGAGAAGAAAATAAATTATAAAGGTTGCTTAGCCCTCAGCAAAAGGAGAAGAATCCTTTGGCTTTGGAAGTGGTTAAAGGTTTCTAAGGAGGAAAGGTTTGTAATTGTTTTTGTAGTACTATTTTGAATATGCTTGAAACATTTACCTTAGAGTAATTTCCATTGTTTGATCTAATTTACAGTGATTAATGCAGAGGTAATTATCAGCTTAGTAGAATCTATGGTTTACTGAGAAACATTGCATTAATAGTGGTTAGAGACAGCTATTTCAATATTCCACATACTAATCTTTGTAATTTTTTCGGTTAAAATTTAAGCTAAAATAAATAGTTGAGTATGTGCTTTACTGTAAAATGAAGATACACTTCATTTTTTTCATAGGTTCCTAAAATATATATACACAAAAAATCATATCCTAAATAAACCATTCATGTTCAAGTAGAAGAGTTACTTTCATTTAAATTATTTATCTGAGAAGAATTTCTACCTTCTTTTTTGCTTAGTTTGTATTGCAAATCCTAAATACTGTCTTCTAATAATTTATCTGTCACCTCTCCAATTATTTCTGTTTACTTTAACTGAAGTCACAAAGGATATTAATATGCTTTTGAAACTGGTAAAATATGCACATTGATGAAAAGCAGATTTTTTTTAAAGCACCTGTAAGTCTTTGAACTCTATTTTGGGAGTTGGGGAGGGTGAAAATAAAGACACAATATTCTTTTTTTTTTCCTAGGGGGGGATAGATAGCACAGAGCATTGCTGATTGCTTGCATTATGAAGATTATATTCTACTCATTTATATATGGCAGCACAAAGCAGATCCTGTGGGTTGATAGTGACCTTTGTCTTCTGTTGGAAAGAAAATAGCCTTGCCTGTCGAGAACTGAAGCCATGTCTTGTTGCTCCAACCAACAAATCTCCAAACTCAGAAAAGGTGTAAAGAAAATTACATATAGGCAGTGTGCAGCTGCTGTGCTTTCCCATTTTCTGATCAACACAGCTTGCTGTACATACAGGCTGTTTTGAGGAACTGTCTGGTCCACATAAGTTTCTTTTACTGTATTTGCGTTGGGGCTGATTGTATGGTCAACTGGACCAGGGATCATGCATCTTTATAGTCTTATTTTTATTCACTCATTTCTTGGATTAATCTTCTTCTTCTTCTTCTTCTTCTTGAGGTTGTCAAGACATGACAGAAGCATGAATGACATGATACAAAGAAATTTATTAACCAAATTTTTTATAAGTGTACAAACTGCGAGTAAGTGAATTAAATTAGCAGCTAACACATAAAAACAAAAACAAAGGTGGAATACATTTGGCGAGACTTTTTTGCCAGGTTAAAAAGAAATAACACAAATTAATGAAAGAAATTTTCATTAAAGGCTGTTAAGCACAATGATAATTTTGTCTCTGATATTCTCAATACTGAAACTTCCATAACAGTTTGCTGAAGACAATATTATGTGCTTTTCCTTCTTTCTCAGACACCTGCTGTTGGTCACTGCATAGTGGTCTGGATGGAACTCTTAAGTGTGACCCATTTTTATGAACTTAAATGTAGAGTCTTTTCACACTTCTTTACCAACATATTTCAACTTTTGAGCTAGAAACTCTGGAAGGTCATTTTGTCCCGCTCATAACTAAGTTCTTGTCTTCTGTAGTGGGATTCTGTAGTAATTTCATTCAGTGTTCTTGCTCAGAGAATTAAATTGAGACTATAAGCTTAGCATATTTGCAAGACTATGAGAGACTTAATTTAAAAAAATGAAATATAACACTATATTCAGACTCCTAAGTTAAAAAATAATAAAGAAAGAGGGTAAAATGAGAAAAAAATTCATATATACATATATACATAATCGTTTTTTTCATAAGTTTTCCAAATGTTCTGCTGATGCATATTATTTTTATATTATTGCCTGCAATAGAATATTTATGCAGATAATTACTAAAGATAAAAGCATTTTAATATATCAGAAATTTAGGGTTGAATCTTGGGTGGAACGCCTTGTTTTCAGCTATTTTTGTTTTGAGAAGATTTACAATCAGCTAAAATTTTGAGGAGTACTATTTCCTAAACTAAGAGCAATTTCTCTTCTCCCTCTACTCCAGTTCATAAGCCGCATATTTAAGCGGTTGTCTAAACTGATAGACTAAAAGTATTGTTCTTCATATTAAAATCTTTGTAAATATTGCAGCATCCATTTGATTGCTCAGTAAGAAACAAGACAAAACTTGTCTCAAATATTTGCTTGTATCCTTGAGAAATAAATGTTGGCTAGAAATTTAGAAATTTTAAAACTCTACTGGACTCTTTTGTGTCTGAAATCAGACTTTATATATTTGTCTTTGTGACAAAAATACTCTGTAATTTGAGCCAATTTTTTAATCTGGAAGTGTTTTACTACTTGGGTTCAAAACCTGAATTAAGTTCTTACATGAAGTCACTTTTGTCCTCATTCTTAGTTTATCATGGAGTAGAGTACAGCACAGGGTGTAAAATCTGTGGTAATCATATAGAAAAATAATTTCTATATAAACTGTGGAAAGTTAATAAACAATTAATGTCCCATTACTTTGCTATGTTGAGTATATACAAAGGATTTTAAATGGATTAGCTAAGGACTCAATGACATTACAAATCTTTTTTACCTAAGCGGTTCTATATACTTTATGTTACAATATTGCTGGAAGAATCACTTTTGTATGTGTAGCTTCTCAATGTCAGTGGTAGCTTTGGAAAACACATTAACTGAGTTTTCCTTTGTCTCCACATAATTAAGTTCATAGTCTGAGAGGGATACTTATGAAATCCAGGTTCTTGAACCACACTTTCTGTTTTTGGATTTGTTCTTGTAAATACATATATTATTTATTTGTCTACTTTATAGAAACAAACAAAAAGAAAAATCCCAGGGATTATTCAGTGTCATGTGTGATGATGAGCGTTTTTTCAGTAATACTACTCATGACAGGCTGTTTTAAGTACAGATATTAAAGTCAGGAAGTATTATTGTGATAATATGTTGTGATAAAATGGGCATTTTGCCATGCATGTGAGTTATCTGCTACATGAAGCGCTTAAAGATTGAATGGCCATTTACTGAACTAAAGTAGAACACTATGTATAATTTCATTTACCTCCTTCTTAGCTAAGTAAGGTAATACTTGTGATGTCTATGTACTCATTGCATATAAGTTCCCACAGACTTTTACCTCCCCTCTCTCCTCTACCTCCACTTCTTCTTCCCTCCCTATCACCTCCCACCCAAGGCGTTCATCCAGAACACCACTTAACTCTGTGCTTTACTTGTAGTTTTCTTGTTTGGTTGGTTGGTTCATTTGTTTTTTAAGGCGAATGCTTACTGCAGTGGGTCTTGTAGAGGATTTTGAAGCTGAGTATATGATAAAGGTCTTTCTTGTACAAAGATTCTTTTCTAGTTCATCAGCCTTAGGGCCATTATCTGATGATATTTAAGCATATGGCTGCTATTTATGTTGGGTGAACCACTGAAATCAGGTTGCAAATCCTTAATCCTAGTAAATTCTGAGATTTTCTAAATTTCGTCTGAGTTCTTAGGATTGATATTATTATACATGTGTTACTCTGTGTAATCCTAATTTTCTAGAACAGGTGTTGTTCTACACACTGGACAATTGCTTTGGTTTGAAAAAAGTGACAGTTTTAGGGTAACCTTCATTCAAAGAATGTACAATAGTATAAAAAATATACCTGAGAAGAATTCTAATATAGTAAGTCTACATGTGTGATCCATACTACATGTAAAAGTTAAGTTATACTGGAAGTTAAATCATTGCAATATTCAGGATTTAAAATTCTACAGGAACTGCCAATATTGTTGGCATGTAAAAGATTTCTATTAATAATTAGTTATGTTTGATTTTTAATTTCCCAACATGTGCAGGCTCCATACTTTTATTGTCTGTATCTTCAATAGTATATGTATGACTCTGATTACACATATCAGCACAGGAATTTTTAAATGGGATTTTTCAACTCATTTAGATTTATTTTTGGGGACATTACACGTGTATACATGGCTCATGTAGCATCAAGCAACTAAATTCTGCAATAGAAGTCCATATTATTAGAAGTGCCTATTATTAGGCCAATTGCAAGAAGATTTGAAGCAGAAGAGTGTTAGCTTAGCATAATGAATGTCTGCCAGCCATTTTTTTAAAATGACTAGATGCAGTTCTTATTGTAAGTCAAACTTTGTGCTGTGCTGTACTGTTAGCTTTCTTGTTTGGCACAACCAAATGATGCAATGTATCCCTACAAGTCTAGCTGGATCAAAGACATATAAAGCAGGGTGGTTTTTTTTCTGCCAGTAGTATTGTTGCATATTTTGCTAAAATTGTCCTGCAAGCAATAACAAATACATGATCACTTATCATTTAAAATTATATTCCTGCTATGCAGTAAAGACATTACAAGAATGGACAGCTTTGCTTTCCACAAAAGGGATGTTTAGATACTAAGTAGATCAGCAGATGTTCAAAAATACCTTCATAATTGTAATATTGACCTATGCTCATTGACAGAAAGAATCAGTAAAAAGAAAGTGCTTTTCTTTCTGTATATTAATGACATGAAATGTGCTTCCCCTTTTTTTTCTTTTTTTTCCCCCCCTCCCTCCCTCCCCCTGGAAAGGTAAGCTAAATCAAAAACAGGAATTGAAATGCAGTTCATTTAAATGCAGCTAAGAACTCACCAGTTCTTGCCTATTTCAGGCATTGTGTAAGGCATGGGAAGCTGGCTTATGCTTACTCCTGATGTAAAATCCACAGAAGTGTGAAAGGAGAATAGAATTGTATGGTATGTGTATTAACTTTGATGATAAATGCCTTATTCCCTTTTCAGAGGATTATTAAAAGAGTTCTCTGGAGGAATAAAATTGTGGAAGTCACACATTTAATAGCTCAGGTACAAAGAGTCAGATTGTGCCAGTTGGCAAAAGTTAGCAGGAAGCTGTCACAATAAATGGCAGCAGCTGCTCATAGTTCTAAAGAGTATGTCCCAGTCAGAACTGAAAACTGATGGCATCTACATTAATACTACCTTAATGGTCCATCTGCTGCTCCATAGGGTCCCTAGCTGCTGTATGGAGTCATAGGCATTTGACAAGCAGTCTCTGTGTGCCAGACACACATTGTGCCAAATGTTTTAGGCTGCTTCATATCGTTCTGATCTGTCAAACTTTCCTATCATTTATCAGGCAAGGAGTTAGGAGGGATTTTTTTTTTAAATTATTATTAGTATTTTTTTTATTCTTACACATCACTGTCTTTTAGTATTTGGGGCAGTCAGGAATTTGGGAAGGAAATTACTCGTGGTTACTTTTTCTAGGAGGATAACCTCAGCCGCGTGATAATGTGTATGCTATGTTATTAAAGCAGTGTGATAAACTCTGTAGAGAAATCACTAGCTGTTTTCCATATTGTTTAAGTCTTATCATTTAAATCTTATAGTTTAAATCTAATAGTAGATTAGATTATATTAGGTAGAAAATTAAATACAAATAACCATAAAAGAACTAACAGTGTTTTGACAGGCTCACTAACACTCATTTGCTAAAGAGCGGTTCATTTCTAAATACACAGTTGCATAAATATTTTAAAAAGAGCATTCATACATATATCCATATGTGCTTAGAACTTATAGCAGGGATGTTAGCAAAAGCTTTATTTAACTGATTATGAAGTTATTCCACAAACATGTAAAAGACATTTCTTGTAAATTAACTTACAAGAGAATGCAACCTCTTCTATCTCTGGAATGTTTAAGTCATGCTTTTTCCTAGCATCCTTTGCACCACAATATAGCAGTGATTTTAATTTATAGGTGATGCATATTATAACATTTAATGTATCAATTGAGTTAATATGGTTTGTAAAAAAATCTTCAACAGTATCATCTACACAAGAAAAAAAGCACAGCTGTGCAATTTTTGTTACATTAAAATATCCACAGCCTTTGGTCATTCTATATCTTGCAAAACAAAAAGCAAGTATCATTCTTTATTCTTTGACTACATCTTGTTCCTGGAAGGCAGCTTATTTCCAGTAAAACTGGAAACTTCTGCAGTTTGTTTTTTGTGCTTGTATAGCTCCAATGGAAATGCACTGTTTATTTAAATTTGCTATTTGTGTGAAAATGTTGAAGTTAGCACACAAAATAATTCAGAGTATCAGCAATGATCAAGGGTATAAATGCTTAAAGAGAGAGATCAAGATGTCAGCAAAAATGTCACCACTACTTTTCGCAGTACATGTTTTGATTTTTTAGCTCGATTCGTTCAAATCAGCCAGGTGCTTGAAATTCCATGATACTGCTTTTTTTGATTGTTTCTTTCTGGGACTGACAGAGCCATTAGCTATGAAAAATCAGTGAAAGACCTTGATTTGGTTTCTGAGAAGAGCCTTTAGGCTTCTCCCCTTTTTACTTTCCTTCTAGCTAGTCATGGGAAAACTGGTCAACCAGAAAAAACACTAAACACTCATTATATTGTACATGCTATCCTAAATATTTTACCTTTTTCCATACTTCAGAATATGATTGCCTAAGGATATTTTCTAAATCAAAAGCTGGCTTGTTCTGCCCTGCCCTGCCTCCATGAATGTATTCTCTTCCTGTATCTTCACTCCATTTCTTCTTTTCATGCCCTAATATAAATCATAGGTTAAGTAGCTTCTTAAGTCGTGGTTATAAATGAGGGTTTAGTTGCTGGTAAGACATTACGCAAAGGAAAGTGTGTGCCTTGGCATTCGGAGTTGCATTGTAGGTCCTCAGAAGTTAAAAAGGCACAAATAGATGCAGGCACAAAAGCATAAGTTGCAAAGCAAATGAAATAATACCTATAAATAATCCACAGCTTTATTATAATGGATTTATATCTCTAGAAAACTGCCATCAAAAGGCATCACTTCTGATTTTCAAAAACATATAAAGCTGGTTTTATTCAGTGGCAGGTGATTTACATATAGGTAATAAATTTTAAGTGCAAGATTCATTAGGTAGTATTCATTACCTGCTTTTAATTCATCAAAACAAGCACTACAGGTGGTGAATAAAATCTCAAGGTATGCCTGAGGGCCTTGGTAGCTCTTTGTCTAGCAAAGTGGCTAGTGGCTGGCAAGAATCAGAAAGCCAACAGAGAGTCCATATTATCCCAATCCGAGGACATCAGTCTGGTACCTGTGCTCTCTGGTTCCTTGCAGAGTACAGCTTGGGCAGAAAGGCTGATGCTTGACACTGTGCAAACTGAAGAAAATCAGTGTAATTTTTAACATCAGCATAGTGTGGCTTCAAGAAAGAAGCTCTCTTATGCCCCCATTAAATAAAGCATTAGAAATTTCTGTAATTTTGGGCACAGCTGGGAATGTAAGTGGCCATTCAGAAGGTGGTAGGGGACCCTATCCGGAAAACCAGTTTGTCGCTGCTCTGTAGGGTGCACAAATAAAGGTGCTCCCAGCCTTATGATCTCCATTGTGTGATGGCTGAGAGTTTGTCTGCTAATAGATCATAACTTCACAAATCTCAGTCTCAATCTCTATTTAATCCTCTACATTTAAAAATGTACTTTAATATTAATCAGGGTGGTGGTGTTTACACCTACACTTTGCAAGGACTTTAAGAGTTTCCTTTGTCAAATATTGCTAAGGCCACAGAAGGTCTTTGCCATGGGATAAACACAGAACAGAGTGACAGGATGACATTATCTTCAGGGCTGGTGTAGGTAAGTTCTGGTTAACTTGTCCTGGGTAACGCAGACATAAATTCCCACTGTGAAAAACCATGTAAAGAAGCTCCTACACATATCTCCAGTCAAAGTTCATACCAATTTATGGGACAGATGGCATCTGTGACCACCAATGATGCTTTAACACCTCCCTTCAAATATGACTCCATGAATACCTGCAACTTAGGCTGTAGGTTATGCCACTTGATGAAAATGAAGGTGTACTATTATCTGAGACCAAGGGAAAGCGTAACAAAATTGGGGAGAAGAGTGTACCACTGGTAATGGACACAAGAATGCAGAATGTATGGGCCACAAGGAAAGCCAACTCAGAAACTTTGCTGAAATCTTTTCTGACAGGGTAAAAGGTTATTGTGGTGGAGGACATTACAATCCACTGATCCAAGAAACCCACCAACACATAGGAGGTGAAAGACTAAGCATGAGACTAATTAGCTTTAGAAGCAAGGGAATAATTAAACCAGTAGCATAAGAGAAGTCTGTAGGCAATAAACATTAATTCTGTTGTTTGCTAAAATATGTAAATAAGAAAAAGTTTTGAATGGCCTTGGGAACCACACCACTGAGAAGACCAGGGTGAAGAAGGACCAAGGGGATACTGCTGGGTCCACGGGTAATGATTGTCCTCTGCTTGATCTCACTCTCTCTCTCTCTCTCCCCCTCCCCCACACACAAACCCACACACACAGACACTGGTTTTTTTCTTCCTATCTCTTTATATAATATTCATTGTTAAATAAAGTCTGTTTTATTGACTTCGGCATATGGTCTCATTTGCACCTTAGTTTGGGCAAAGGAATCTCTCTATAATGGGATAATTACACACACATATGTAAGCACCTTTTGGGGATGCTATTCCTGCTTTGCTATCGTACCTATCACTGACCCCATTTTTGAGAATGATTTTGTCTTCTTTTACGGGTGCTCTGCACAGCAGTTAACGTAAGAGGGTCCCCTGCTACCTCTGCCAGCTGTAACCCAATAAGATTTTTTACTGCTGCTAAAAAAAACCCTGCAGCCTTGGAAGACTGATTTAAAGGAGATGTATGGTGAAAACTGTCCTGAAGAAGATCCAGTGAGGTTAAATGCAAGGAGTAAAATGAGGAGAGGTATGAAACAAGAAAAGGAAAACTACAAGGTAGATATGTGGTTACAAAGATAGAAAACATTGGTGATGGCCAGTAAAAGAGAAGTGGAGAGACTGAAATCCTTTGATGGTAATCTTTGAGATTTTTGTTCAAGTTTTGCGTTCTAAGAAGAAATTCCTCCACAGCCCAATGCCAAGAAATCCAACCTCAAATCTGTCTGGCTGTGTCACCCATTAGTTTTTCAGCATAAAGATTTCTGTAAACATCATCCAAGAGCAGGCTGCAAGGCATATCTACAATACCATCACAGAACAGTAAATTCTGGACTGTATGTGAAGAGGCCATTGGGTAACAGGGCTAATTCACATGCAGAGTAGCAGAAAGCATAAGTTGTGCGTATTTGCTATGGCAGGTATCATGACAAACAGTTGTCCCATATCAGCTAAACAAACACCTTCAAAGATATCCTGTGTGTTAGAGAATTTGGTGGTCTGCTGCTAGGCTTTGCTGTTAAAAGAATAAACTCTTGTTATTCACATGAGTATTTTATTCCATGGTGGAAGAGTTCTTTCTTTTAACACTTGCAGTTTTCACCTAATTTTTTACTGTTGTCTTTTTCCATTGCCTTTTTTGGTTTTTTTCCCCTCACCTATTTTTCCAAACTTAGGGTCTTTTACCTAAATATACAGCTATCCAAAAAGTTTGCAGACTTGCTTGTGCATGTAGCAAAAGTCACAACAGATGGATTTTCTACACTGGACATGAGTCCGTGCACCGACATAGATTGTGTTATTAAATAAGAGCCTAATTAAATCTTTACCCAATAATCTGTTCTTCTGTCATTATTATTATTATTATTATTATTATTATTATTATTATTATTATTGTTATTATTATTGCTATTATTGCTATTATTTGCTAGTTCAGCATTTAAGGGAATAAGATGAAGAAATTGGAAAACATTTATCCTTACTTGTCTGGACAAAAGATTAAGTGATGGGATCAGATGTCCTTCCTACTGACAGGACAGGTGAAGTTCATCTTTCCCATAAAACTTTAGGTAGCAGTCAGTGGGTTTTTCCAGCATGATAAGGAACAGAGCTGCTATGGGTGGGAATTGCATATTCAACATGCCTCAAGAAATTTGCTTCATATTTTGATGCACAGAATATGCATTGTTTCAGAAAGCAAAATTTTGACAGCGTTGTCTTTTGTGTCTAATTGTTGATGAAATAGCTTTCTGCTTCAAAAATAACATGAAATTCTCACATTTTCTATATGTTACAGTAATTGCAAGAATTATATATTTAACCTGTAAGCTTGTTGATAATTGCACTTGTAAACTAAACATCATGTTAAATGCAATGAGTTTAGGGAACTGTGTCCAAGTCAAGGCTTTCAACAGGCTTTGATTAATGAGTATATAATCCCTATCAACATTAATGAACATTGATGTGTGTTATAGTCACAGCAGGGTATCCTACTCTTGAGCTATGACATCAGTATTGGCTTTGTATTCCAGAGGAGTTTTGGTATGACTCTTTGAACTAAACGCTAAAAAGTTCCCAAAAGAGATGCTAAAAATATAAAATCTGAAAATTGTAACAATCCAATACATCAAATCTGTAGAGGCAGATCAATAAAATGAAGAAGAACATATATAGTAGAGAAAAGCTATTAAAAAGCACATGAGAAAACAGTTTTAATGGTGAAATTTTGACTTAGACTGATATGTCTGTAATTTGCATAATTCTACATGCATAGTGTGTAATCTAGTGAGTGAGATGTCTTCATTATATCTGAACTGCATTGGTTAACAAATTGTCAACATGGATTTCAAATTGCTACACACTTTCAGTGATGATCAGAAAGTAATATCGTTTCCATTTTTAGCTGTAGACTGGAAAAAACCCCAAAACAAACAAACAACAAACCACCAAGTTTCAAGGATAAAACAATCCAATCTTACTACAATAATTTTTATGTGTGCTCTGTCCACTATCCTCAGCCTTCCTTCCTGGTTGCTTAGCTGATGTTAACTGCATAAGAAGGGACAGCAGAGAAATTTGAAACATAGCCTGGTTGCCTGGCCATAGCTCTGTGACTCCATTTTCTCTTGCATTTCAAGAAAAAAATTAACAGTCATATTATTTTGGGTGTTTTCTGTCCATTAATCAGTACTAGAATTGGGAGCTGTCTTTTGCTGATATATGTATATTCATGCCTAAAAATAGCATTTCTATTCACTTGCATATGTTCATCTGGGGTCATCATACTTTTTTCTAGACAGAATACAGATTCTGGTGGGGAATTTTTATGTCATGTTTTGGACCTGACAGTTAATGACTGTGACTGTTGAAATTATAATGCAAACACAGGGTACAAGTGATAAATACACGCATAAGGGACGTTTCATGTATCTTTAGCTCTAGTCATGTCCTTCATCAGGGACTGGATAAATGTGCTTATAAATTGGTTGATGAGGTCTAGTCTTTGAAGGAGCTTTTTCATCAAGTTTATTTGAAGGTTTGTATTCTTGCTGTTATAACTTAAAATTGTTCCTAAATGTGCTGCTGTGATCGCTAGGAAATTTGCTTTCATCCTGAATGTATGTATGATCAGTTAATTTCATTTTTATTATTCCTGTACAGGATAAATAGTTTTTTCTTATGTTTTCTCTCCATCTACTCTTGTTTTCTGATGTATGTGGAACCTTTTCCTACTCTCTCTCCTCACTCAAAAATTAGTTGGTTTTTTTTTAATTAAGCTTCTTTAAAGAGGTTATCTCTTTTTCTGATCATCCCACTAGCTGTTCTCTGCATATGTTCTCTTCAGATTAATCTGTCTTGAAACAGATAACCAGAATGATACGAAATAGCCCAGCTGAAAGCCACCAGTTTTTGAGAAGTTATATTAATATTCCCAAGGGTCTAACAGGGATATATATATTTGGTTT
The DNA here is from genome assembly GCA_035582745.1 of Loriotus luctuosus. Classification (NCBI taxonomy): domain Eukaryota; kingdom Metazoa; phylum Chordata; class Aves; order Passeriformes; family Thraupidae; genus Loriotus; species Loriotus luctuosus. The sequence continues at coordinate 1,798,872 of JAWWEY010000130.1, forward strand.
TTTGGTGGCTGCTTTAAATGGGTGCCTTAGATGCTCTGTGATCAAGTAGTGCAAAAGAAGAACAGAAGGAGATCTGGTTGCTTCCAGCTGATGAGTTGGTGTATACTTGGTTTATGCAATTACATAGCCAGCTGCTTGGGATATGTCATTTGCAGGAAAATTTGAGAGGAAGAAAAGTATATGCACAGAAGACTGAAATTTGGGCTCCAGTGCAAAATGTGACTATGGGTCCCTAGAGCATCTAGCAGCCAGACCTGTTGCATGACTGTGACATTGAGAGGGGAGAGCTGTAAAGTGTGTAGGTGAATGTATGTCTGGATTTCAAATCCTCAGTGAATTTTAAAGTATTTAACTTAGATTCATGCATGTTTCTCCTGCTTTAAAAGAAGAAAAAAAAAATAGTTTGTGAAAATGAGACTTATCCACAGACTGAATAGTACAAATTCAAAGTCTGAGATGATTTGCATTTGTGTACATCATCCCATGATATCTATTTTGATCCACTCTTGTGAAGCTTCTCTATGATACCTATTGAATGATGCTTAACCTCACAGATGAAATGTAGCCAGCAAGTTGCAAATACACTTAGTGAAGAGATATCTGTTGCGTGCACCGCTTTCTTACCATTCCCAGATGGAGTACTGGTGGACAATGTTAGAAATTATCTACCAGTCTATGGGTTTACAGAAGTCAGGGAAAACTTTGTTAGATTAAACTACTTTAATTTATCAGGCTTAGGGCTGTGGAAGCTAAATTAATTTATTCAATTAGATGTAAGTCTCCTACTTTCCTTTATAATGATTGTGTATTATTTTGAGGTACAAAGGAAAACAGTACTTATAGCTAAATCCTAGTTATTTAAATCTTCTGGAAGGTTGACCAGACAGTGGCCAACAGCTATAATGGAAAGATGCCCAAATTGCACGACCCCATGCACAGTCTGTTTTGGTCCTCTGCATCGACATCATCTGTGGGACATGTAGCTGGCAGGCGCCAAAGCAGTTTTGAACAAAATTTAATAGTACAGGTGGTCAAGCTCAAATGCTCAGCTGGGCATGGGAAGGGAATGAGAACAGTGACAAGAGAATGCTGGTCCAGACAGGCCAGACTGCAGAAATTAAGCAGAAGTCATTTTTCATTAGACAGCATGGGTCTTAAAAAAAAAAAGAAAAAAAAAGGTACTGATTTGACTGCATATAGTTTAATTTTTTTTGGACTTCTACAGAGAATTTTCTTGCCTTTTCAGGCACGTACATGCCAAATGAATGAGTGTAGGGGGAATAGTCTGGAGTTTATCTCTCAAAATTATTGAAAACCCTGATGAACTGGGCAGGGCATGTACATGATGTCAATTTTTTTTTTTCTGGGAAAGCAGTACTCAGCAGTCTGCTGGAATAATTTGGATATATTGGTTTTCTGACTCTCAACCAGCTGAAAACAAACATCTTTTTTTTATATATAAGATAAAATACATTAAAAACCTTTTCTGCCCATCATGATTTAATTTGAAGGGTCTAATCTTTAAAAGAAAATATGAACATCTCTTTCACACTCTGGAGGAGTGAACCTTCATTCTTCACCCTCAATCCTGCCAGAAAGGGAGAACATGCT
>JAWWEY010000130.1:1806392-1834351 GCA_035582745.1 Loriotus luctuosus
GATAATAAAATCTAGCCTTCTGATAATGGAGAATCACGTCTCCTCATTCACCCAAGAGCCAGAGGGAAAAACCCACACCAACAGGAATGTACTTGGTTTCCCTGTGCTCTCACATGTGTGGTACCTGATGGTGGTAGCACCATCAAAGTTCCTGTCCACCAGCAGCTGGGATGTGCTCTCTCCAGAGCCAGAGAGAGAGAGAGAGGAGGTGTGGGCCCAGTCTTTTCCCTTGGAAGCACCCATGCAGATGGCAGGGATGTCTCCCGACCAGGGCAGGTGTTGCAGAGGGAGTCCCAGTCCACAGACAGTTCACGGTAGGAAGTAGCCTCATCAAGAGGTAGCCAGGGGAATCTTCGCAGCAGCACCAAACCCCTGCACAGGAGAAACCCAGCATCAAAAACTCCAACCATGGCCTCTCCAAGCTGGGCAAAGAATGAATCATCTCCAGCTAAGAAAATTCCAAAACCACACCACTTCCCCCTTCATCCTGGAACCATTCCAACAGTATGCCAAGGCATTTTCTCTTAATCCATATCCATTTGCCATTTCCGTGATAACAAATGGGAAGAAAATTTCTTGAAGAAATTTAATCTCCAACAAAAACAAACCTAACCCCCAGCTTCTTTCTGTAGCAGTATATATTAGCCATACATCTAATGTATGAATGAGAGAAGGATTTTAAAGTCAGCCTTAGTCCTAAGGGTGCATCATACAGCAATGCAGAGGAATGGTACCCAGTTGAACAAACCAGGATGGAAACAGGCAGGCTATTTGGATATACGAACAAACAAAACCCAAGAAAATCTGTACTTTTTTGTTTTCAGTGTTGGTAGTTTCCCTGCAATCCAAGTCACATACTACTGAGAAGAAATTATTGAGATTCCATTGAGATCCATGGGAACTTGGTGAAATCTTTCTGGCACCTTCTTTTTGCCTGACTGTGTAGAGTAGGTCATATATTTACTTTGGGATAGAAGTGGTTTACACAGCACCTCTACAACCTATAGACCTACCCTGTCACCAAGAGAAGGGACACATTTTCTGAATTTTTTGTGCTGTAATGGTAATCCCAAGGAAATGCTATCCCAGAACAATTTCACTTCAAGTGTCAGGCAAACCAGATTGAGTCATGTGAGAAATGGGGTTTAAGTGAGGTATCTTTTCTACTTTTTCCTAGAAGTTTCATGAAGAATCTTACAGAATATATATAAATATTTATATTTATACCCAGACAGGTTTTTTCTGGGGAATTTTCTTGGAGAGAAAAATATTTTTGAAAAATCAACATCTTTTCTATTAACATTTTTGGCTAAAAAGTCTTTTAAGAAATTGTGAATGGCCATTACAGGAACTTCTCAAATACTTTGCCCTGTCATGGGTGAAAAAAAACCAAATCTCATAATTTAGACTAGTGTTTTAATATGACTAGTAGTCCACACTTGTTCACAGAAATTGTATTTACTAGCTACACTTAGCACTGCGTCTATGTGAATATGTGCACACATAAGTGCAAGTTTTTCCATTCTAGATAAATAATCAGTCTTGTGAGAGTATTAAAACTCTTCCTACAGTGATTCATGATGTCCCAAGACAGAGATTTGGGCTAGATTAATAAAAGCATGGCTTACAGAAACCTGGTTGTTCTAAGACACTACAAACATACAAACTGATTTTGAGGTGCATGAAAGTTCATCATGGGATGCAATTAAATTCTCATTTCTAATCACATGCTTTTGTAGCTTGTTAAGTTATAGCAAGAACAGTATGATTCCTGAAACAGTTATTTTGTTGACTTGGCTTGTTTTATGGTGACATTCATATTAAATTTTTGTCTCAAATGAACTTATAAAATGAGAAGGAAAATCACTTTTCTAAATTTATTTTTTTGCTTGTGTTTTACTGACAATATATTCTGTCTCACTAGAAATCAATGTATTTTGAAGAACATTAAAGCATCTAGAACTGGATGGATTTTGTATTCTTTTGGGGTGACTCACAAATTTGAATTTAATTTGGATAACCCATAACCATTTAGGAATAAAACATGGTATGGACAGAAGTGTCTGTAAGACACTGTGACAGCTCAAACCACTATTGCATTTATTGCATTTATTTCCTTCTGTCCCCAGCTTACCTATATATATGTACACAGACATACACTATAAAATGTATAAATGCATATAAATACATATTTGTATATATATATACATATATATATATGGCAAAGAAACATCATTATGAATTACTTCAGCTTGCCAGTTGTTTACTGGGAACACAATACAGCTGACACAAACAAGCACAGAAGGTTCCTAAAACATCTGTATATTAACTTTGTGGTATTCTCACTTAGTAGGCCAACTAGGAAAGACACCTTCCCTGTTTTTCTGCTTGTTAACTGAGAGTCTTATAGTTACTGGTTTTCAGCCATTGTGTCCACAGCCACCACGAATCAATCAAGTTTAAAATCTGTGTTGACAGTAGGAAAAGTGCCAGCAAAACTTCAGCTCTGGACACGAAGAGAGCAGACTGCTCAGGAAACTAGGGAGTAAAGTGCCCTGGGAAAATCCTATTGAAGATACTGGGGTCCATCAGTGCTGGTCACTTTTTAAACACCACTTCTTAGGGTCAATTCCAAAATATCGGAAGGCAAGCAGAGAAGACAGAAGGCCAGACTGGCTGAGCAGGGGTCTTCTGCTGCTGCTAAGGCTTAAAAGGATAGTGTGTGCCCAGTAGAATCAAGGTCAGGTTACATGGGAGGAATACAGAGATTATGCTGTCACTGTAGGGAAAAAAATTGTGGGATCAAAGCTCAACTGGGAGCAAGCAATTACTATGGGTGACAATAAAAAGCACTTTTTAAAAATACATTAGTAGCAAAAAATAGTGCAGAAATAGCATCAACCCATTACAGGATGAGGATGGTCGCCTCAGACACAGGGACATAGATGAGACAGAGGTGTTAAGGCTTTCTTTGCCTCTGTCTTCAGCGCCGGTGCTGCAGCAACAGTGTGCCAGCACTCTGAGCTGGAGGACCATGGCTGTGAGAATGATCAACTCCCAGTTAACCCTGAGCTTGTGTGGGATCTGCTGCTTCGGTTCGATCCGCATAAGTTTGTGGATCCCTATAAGTTTTGTGATGAGGTTCAGCTAAGAATGCTCAACAAGTTGGCTGATGTCAATGTGACGCCTCACTCAATGACTTTTGAAGTCTTCAGAACCTGAAGATTTCCCAGCTGACTGAAAGCTGGTGAATGTTCTCCCAGTTTCAAGAAGGGCAAGAAGGAGGACCCTAGAAACTACAGGCCTGTCAGACCCACTTCAATGGCTGGTAAATTTATTCAGAAGGTAATTCTGGGAGGTATTAAAAACATCGGGAAGACAATGCTCTCATCAGTCACAGCTGGCATTGACTCATGAGAGCAAGTCTTGCTTATCAAACCTGATTTCTTTTTATGACAACATAACCCCCCCAGTTGATGAAGGGAAGTCAGTGGAGGTAATCCTTTTGGTTTTCAGTAAAGCTTTTGATGCTCTCTCTCTTAGTATCCTTATGGATAAAATGTGCAGCACACAGCTGGATAAACACATCATGGGCGGGCAACCGGCTCAGGGATTTGGCACAAAGGGTGAATGGGGTGACATCAGACTGGTGACCTGTCACCAGTGGGGGCTCCTTCTTAGCCCTGTGCTCTTCAACATCTTCATAAATGACCCATGTTTATATTCAAAAATGTTTGCCTGTGATAATAAACTATGAGGGGCTGTTGATTTTCTTCAAAGGCAGAGAACTCCGTAGAGAAACCTCAACAAATTAGAGGAATGGGTAAACATGAATAGCATTAGTTCAACAAGAGAAAGTGCTGGGTAGGGAAACTCTGGATGTACAGAGAGACTGGGTAACAAGACCTGGGGAGCAGTGCTGTGGGAAAGGGACCTGGGGGTCCTGATCAGTGGTAAGTTGAACATGAGCCAGCAGTGCCTGGGCAACCAGGAGGGCCAAGCGTGTCCTGAGCAGCATCAGGACCAACATTGCCAAACAGGAAAGAGAAGGGATTGTCCTGCTTTGCTCGGTTCTCGGGCAGCCTCACCTCAAGTGCTGGGGGCAGTTTTGGGCTCTGCAAAATCAAGCTATTAGAGACTGTCCAAAGGAGGACTATGAGGATGTTGAAAGCTTTGGAGGGGAAGCCTTATGAGGAGCAGCTGAGGACACTTGGTCTGCTCAGACTTAAGAAAAGGAGTCTGAGGGGAGATCTCATCATAGGCTACAGCTTCCTTGTGAGGGGAAGAGAACAGGCAGATCTCTTCTCTGGTGGTGTCCAGTGACTGCACCCAAGGGAATGAAATTGTGTCAGGGCAGTTTTAGGTTGGTCACAGCACCAAGCCTGACAGAGTTCAAGAAGCAAGAGATTACTCTCAGGCACATGGTGTGACTTTTGGAGCTGTCCTGTGCCCCAATTCCAAAAGGTCAAAAGGCAAACAGAGAAGGCAGAAGGCCAGGTTGGCTGAGCAGGGGTCTTCTGTTGCTGCTAAGGCCAAAAAAGATAGTGTGTGCCCAGTAGAACATGGTCCTTTTGGGTCCGTGATCCTTTTTGAGTCCCTTTGGGTCCCCTCCATCTCAGGATATTCTATGATTCTATTAATAGTTAGGTTTGTCATTTAAATTTCATGGAGGCTCTCTCTCTTTTTAATTTGTGTGGATCACTTTCTTTTCATTGACTGCCATTATATAGATAAGGTGCAAAGTAATAAACTTGTACTTCTATAAGGAATGTTAGTTGTACCACAACTTCACAGAGCTGAAATAACATTGGAAAAAGCTTTGGTTTTAACAGCATTGGATACCTTGATAGCTGCCAAGGCCTTCCATTTTTACTACTTTTTCACAAATCTGTAAAAGTTTAGTTTATATGACATTCCCTACTACAACAAAAGAAGGGGCTCATATATGTGCTATTTCTGTACCAAGTGTGAAATCAATATATGATCTTAAATATAGGTGAGACATCTTAGCAAACTAGTTATCGACATGCTAAAGTCATTTACACCTGACAGAGAAGATAGATTATGACATCATTAATTTTACTGACAGTGGGTATAGGAAGATAACCTGCTATGTAAGCCTACAGACTTGAGTTATCTGCAAAGTTTTTACTCTTATTTTGTTCAGCAAACTATACAATTCTGACAGCTATGAATCACTTTTAATCTGTCCGTTTCAGAGATTGTCATCAGAAAGTTCAGCTGAAGGAGAATGTCTGTTTGATTCATCTTAAATGTAAGATGATTACTGTTTGTCACATTTACAAATTATCCTATTCTTAAAAAAAAAAACTTTAAAGCTAAACTGTTTGACATGGTTATTGTGTAATTTGGAAGGCAGGATGTAGTAACACATCAAAATAGATAAATATGGTTTTGCAGTGAAACTTGTTTGCTAATGGATGACACGCAGCCATAGCAATAAAAGCAAAGATGGCTTTCATTGTAATAACTACATATACATAAAAATATGGAAGGAAAGGAAAAATAGAAAAACGGCTGAATTTTCACTATTCTTTTAGATATACATTAGAGATATAAATACTGCAACAGATGACACAGTACCAAAAGATGAGTGTGATTCTTCAGATACAAATTAATTTTTTTTTACTCTTAAAACACTTGTGTGTAACTTTGGCTTACATAGAGATTAACACGAACTGTCATAATTCTATGGCACTTTGTCTTATTTTTAAGCATTTGACATGCTAAAGCATTTTTAAGGCTTCATGCATGAAGCATTTTTAAGGTAGACTTTATTTCAATTGACTTTATAAGTGTTGAAGTTTTAGATTTTCTTTAGCTGAAGTATCCTGCTTTTTTGGGGTATCATGATCAAGTTTTGCCTGACTTGGCTTCTTGAAGTGCTGCAGTGTAGGGAAGCCAGGAGAAATTGAATTTCAATGAATGTGTGTGATAACTTTTAGTTTGTTAAAAGTTTCAATAATTCTACAGGGCCTTGAAAATGGCACCGTGTATTATTCTTCTTCATCTAGATGTGTATGCTGTATAAAATAACAATACACAAAATAGTAAACAAATATGCTAATTCAATATGATCAGTAAGGAGAAAAATAACACAATATCTGATTAAAAAAATATTTGCTGCTAGATATAAAAAGAACTATATTGAGTCAACAGTGAATTTCATCATGAAGTAGTTCGACTGTAGTTTGTTGTAGTTTGCCAATCCTATTTTCTTCATTCAGAAAAACTTCCCTTTGTATTAGAAAATAAATTTTGCCTGAATAAAAGTGAAAATGTCAGAACCTGAAGGATTCAAAAACCTAAGCAAAGCTTGTGGAATAATTAAAACTAATTATGGCCCTTTCTACATATTATAGAACTAACAAAAATAACAATACCCATGCAAAAAAAAAAGAGAGAGAGGTAAAGAGTCCTTTTTCAAATAAATAAACCTTTTTCAAAGGTTTGCATTGCTGTTGCTGTGGTCTCTGCTGTCACTTAGATGCCACTGAAGTCCATTGGCCATGGTTTCTTCTCAGCAGCTCCTTATGAACTCCTTTTACACTGACAATAGCAGTGAAAAGGCAAACCTCCTCACTGCTAGTAAGAGTTGTCCATATGCACCTCAGGTATCCAATTTTTACTTGTTTCACATGCTTGGAACCACTTCAAGGGGGATACGAGAATGTGGGCTGCTTTGAGTGCTGAACAGACTATATGATTCATTTTACCATATCAAAGCATTTCTTTTGAGGCTTAAGCAGGAAAAGCAAGCATAAATGTAAGCTTAAATGTGTAAACATTTATCTTGCATGTGGAAACTATATTACTGTTTTTCTTCTCTCCAAGCTGTATTTCAGTGACTCACCATTCCTCTATTAGGGCAGTTCTATGGTTTTGGACATTGGCTAAGTCCCTCTTCCTGCAAGAAGCTAAAAGCTTTTAAGTTTTTCATTGTATAATACAGGATGACATTTGGGTCTCCTTTGCAAAATGTAGTTGTTTGATGATACTTGGATTACAGGCATCCACAAAAACCACTTTATCACTCCCCTCCACAACTGGGCAGGGGAAAGAAAATATAATGAAGGATTCGTGAGTTAATTCATGAGATGATGACCAGGAGAGATCACTCAGCAAATACTGTCTCGGGCATAACAGCTTAGAATTAGAGATGTTAATTGAATTCATTACTAGCGAATCACAGCAGGATAATGAGAGGTAAAATAAAATCTTCAGAACACCTTCCCTCCACCCTTCCACCTGTCCCAGCTCTACTTTTCCCCAGCAGCACAGGAAATTGGGAGTGGGGGTTATGATCAGTTCATAACACATTGTTTCTCCTGCAGTGGAGGACTCCACTATGGAGTCCCTCTCACGGGAGATAGTTCTCCATAAGCTTCTATGTGAGTGCATCCCATGGGCAGCAGTGCTCCCCTGACTGCAGCAGCACAGATCACTTGCCCACAGGGTGCAGTCCTTCAGTGTCTCAAGGACCCCCTCTCTATGTGCCTTTCACTGGGTCACAGCCTCCTCTCAAGCATCCACCTGCTCCAGGATGGGGCTCCTCTGTGGGTGGCAGGTGGATCTCTGCAACCCCATGGACCTCCAAGGGCTGCAGAGGCTCAGCTGTTTCCCCATGATCTGCATCACAGGCTGCAGAGGAATCTCAGCTCTGGCATCTGGAGCACCTTCTCCCCTCCTTCTCCACTGACCTTCGTGTCTGCAGATGCCTCTCGCAAATTCTTACCCCATTCTTTCCTGGCTTCAATTAATTCTGTGTTAAAAGGGGTTTTCCCCCCCATTTCTTCTTAAATCTGTTACAACACAGGCATTACCATCGTTTCTACTTGGCCCTGGGTGGCAGCACATCCACGTTTGGAGCCACCACAGATTGAATCTACCAGGCATGGAGGAAGCTTCTATCAGCTTCTCACAGAGGTCGCCCCTGTAGAATCCTTGCTACCAAAGCTTGGCCACTCAAAACCAATACAGAAGAAAACAAAATTAAAAAATCCTTTTCCTTTTTTTAATTTCTCCGCCCATTTATTTCCTCTGTCCTAGTGTTTGATAGCTGCAAACCCAGCTTTTACCACCTGGAAAGTGGGCAGGGAAGCATCTCCTGCTGGAACTAAAGTAAAAGTTATCTCCTTGGATTAATTGGCAAGTAAATGGTGTAGTTCATATATTGCCTCCTTAGGAGAGAGTTCCTACATCAGCAACTTTGTGATATTTTGCTGTGAAATTGAGTTCTGTGTTTAACCCCTTCCTGACAACTCACAGAAATGAAGTCAGTCTTTCTCAGTCTTTCTCCAGTTGCATGCAATTCATGACTGCATAGCTGCAGTTTCCTTCAGAAATGTAATTTTTACTTAATATAAACTAACTAAATGTTTTAAGAAGAGTTCTTTTTTTTTTTTCCGGCTAGTAATATCTCCAGATAAATGCTACTGTGGCATGTGGAAATACTGTTAGGCAATTCTTTCACTTGAGCTCTTTTGTAGATATACAGATATTCAAGAGAATAATATCCCAATTAAAACTGAATACATTCTGACTTGGATTTTAGGGCACAACAGGGTTTTTCCTGGTTTAGCAATATTTTCAAAACCTTATGGAGTATTATCTTATTACTCATGAGAAATTGTTACTGTATATTTGTTACCGGAAACTCTTCTCTGTGCAAAACATACTCCTACACAATCATGTTCCCAGGAACTATTTATGATCTTCTCTGGATAGGAATTTCATCATTTTCAGTTCATAATTTTTAAAATTGCTTCCCCTTAGCAAATTATCAAAATATCTACTAAAGTGTTTATATTTGCAGCCAATATATTTCTTATGAGAGTAAGATCAGTTGCTTCCCTAGCTAACAACTAAATTTTCTGCTTGTTTGTGAGGGATGTTTCATCCAAACACAGAGAGAAGCCTTTGCTTTCACCTTTATAATTCAGTGGGTCATATTTGTAAAATTGAACTTATTATTATATTTAACTGGAAAAATTTTAGTTTTCTGGTTATGATGTTTTACATGATAAAAAGTACTTCGAAACAAAACATTTATTTTCTGAAGTGTTAGATAGATGAAGAACATTTTTAATAAGCTAGTACCCTCCCACTGAGTTTCTACCATCAGAACATGTCTATGCTAGGCAAAGTTTCATTTCTATTAAGTTTCAATTAAATGCCTGTAATGTAATTACATAGCACAGGAAGGATCTATTCATGTTGTGAATTGGATTTTTACTGAGTTTACAAAAACCGCTATACAATGTCTCCATAACTTTAGAATTTTTTTTCTGTCCTTCTAGCTTCTTATGTGCAACAATAATATCTAACAAATATCAAATCCTATAATATTTTTCCTGCTTTGAGAAATACTTGGCCAGTGATTTTAAACAGAGTGCTCAGAATAAAACATCCCCACTTGAGGAACAGGGAACAAAAACATGCATGGAAACAATATAATGGCTATTCTGGAAATACAGATAATTACACAATTCCCAGACATGGTATAACTGTGTAAGTCAGTTTTTTTGCTTGTGCAACTGAAGCCAAACAAGGAAGAACAACAGCTGTTTTACATTTTGTAAAAATACCTAGTAAATTTTTTTGTTTCACCTCATATTTTTAGCATCTCTGCTAAGAGAAATTGCCTTTCCATGTGCATGACAGCAAAATTTCACTGTTTCATCAATAAATTCACCTTGAATCTATTCATGGAAGCTGTGTCACTTAAGGTATATAAATCTAGTTTAGATGAAGAACTCTAACAAAAATCTTATTCAGTGCATAAAATGGAGGATTTCTTATGGTTATAGTAGTAATCTGTAGTTTGCATCATGCTATTCTTCACATACAAACCATATTTTTAGTGTTGCCTGTATCCATCAAAGAATCAGTTTCTTCTGTTCCCACAAGCAAAAGCTGGTTCCATTGCAAGTATATGTGACTGACAAATTGAAATTACTTGAAAGCTAAAGTGAAAAAATTGTAGATGGTCCAGAAGTATAAGTTTCTACTTAGTTTTAGACTTGAGTTGCTGTGTCATCATAACTGACCAAAATGTTTTTTTCTGTATGAAGAAGATTGGTTTTCCTTTACTGTTCTACCTTGATGTGAGACCTCAGATAGATTCCAGATCACTTGGACTTGAGCTGGTCAAAATGGAAAAAAGCAACAACTAATGCTTTTATTTTGCTGTTGGTATATAACTCGAGGAAGGAATTAAAATTCAAAGTAGGGAGGGAATAGTCACTGGAGGAGGGTAACAGGGAAGGCTAGCTTACCACAGAAACCTGCTAGAAAAAGTTTTTCAGGAGCAGAAGGTTACTTTTACTTAAGGTACTTATTCCTTATTCCATAAGGAATTCCATAATTCCATTCCACCTGGGTAGATGCTATGAACTTTTAATCTAAACAGACAATAAAAAAAGAGGAAGAGGCAGAAAAAGAAAACATTGTGTCTGAGTAAATACATGCAATTCATTCCAGGGCAACCGGACATCATGTAACAAGCTTCAGAAGGTGAGATGGGATCTCTTGAGAGCATTCCTCACCTTAGGCACTCACTGTGATTGCACAGCTATTCCACAGAATGAAGTTTCTTCCCCTTTATAAGGCTGTGCTTTAACTCCTGGATGTATCTGGTCAGCTGTGTTCTCATCATATATGATGGTGTGTGTAGTCAGCATTTATCTTTTGTGCTGAGCGTGACACTAGCTACTAAGTTTTTCCATGTTATTTAAATAAGATTCAGTAACAGGCGGTGTGTCCTCTCTGTAGAGATCTTGAAAGACAAATTAATTACACATTCTGTGTCTTCCTTTATTCTGTCAGTTTTATTTACATACAGAAGAGCACCATGGAGTACAGCTGTCTATAATGAAGATTTGCTCTTCAATACAGTACAAGATGCACTGCGTTCAAGGTGGGACATTAATGGTGATTAAAAGCAACTGTTAAATGATTTTCAAACTGACAAGGTTAAAATACAAAAACAATGTCAGAGCATTTCTATTGTTATTTCATTTTCAATTAAAGCTGAAAGTAAATAAGTCATGTATGGTTTAACTTTTATTTGTTATTATATTTGAAGGATAAACAGCAAGTTCATCAAAACATGCATTTAATGTATTAAATTAATGCCTGTATAGAATCAGGCACCTAAAGTAATTTGCAACTTTGTCAGTGTTTCAAAGTTTATGAAGTACGCATACAAAACCTCGTTATTCTGAAATTGCACATTGGTGAAATTAGTTGGATGTTTTTGCTTTGATGGTATGTATATGGTATATGGCTTTGCATTATTAGTGCCTACAATTTTACAGGCTGCATGTTATTGTTTGAGGAGCAGCTGCAAAGCAAGGTTTTCTAGGGACCCAGGACTACACTCTCTCTGCAAAGGAAGCTAATAAAACTTTGTTGAAGAGAGCTATGCTGAAGAGAGCAGTCAGTCCAGAACCAGTCAGTCAAGAACAGGGGTTTTCTACCTTCACCCTAGACCTATTAGATCATGATGGGATACTGTGACCAGTTTGGGATCTGCCATATGAGCAAGATATTGATCAGAGAGACGCTAGAATGATCAGGTACTGAATCACTTGTTGTGGGAAAAGAAGGTGAGGGAATGGAATTTTTTGAACCTGGAAAAGAAACAGCTTTGGGGCCACCTTATTGTAGCCTGTCAATAACTACAAGAAAGTGTAATAAAAAAGAAAACCAGTGAAGCTCTTTACAGTGGTGCATGGAAGGAGGACAATATGAGGGCAGTCAGGCCTTGGAAGACACTCTCCAGAGAGGTCTTGAGGTCTCTGTCCTTGGAAGTTCTTAGGTCCTGAGTTGATAAAGCTCTGAATGACCTGTTTTCATCTCATAAGTGGTCCTGCTTTAAGCAAGAGATTGGACTAGAGAGCTGCTCAAGTTCCCTCCAACCTGACTTATTCTAAACTACACCCTCCTGTCCATACCTCCTTAGGATGAACATAGTTTAAATACACTTAATTTGAGACAAAATCTGTAAGTAAAGGGCATGACACTTTCTTGGTTATGTGTAAATTAATGGACAAAATTTCCTATTCTTCATATTAAAATCTTTGTAATTATTACAGCATTTATTGTGAACTGTAAATTATTTTTATGCCTCTTGTGTGTTTTGAAATTTTAGTCTATTTTGCATATACATCGTTGGCTTTTTAGTGTAATTTTTTTTTAATTAATGTAAACTAAAAAAATGTACTATTAGCAGGATAATTGCTTCATATTTCCAATCCATTGTTTTAAAAGATTTACTAACAAGTACAAAAAGTTTACATGTCTGGGTGGAAATGGGGTCAAATACCAGTTTAGTGGGTTGTTCATGCATTCTTTCAAATTAGGTGACTTTTAGAAAGCTGTGGAGAAGTGTCTTTTTTCTTAAATATACTGTGCTGATATAGACCTAATTACAGCATGCAAATCAAAGGATACGCTCTTTATCTCCCTCCATATTGTTAACTCCTGTTAACTTAGCACAGAAGATACCTTTTTCCCCCCACATTTTTTTCTTTATTTCTCTTAACGCATCTTTCTATTTTCTTCTACTGTCTTTCTCACATGTTTTTTCCTGTGGTGATTTTTTTAGAAATCAATTTTCAACTCAAATGGAATTCTGTTTGAAGGGAGCTTTAACTTTTATTAAGGGATAACCACTTTTCTCTTGATTTTTGACACTTAAAATTTGTTACATTTTCTCCACTTTTCTCTTGATTTTTGACACTTAAAATTTGTTACATTTTCTCCACTAAGACTTTTCAATTGTGCCCAGAATCTGAAATTCTGTGTTGTATCCTACTGCTTTGGTAAAACTTGTCAGTTAGTCAATAATTTAACTGAGTCCTGGGCTAATTCTAAACCCTGAACATTCTGACTCACGTAGATGGCAAGTGAAACTCCAAATGCACCAAGCCAATGACTGTTAATTTTTCATAAACCTAGAAGGAAGTATGTGTGAGATGAAAATGTCTTGTTGATCGTTTTAAGACTCTTACTGTGAAATCAGCTTAAAATGCTCATTTTTCATATCAGCATATTGTAGCTGTTCCTTACTCTATGTTTAATATCTAGTTGTTTGGTTTTTTTTAATCAGAATGAATCTTCTGAAGATATTTTTAATACTAAAATAACAAGGGAGAAATAAAAGGAAAAAATCATTTTTTGCAGCAGTTTGTCCATTAGGACAGCCACAATGTTGCATCTTATGATTTGCATCACTGGAGAAAAAAAATAATTCCTATGACTTTTGCAATTGAGATAAGGGATTGATAGTTATTTTAATCTCTTGACCAATATCACATGGAATCCAGAAAAAGACTGTGCAGAGCATGATTACACTGAAGCAGTAGTTAAATGAAAGGCCTAGCATCAGTTAAAAAAAAAAAAAAACAGATGTAGGAATGAAGTAGTGTCCTGTCCTCTTATTAATTTTGGAAGATATGTGAATGATATTGTAAGGGTTTTTCCTGGGAGTTATTCTCTGATTATTCCATGTCTGAAAGAATCAAAATAGTGCTCAGCTGGGGCAGTCAATAAGCAGACTAAATATGTGACAGATGCACAGACAACTTCAAAGATGTTGTTACAAGTACCTGTGGAGATATTTAGGGAACCAGATGCTGCTGTCTTATATTTTCCACAGCTCGACCTGTGTCCTGTGATCACCTTCCAAAGGGAGTGTGGGGTTCAATATTCTGCAATAAAAAATATTTCATCTAGTTGGTTTTTGTCTCTTTATCTCCTTTAGCATTCATCTAGCACAAGTGCATAGGAAACATATTGTGTGTGCAGTATATGTATGTAGTGTATGTGTGTGTTTATACATATACCTCCAGCTATCTCTGCTCTTATGTGCTTTCATAGCTTTTAGGCAATTTGAAAGACACATTTGGGAGTTATTTTGAGCATATATTACTAGACAGTGCTTTAAAATAAAGAAAGAAACAACCACAAAAACACTTCCCACAGCATAGTTTGAGAGTTTTCATTAGATTATTTTTCCATGGTTTATTTCTGTTTAAAGTATTTCACAGTACATATAAACATTTTTTTTTAGTCAGCTCTTTCTTTGTCCTTGTCAAGAAAGGGATCAGCAGACTGATTCCTGTGCCTGGCCCTGGCTTGCTTGGTCACTGGAGATGCTTTGTCTTCTCTAAAGATTTACATGGCCTTTCCCTATTCAAATCGCTGAATCAGCTATGCTGGGAAAGCACTTTTAGATCATCAAATCAACTTGTGAGTCAACACCACCATGTCAACTAGACCATGGCACTGAATGCCACATCCAGGGCGCATCCAGGTGTTTTCTCAAACACCTCCAGGCACAGTGACTCCACTACCTCCCTGGGCAGTCCATTCCAACGCCCCATCACTCCTTCTGTGAAGAATCTTTTCCTAAAATCCAGCCCCTGGTGCAGCTTAAGTCTGTGTCCTCTTGTTTCTGTTGCTTGTTGCCTGGGAGAAGAGACCAACCCCCACCTGGCATCACAACCTTATTTATTAGCCAGTATGAAAGAATATCTGAACTCTGCATCAGGAAAAGGAGTCATGTATTGTTAGGAAAAAGTCCCCAGAAGTGATAATTATGTAAAGTTTTTCTAAGCTTCTAATGAACACAATCAATAAGAACTTCCTGTATTAATTGTTGTTCAAAGAAAACAATCAAAGTAACCAATCCACCAACCAACCAAACAACCAGCCAACCAACCCCCTTAAAAACCCAAAACAAAATAACAGACAAAGAAGAAAGGAAAAATAAACTGAAAATGTTATTTTTAAATAGGATTTTTTAAATTTTTTTTAATTCTGGAGAAAGTTTATGATCCATTTTTGAGCTAACTTCATATAACACTGATGTCTGCTCATTGATCCATTTTAAAACTTTAGTGTAAATAACCCTTGATGATAAACTCTCAATTTGTCCTTGAGTCTGTTTACTGAATGTGGCAATCAATGTTTCAATGACTCTAATTGAAAACTATCAAGAAAATCACAATTTGATCATTTTTGTGAATAAAATTTCAGTTTTGTTCCATTAATGTTAAATAAATTTTGGGTAAGAACTGATTCCAGAAGTATTTCAGCAGAAAATCACCTAATTTTCAATTTATAATTACAGAGAGACCTGTCAGTGTTTGAATCAGTGTTTTGACCTTCCTTGATGGTATCACAGTTACTTCATGTAAAAACAGGATGCCATTTTATGTCTGAGATGGCATAAATTCACCTCACCTATGGAATTCTAAAGGTTTGTCTAGTTGTCACAGTAATTCTCTGAAATATCTTAATGAAAATACTGCTCTTTGCTGCCATATTTACCTCACTACTGTTATAAAAACTGCTTATAATATTTGGCTATATGCTATTTCCAATCTGGGTGTTTTATGTTATGAAGAGTAGTTGTACTAGTAGTACTGGTAGTACTAGTAGTAATAGTGTTGCTGATGTTGTGGAAATTATGAATTATGATATTATACTATGTGGGACTGTGAATATTGTGAAGTAATACTCAAGAGCTGGATGGAGGAATTTAATAATTTGTCAGGATAGTGGCTACCTTTATGCTCAGTGTTTTGGGGAATTTCATTTTGAGACAACTTTTTTGAGCTTATGGGCTACTTCTCAATCCCAACCTTGTTATGTACATTTATGTACTATATAATTTAGTCTAACTCTGTAGTGGTAAATGGGTGTGAATTTTTGTGGCTGTTTTAACCAGGTCAGTTACTTGTCTATTTTATCTACTAGTTTCAAAATTTTTTTGATATGACAACTATGTGCTATTATTTAAATGCATTTTTATGGTTACTATGGTAGGCACATGACTAAGAATGAAGATAATAAATTTTCCTGTACAATTATTTACAGATGAGGCCAAGATGAGTGACAAAGTTGATACTCTTGGAGGAAGGGATGACAGCTAGAGGGACCTTGACAGGCTTGAAGAGTGAATGAGTGTGAAACCAGGTATCTTACACCTGGGCTGAAGCAATCCCCTGTATCAATGCAGGCTGGGTAATGAACAGGTTGAGAGCAGCCTTGAGGAGAGGGACTTGGGAGAACAATAGATTAAAAACTTCACATGATCTGGAAATGTGTGATGTCAGTACAGAAAACCGACTGTGTCCAGGGCAGCATCAAAAGAACTGCGGGCAGCAAGTGGAGGGAGGGGATTCCTTTACTTAACTCTCATGAAATTCCAGCTGGAGTGCTACATGCAGCTCTGGTAACAGCAACTCAAGAAAAATATGAATCTGTTGTAGGAGGTCGAAAGGAGGGCCATGTAGAAGCTCCATGGGGTGGGACACTTCTGCTAGGAAGATAGTCAGAGAGAGCTTGGGTTGTTCAGCCTGGAAAAGAGAGGGGTCCAAGCAGAGCAATCTTTTAAATATATAAGAGAGGTTATGATTAAAACATTTTACTGCTGCCTGTACTGATATGAAAAGGAATGACAGTTTTAAACTAAAAGAAGAAAGATTTAGATTAGATATTGGGAAGAAATTCTTCACTGGGAGCATTGTGAGGCATGGGCATAGGCTGCCCAGAGAAGCTGTGGATGCCCCACACCTGAAAGTGTTCAGTTTAGATGGAGATCTGAGCAATCTGGTCTTGAGGAAGTTGTCTCTGCCTGTGACAGGAAGGTCAGATTAGATTATCTTCAAGGTTCATTCCAACCCAAACCATTTAATATACTTCTCCGTATATGACTTAGACTAGATATAAGTAAAAAACCTTTATGGTGAGGGTGGTAAGAGAGAGGAACAGGTTTCCTAGAGAGATTGTGAATGGCCCATCGTTGCTCTTCAGGAACAGGCTGGACACAGCCCTGAACTGTACGAGCTAGGTGTCCCTGTCCATAGCAGGAGAGTTAAGCAAGATGGACTTTTAAGATCCCTTCCAACACAAAGTATTTTAGGGCTCTGTGATTCTAGGATTTGTTAATGCTGGTTAAGAAAATTATGTGTTTGGTATTGTGGCCGTGTTTTCTTATGCTTTCATTGTGGGACCATGGTCCTGCAGCATACTGGCAGCCTTTGTTCAAAGCTCCTTTAATAATTCAGATGATAAGGGCAACTTTTACAAGCCATTACTGACAGAAATTTTCATCAGAAATTTCTTCCGTAATTTCTGGAATTGTACAGAGTGTATGTCTTGTTATGGGCTGGTGGGGATATGTATTTGGGCATTCCTTGAAAATCCTATTTTTCACTAGAAGTAAATTAATTGGTTTGGAAACTTGACATCTAACAGTAAGTACTGGGAATAAATCTAATAGAAAACTCTATATAGTATAACTCATATATATATATATATACACAGATACAGATAGATATATTTCAGTTTTAAATAAAAGATTCTGGTTTATTTATGTGCTAATAATATTTACTAGTATACTTCTACACATATTCCAAGGTCTCACCACCAAAAAGACCGCATTTTATTTATTCCTCAAATTTGTGAAATATTCAAGAAATGAACATTTTCGTGTTATTTTCCACATGAAAGGGGAGGGTTATAAGTCAAAAATAAGAGCAAAGGATATTTTTCTTTCTAATGTAAACATCTGGTAGCATTCCTTGCTTACACAATTAATGGGCATTTAATTGGCAATGATCAGTTTATTGCAGCAATATGAAGTGAATATTTTCCCAGTAACAAACAGATGTTGCAACAATTTCACAGCCATTTAGCAAACACCAGCTGATAGCAGTATCTAGAATAAAGTCTTCTGTCTGCAAGCAGATAGAGTAGCAGTGAATAAAAGAAAGACAGAAAAGGTGGACTACTAGGTTTATCTGATTTTCTTTTTTATTTTTTTTCTTCTGTAACATTGTTTCTAAGTCAACCTCATTAAAGGAAATCTAATGGATTTCTACAACAGCATTAGAATAAGAGTCTACATTTAAGCCTAGAAGGGGCTCAAAACAAGACTGAGACTTAGCTTTAAAATGGTGTTGTCTTATTAGAAACTCAACCACTTAAAGCCCCTCTGAATTTAGAATGCTTGTGTCATGTTATAGACCACTATTTGAATCCATTGGAAAGAGATTGGTGCCACAAACTTGTATCATTCACTGTAAGGCAGACTATAAAAAAAAAATTCATTACTTCCTTCATTTTTACCATTTGCATGATGGTTCTAACACAGCAGTTTGATTCATCTTGAGTTACAAAAAAACCCACACAGAAAATTTGGCATCATTCACAAATTACTGACAATTAAGTAAAAATATAATTATTTCTACCAGCTGTCTAAGATTAAATGTATTACTTTTTAATTTGTGCTGCTTGTGAGCAGATTTTCTATTATGGCTTAAATAAAGTTTTTCATCTTTCATTATGTTCTCTCATTACAAATGTAATATAATGATAATAGCTTTGCAAACTTTGGATTACGCTACTTTTGGCATAGATTAAAACACACATTTTATATGTAAAAGGCAGGACAGTACTTGGACTTTTTGAAAGACAGGTTTCATTGGTGACAAAACTTATTTTACTTCAGCAGAATGCCTTATTTACTACGCTATTTTGTATTAGCCTGTGCCACAGTCTACAAACAATAACCAAAATGAACAAGGACTCAAGGGACAACTTATATAACATTTTCTTATGTTCACATTCCACAATAATTGATCTCCATGACAAAAAGAGACAATCAATCATCTTCTATTGTGTTTTTCTCCATTAAAATTACTATTCTTGATATAATATAAGGAAACTGCCTAAGTAACAGGAACATTCCTATATGTTTAAATCAATATATTGATCAGACTTGATAAAAAGCTCTTTAAATTGTTAATATGAAAATGCAGCTTTTTCATTAATTCATACATGTTATTATTATATTATGCCACTGTTATTTTTAACTAGCTAGAAAATGTCCAACAATACATATTAAAGTCATGTTTTATTATATTGCATTAGCCAAATATTGTATCTGGATATTTTGCCTCATCAATAGCTTGCAAATTTCAAAGTGAAAAGTGAATGTTATCTAAGGCACTAAACCAAACATTCTCATTGTTTACAGTTATTTTAAATTGTTTTCCTTAACTGCTGACCAGTTTTTGTGCACAGGAAAATGATCTAGAGAAGTCATTAAGAATGTCTCACAAAAATTTGTTGACAAGAAATAAGACATTACAAAGCATTAGTTTGTTCCCAAGTTACTAAATTCAAATGATAAAGATATATTTAATATTTTTAGGTGGTTGGCAAAAGTCATAAATATAATAGTTATAAAACAATAATGAAATTTTTTGTATTTTGTTTGTATGAAGATACAAAGTTGATATTTATAACTGTCAGTTGTGTACTTCACTTTTATTGTACGTCTACATGCAAGTAAAATGTCAATCTCTACAAACTTGAAAACCCATCAATGAAAGAAATTATATAAGCTCCCAAGCATATTAGATATGAAGGAAATGGTCTCAGGACACTAGTGACCTGTTAAGAGTAACTTAGGTTTAGATAGTATTGCATGTGAAAATTTTAAGAAAATATTTAAGCAAAAGAAGTGAAGTGTGTACACGATTATAATCCATATATATTGCCTTTATGTAACGACTAATAATCTATGACATAATTAAATGCTTTGCTTCTTCTGTGTTCTTTGGCTAGGAAGTAGTTTGGAGTTATTGTCTATTGACTTATACGAGAGGGTATAAAAGAGAAGTTATGATAGATATTTAAAGAAAATAATGAAGTAAAATTAGTTTGCAGTTGATCTTAATGACTGCACAGATTTGACAAGAAGGTCGTGTTAATTTTTCATTATGTAACCCTCTAAAAAGGAATGTTCTTTTGATTCTGCATCTCAATTTCTCACTGTGAGAGTGCAGTAAAACACTTAAACTAAAATGTGAGTATTTTATAAAAAACATAGTTAAATAAAAGAATTAAGTTAACATTATTGTATGCCATTAACCAGCGCAAAATTCAGATCACCTTAAAACCCCTGAAGATTTTCTTAGCCATGTTTCCTTTTTTCTGAATTTATGAGATCAGGCTATAACATGTTTCAAGAAAATGAAATCTTTGGTTTAGGGAATGTAACTTTAGTGACACGGCATCTAAAAGGTGAGACAACATGGATGATTGTAAGAATACTTCCATCACATTCTAAATGAACATCACAAGAAGTTAGGCAATCATTATCTAATTAAATTTTCTTAATATATTCTTGTTAAATACTTCCTAGACATTAATTGACTATGAAGATTAAATATCTATTTTTATTCATAACCACCATGTCAATAAAAAGTGGCTTCAAAGTCTTGCAAATGTAGTTCTATTAAAACAAGTATTTCCTTTTTCTTTCCTTAAGTGTTAACTACTAAGTAAATTGGTAGTAAATTAATGTAAGTAAATTAATTGGGTTTAGGGGATAACACACTAAAAATGGAAGTTTTCATAGGATTTCCAAGATGTTCATATAAACAGCAAAGAAAAAGCATTTGTGTCTTATATGGTATTTTGATTGACATAATTATACTAGAAGATGTCTGAGAAAAACTCTGGGTTGTTTAATTAAAGTCTAGTTTCAAGTTTTTCACACCCAGTGAAAGACAGACAAAGCTCTGCTGTCGCATGATTGGTTTAGCATCAGCCATTGCAGGCTGATGCGAACTTTTATGTTAATGCCAACTTTTCCAGAATCAACTCTCCTCTCACCTGAGAGGAGAGTTTCAACTATTTTCAGTGGTTTGTACTTTCCATTGGAAAATAATTTTTCTATTCTATTTTCTTTTCTATTTTTTTACCTTGTTTTCAACTTCATAAGTAGGCCCAGCCTCTCCCTGAGAAATCTTTCTTTCAAGTGTTAAAATGAGCCCTATATGAATCTGTTGTCTACTAGTTTGCTCCCTCTCACAGGCTTGGAAAGACAATTTGTGAGCTGTAGTTGTCCCAAATGAAAAGAAAAACTGAAAATTAAGAGTATTATGTTGAAAAACCTGCTACTAACTTTCTTTCAGCTTATTGGTGAAGCTGTTACCTGAAAAACAGTTCTTCTGACTATTCAGAAGAACTATTCATAGGTTATTGTATTATCTGCTATTTAGGATCATACCATGGTGATAATTCACAGATAACACGGATTCAAGTCATGACTTGCACTTGAGAGTCAGGACTCAAGTCTAGGAAACAGCCTGCAGATTTAATTAGCTTTCTGGTTTCTTGTGTCAAAGAGGAAATGCAAACTTGCATTGTTCAGAATAAGAAAAAAAACCTCAAAACCATAACACCCAAAAACCCAACCAACCAAGCGACCCTCCCAAAAGCCCCAAAGGGTTCCTTCCACCCTATTTCTTGACTGTTTAGTCAAGAAATATTTGAGAGAATTCAAAAAGATTCCTGTTCTAAAGTTTTCATAGCTGGCAAGCAAATCCACAGGATGAAGGAGAAAAGGCTTTCAGTCTTTTCTACTCCAGCTGACATCTTAAATCTTGGCGTTGGCTGAATTTAATTAATACTGTCCTATGCTGGTAATGGCACACAATTTAGTAGTCACTGGTAAGTTTATTTATTTAAGAATGGTAATTTTAGTCTGTATATTCTTACTGGTCATCTGGGTCATCAAAATTTATTTTCCTTACCTATTAAGACAAAAAGGAATATTTTTGAAGTTATGTTTATAAAATTTCTGAATCCATTTCAGGTACTCTGAACATTATGGTCAACTGACCCATTTTGCTTTTTTTTCACTTCTTGATGTGGCAAACCAAATTTTTTTGTGAAATATTTAAAATATCAAAATATTCATAGTACTTGTAAATTAAGTTAACCCCTATAATCTTCTAGTTACTTGTTTTCTCCCTTTTAGGAGCAGATTTATTTGAAAGAAACTGTAATACTTTCCTCATAATGTATAGTTCTTCACTGTAGACATGCAGTACCCACCTCCACACATATATATATATATATATATATATGTATGTATGTATGTATGTATATGACATTCTTGAATGTTGCAACTGCAAATATTCTGTTGAGAATTAAGGAGTAATTAATTGAAATAATTCTTTTTAATGCCTTTAATATTGGTCACTCTACTCTCGTAATTCAAGAAGGTGATACAAGATCTGATGCAATCAAAATTCTATATATTAACATCCATGACCATAATCCAAAAATTATTGCATAAACTAACTAAGGTTATTGCAGAATAAGAAAAGGAGTTCAGCACTTAAAGGACTCTTCAAAATCTATATATTGGCATATTTAAACCCTCTAACTGCTAGACATTTGAAGTTCAGACAAGTCATTTATTGATGTTTGTTAATACATATACTGCTCATTATTAAAGTGCACGAACGTATCATCTGGCTTTTTTCTTTATAAAAATGTGAAATCATTTTGATCTTTGATAAGACCACAAATACCTTACCTGGAACACTTCCTTTTACAGCAAGGGAGTGCGAAAAAATTGCTAGTCTTATACCTTATGGATAATTTCTAGAAGGCACAGGATGTTTTCTACTTTCAAAATAAAGAAAGAAGTATCACATTTCTTTCTGTGATGAGTGTGACTGACTTCATGCACACTATGCAATGGCTTATTTCTGTTCTCACAAACTTCTGCTTTTGAGAAAATACAAGGTTTCCTACCAAGATAAGTTCTTTTCTGCTTCTACCATTTGATTTTATTAAAACAATTTTTTAAATTTAAAAATCGTTTTAGAAATCTTAGTAAAGGCTGTCTATTTTGAATGATCAGTAAGGAAAACAAAGGGTACTATTTTCACCTTCTTATGCAGATGGGTCATGTTCATGACTTGCTCATAGTTAGACATGGCAAAGGATAGATATAACACGTTTGATGTTCAGTTGCTGCACATCGCACTACTTCACAGAGTAGTCTGGCAGAATATGTGCTACAGAAGCACTCCAATGTGGCAGTGTTGCCTGTGTGAAGAAAATGTTAAATTTAGCTTTTTTATTTTAAAAGGCTGCTTATGTCACTCTGCAGATATACAAAGATGTGAAGTAGAAAAACTACTCAGAATGTAACATCTGTTTAGGAAGCTTCCCTAACTACAAAGCACTGTAGTGTCATTTATTAATGGTTTCAGAAAACAAGATTTCCAGAGGATTCATAACATTGCTCAAAAATTCTCTGCTTTCTGAATGTCCATCTAGTCTCTATGGAAAGGTCTTATTTTGGGCTTCCTTTCTCTTTTTTGTTTCAAGTGTAGTGATAAAGTAACTGAGATGAGGTTATAATGTGGGAAGCAAAGGGACATGAATTCTTTTTAAAGAATTATTTTGGATGACAAAAACGTTTTCCTATAATATTTCAGGAGTAATGTAAGCATAGTCACAATATTATTTGGAAATTTACCCTAAGCATTAGGGATGATGCCAAAGAATTCAATATGTCAACTCTACACCTTACCTCAAATATAGTGTTTCAGTAGGGGATTAAGCACAATGGCAAAGCATCTTTTCATGCAGCAATGCAGAGGAAAGCCTGCCACCTCATGAATTACTGGAATAAGAACAGATTTCAAAGTCTTAGTTAAGAACACATCTACCTTGATCTGACTGTTTCAGTTCACTAAGTCCTTGACTAACTTGAGGCACTGTGAATGAAGATGGGTTGCATCTACTGAGAATTACTGATTTCAGACACCGTATTTCTTGCCATCGTATATTTAAAATGAAATACAGCTTCATAGTCTTAAGTTGCATATTTCAGTGTTCAAAAAAGCAACATTTCTTAGTTGGAGGAGCATACTTGGACTTCTACCATCGTTAAGGATTTGTTGAGCCAATAGCATAAACTTGGAGGTTAACGTTGCTATTATGTTTTGAATGGGAAAGTTAAAAATTGGTTAATTATTTACCACAGAATAGTGCTGTTTCTCAAAGTCTACCATTATTTAACTTCACCCTGCAACATTGTTTATGCCGTTTCCTCACCTAAGTTTCTATACTTTTCCAGATCAATGCTATCTATGTTCTGTAAATTTGTAGTATTTTGAGCTTTGAGGAAGCTAGTGTTATATGCATGCACAAAATATTGGGAACAGCCAGTGTTGAAGTGAAAGGGAAAACATGGGGTACTATACTTCACAGCAAGAGAAACTTCTGTCTCTTGCAATGCACAGCACTTATATCCACCCACCTTGCACCAGTTAACAACAGAATTTTTGCAAACGACCTGCTCATTCTGTAACCAACAAAATATTTTGAAATTTTTCATATATTTTTCCTTTTTTGTTGCTGAAAAAATTTGATTGCCTGACAGATGAAATTTGTCAGCAGCTTTGCATGTATGATTTTCTTATAAACAAAGTTTTCAGAGTGACAATTGATGATTAGGGGCTCTCTTGAGCCCCTAAAAATTTTGTGTTGCTAATTTCAAAATAAACCAGCAGTTGTTTAAGAACCCTGTAGTAAAGCTTATAAGAACAAAACACAGTAGCACAATATACCACTTACCACAATGTAATTTGTATTTAAACATATATTCTTTGCATTACTTTGCATTCAAAGCCTGTTTGAAGAGTCAAACAGGGTTTACTAGTTTTTTCATCTTCAGCTCTGGGTATCTCGTACTCATTGGCTTGAAATTTAAATCTGAGTTTGAACTTCCTGGTAATCTCAGCATTCTGATGACATACAGTTCCATCAGCTGCAATTTTATGATGAAAATGTTTAATTTTGATTGGAGTTTTTTGTCAGTTTAAAAGTCGTACATATACAAATTTGGTAGAATTAACAATATTGTATAGATGTTAGTATTTTAGGATAATTTCTGCATTACCTAATGGGAAAAATTTTCATGGTGGGCATAATGGTGGTTCACATCTGGAAACAAGGAAATAGTCAAAGTAACAGCTTGCAGATTACTTTATTTGGCTTCAGTCAACTTAAATCGCTGTGGTTTTTCTGAGTTTTCCATGGAAGAGGAAGTCTTGCATGGCTGTGCAGCAGCTGAAGGTTTTTCACGTTCTGTAGGTTCTAATGAACTCAAAGATTAGTGCAAACTGCATTTATGTCTCTTGACTGATACTGGATCAAAACCTGCTGGTTAACTTTCTGATGATGCAAAAAAGCAGAGCTTGGGAGTCACTTGTGTTTCAACAATCAGTCCCGGACCCTGAGCATGCTGGGAATGGCACCATTAATCCTCAAAGAATTACCCCTGAAATAACAGCAAAATATGTAGACCATCATGCATAAATATCTGCTTAAGCACAGCCTGTTTTCTCTTTCCCTTTCTTCACATAAATCTAGGCCTCATGATCAGGAATGCATAAATAAATTAGCAAAATTAATAGTGTGATTGTAACATGCACATCTAATTTATCTTCTGTCCTGAAATCGTGCATTCCCTCCACCATCCCAAACCCTCCAAGGTTTTCAGGAAGAAAGCTAAATTTTAGGTGAGTACATGAACTTGCTTACTGACACAGACATCAGAAAATGAGTCTTTAGGCACCAGATAAGAAATGTTGAATGTTGGGATATGTTTCAAATCCAGTTGTCTCTCTTGACATCCCTATCAGCTTACTATAAACCGCCTGAAATCATTACTCGAAAATAGGTGCCTAAAGATATTGTTTTCAGGACTCAGCAAAAATTTTTCAATAAAAGACAGTCATAAATGATAGTTTAAATCTTTAATCTTTTTTAATCTTTTTTGTTCCTTATATCTCCTGGGAGTGTCACTTCCACCAGTCATGTACCAATTTTGAAGGGATGTGCCTGATTCTCTAGTCATGCTGTGATACAGAGGAAATATTTTCTGCAAGTAGGCTATGAGAAAGAAGTATTAAGGACATTTTATTCACGCTAGGGATTAGACTATGAAAAGTTTTAGACTCTTTATGAGGCTAAAGTTTTCATAACCATGTTACGAATTCAGAGATCTTCAGTGTCATAGAGTAAATTCTAGTTCCTAAAATATAACCGTTATTCTGACTAAATGGTTTTGTTTGTATAGAGACATATGAATGGGATAGAGACTTAAGTGTGGTGGTTTAACTGACCAGTGCTCAGGATGAGTTCAACAGAGGGGTGAGGTAAGTGTGGCTTTGGGGAAAATTAGTAGAAACAATTATGGCTGTCCCATAATATTTAAAGTTTTAAGAAATGCTGAAGCAATCATCAGCCCTGTTTGAAATCTTGTTGTGGTAGAAGTCAAAAGATAAGGTTAAACTTTTCGAGTAAGTGTCAGCTGATTGATAGCATGCACAGTCAGGTGAATCTTTGTGCCCTTGTAAAGAAAATTGAGTCTCCTATTTAAAAGATTTCTGTTACAACAGAACAGTATTAATATGCCTCAAGTCAAATTAGCCAACAAGAAATAATTAACATTGGAATGTTTCCACACTCTGACAGCAATTCTTGAAATTTTTTTTCAATAATAGAGCAAGAGAATAATTCAAAGTTTCAAGGTAAGCAAGACTAAGGAATGAGATGGAGTTCACCTATAATTTTTTCTTAAAATAGATAATTCCTAAGCAATTGCTTTTTCTACCTAAGTGTGTTAACACTTGGGGATAATAACCAGAATGCAATTTAAGATGCTCAAGTATCTGAAACACAACTTTAATTTGTATTCTGAGGCCTTGTAACCTCAAATTCTGGAGGGAGTATAAATATATGTGCATATGTATGTTTTAGATGTCAATATCTGTATCTATATATAATAAAAGGAGGAAAACCAGATTCCAGTGGAGAAATCACAGCTGTGATGATCTGATGAAGGTGCTCTCATACATGTCTCTAAGGACTTGTACCAATGGCTCGAGAACTGCAATTGCTCTTCTACAAATCTCATCTGTAGCAGCGTGTGGCTACGATGACGAGATCGTGTCCAGGGAGGCCATAGCCGATGGCAGGGAAGAGATAAGTCTCCTCGTTGTTTAGCACGGGAGTCTGTTTTACTTCCCCCACCCCGTAACGAGGGCGGGCAGGAGGCAGAGGCCCGGGGGCCGAGCAGAGCCCAGAGAGGCGAGAGCAGAGAGAAAAGAGAGCAAAGCAGACCTGCGGCGGGGGTTTTATCAGGTGTCCCATGGGGAGAGTCTTAATATCAGATTACAGCCTCCTCAGAACTGGAAAGCTCCACACTCACCCAGAGAGATCTCTAAGTGTGATAAAGCACACTTCTAACTATCCTGTAAACTTAACACTTTTTGTAGTTTGGTGGTATCCTTACTTCATCTCAGTTAAAGCAAAATCAATTTATAATGGTTCTGAGTGTTTTAATCATTTTCAGATTATAATTTATGATTCTATTGCAACTATCAAAACAGGTTTTAGGCATGTAATTTAAAGCTTGTGACCCTATGCTGAAAAGTTTCTGCAGTAGTAAATCATCTCTAGGCATGTTTGTAATAGTACAATCCACAGCAACAGGTTTTAATTTTGAGCAGTTCACTTTGTTATAGCAATTACACCACCCCATTCTTTATTCTTTATTCTTTATTCTTTATTCTTTATTCTTTATTCTTTATTCTTTATTCTTTATTCCTTATTCTTTATTCTGTATTCTTTATTCTTTATTCCTTATTCCTTATTCTTTATTCTTTATTCTTTATTTTTATTCTTTATTCTTCCTGAATCTCTGCAATTAAAAAAAAAAATTAAGAGGTTTTTCCTAAGAATGACCCCTTACTTCATGACTGGCTCAAGTGTTCTTTCTTCAACCTGTGATTTTATCAATGCAGGTTGATTTTCAGTTTAGCAGTGAGTTTCCTTTTTGTCTATAACCGTTTTATGGTTCTGTCAGTAGGATTGCTGAGCTAATAGCATAAACTTGGAGGTTAATGTTGCTATTATGTTTTGAATGGGAAAGTTAAAAATTGGTTAATTATTTACCATAGAATAGTGCTGTTTCTCAAAGTCTACCATTATTTAACTTCACCCTGCAACATTGTTTATGCCGTTTCCTCACCTAA